>JAUTXW010000594.1:0-221704 GCA_030620095.1 Kuschelorhynchus macadamiae
CAAGACCAGTTGAGTGGGTATCCTTGCACTAGACCCAGAACCCAAGACTGTGAATTTTGAGGTAATTCTGATTATTACAATTAGGTACTGTTAGTTCTTATTTCTTATACCATGTGGCATAGTACCCATAACAATTATCTTCTTAAATAATTCAGTGCATAGAAAACAAATTAGTTATTATTATTATTTTGCATTGTGTAAAAAAATATAGTTATATCCTTTATCATTTCCAGTCATAAAAAGTATATTCTAATAACTAGAATTTTACCGGACATTTAATTAGGCTGTCATTTTTTTTAATATAGGATTCGCACTAAAAATGTTCCACTCTATCCCTGTTGGCACTTAATCTTCGCGCAGAAGTAAAGTCAGTTAGATATAATAGTTTTTGGTACTGAATTTTTTAATAGCGTACCGCTGATAAGCCGTAGTTTTGTTCCGCCATAATAGACATACACAAAAATTGTACCAGTTTATCCCTACATCGCACTTTATTTACAATAAACCAAACAAAAATTATTTAAGACAATGAAGCAAACAAGAAATTATTAAGACTTTTTTACAGATTTTTTTCAGTGCTCCCAGGGATATGACTCTGTAGGAAGAAGAAAAAGAAGAAGAGAACAGAGACAAGACAGACAATTTCAGCGATACTCTATTGAAAAGAGCTTCTTCTTTTTGCTCTAGATTATAAAAAGCTAGCGGCGTCAAAGAAAAATAGTGACACAGAAAAGTCTAGTATGATTTAAATTGTGGTGTACAAAGTATATTCAGGTTGGCACTATTGTTCTATTTTAAAACAATATTGTTAGGTTTTGTCACGTACATTCAAAACGCACACCAATACATCAAAACGTATTTACTGTTTATTATCAGCAGATATTTTATGATGTATTAGTATATCTTTTGTTAAAAAAAGAAGACTAATTACCTACATGTCTTTGAACCTAACTTTACTATCCATTTTGATATAAGTATGTGATACTTGGAGTGTAAACTAATTTATAAATTGGAGCAAACATATTTGTTTTAGAGTGGGTATAACGTGACCTGAAATACTAATTAATTAAACAACACGATGGTTTGCGTAATTTTCGAGTCAAATTTTCTAGAAAGCCTTTTAATTGGTGAAATTCATATTTTAAAGGAATGTTATATGATTAAACTATAGTAAACACCTGTGTTTTTGCGTCCATAAAATCTTGGACAAATTCGAATAGAATCCAGGTAATTTTTTTTACAGAAATACCAATTGCGATTTTTTTGACAATAATATTCAGTATACAAAGTAATTGAAATAGATGCGCAGAACTTTAAAACAATTATAACATGACCGATTTATGCAAGATCAAAACTTGAGTTTATTACATTAAAACGACATCTCGAACTTTAAGAACAAAAGAAAGACTAAACTTTTTAGATCTTGTCCATATAACCCTTATATTTACTCATCATAAATATTATAACATGTACATATATTTTTAAGGTTTATTATTATTCATAAAGTTTGATTCGTTATCAAAACAAACCGATTTAAACACAATACCTCTTTTATCATATTAATAGTAAATGTATAGCAAACCTACAAATACTAAGTAAAATAGTGAAGAGTTTGCTATGGCAAACTCATTGCATGTCCATTACTCATTATATGTACATCTAAAGAAGAGCTGTTTTTAATGAATAAAATGTCTTTAGTCCCATACTTCTCACCGAAAATTACAGACATTTCGTTTCTGTCGGAAAGTAACTTCGTTTTACAAAGTTGCGTGACAATTTATACTTTATTACATTTACATAGATCCTAGATAAAAAACAATTATCTAGAATTACCCCTTCACGGCATCATACATCGTTTAATAGTGGTAACAATTTATTTCTATGGGTATTCGAATTCTAACAGCAAGTTAAATTTAAATATAAATTCCTAATTTATTGAAGCTATTATCGATTTTTGGTCAAATTTAATAATTTTAGCTTGGACTCACGCAAATGACGAAATTTATTTTAGCTAGCTTAAAAGTATATATATATATATATATATATATATATATATATATATATATATATCTATATATATATATATATATATATATATATATATATATATATATATATATATATATATATATATATATATATATATATATATATATATATATATTTATATATAATTGCTTAATGCATTTTGCTTACCCTGACAAGAGCCATGCGTAACAAGATATCACAATAACTTTAACTCTAACCCTGCAATTTTTGTCATTCCTTAGAATTCATTATTAATTAAATTAAGAAAGAACTTAAAAAATGCACAATATTTGAAGTCAGCTCAAAACGAATATACAATAAATATAATTTATACAACGAGGATCTTAAGTTTGGCTACATCCTTCTTACCTTCTTTAACTTTAAAATGTATAAATATAATTTAAAAAGTCGATATCATTTAGTTGTCAACTATATATCATGAAAATAAATGAATTTGAATACAGGACATGTTACATGAAATGTAATTAGAATTCATTGAAACATTTAAAAATGTAATAGTAAACAGAGTGTCCCATTTAAAATAACTAAGTTGATAGAGACTCAAGGAAAACGACTTAACCAGAATATACAAAAATATTATAAAATAAAACTTCCTTTTACAACGATAAACTTTTATATTTAACTTTTTTCTTATCTTACGTGAACCACTCTGTACATAGATGCTTGTTTGTTTAAAGTGGTGCTACCTATATATTAAAAAAATATGTTTTCCATATTTTTTACTTTAAACTAACTTTCATGTTACAACCAACGCCAAAATCCATTATTTTTTATATTTTAGTAATAATAGTCCTTTTCGCCGAGGCGGTTTTAGAATTTAAGATTTCCTTCGTTTTTAAACTCTCAAATTGTCTTTTCATTTTATCTTGTACGGGATCTTTCCTCATATTTCGCCATCCCCAATAATGGTTTAATTTTAAGATTTAGAAAAAATATTAAATATAAACGTTGGAGGGTTTATTACGTAATTTATATAAAAAATAGTATTTATGTGTAAAGGATGTCTGAAAAATATCTACTAGGTCTGAAACCTTTATCGTTAAAGATACCTGGGAAATTGAAGAAAAACTCTCGTATAAGAAACGGGGAAAGTTCTTTTACATAGTGGACTCAGTGGGAATACGTTAGAGCAGAGTTTTTCTCAAATCTCTCGGTTGTCTTTAAAGATAAAGGTATCAGACCTGGTATATTTATAATCAATAGAAAGAGACCCGTCGATGAATGTATACTATATAGGGTATTCCAATTAAACAAAATAATAATCCTGTATACTTAAAAACTAATTTTCTATAAATTACCTAATAAACTCTACAACTTTTATGTTTAATATATTTATCTATCTCTTAGAATTTAACCAATATTGGGGTGATGATTTTTGAGAAAAGGCCCCGTACAATATTAAATCTAAAAGGTCATTTGAGAGTTTAAAACTGAAGACAATTTTAAAGTCTAAAAACCGTTTCAGCAGAGCGCTCTATTATTGCTTCTGTGTACAAAAGTGAATGCATCGTAATGTTTTGGAGTTTGACATATCATGGAAGTTAGCTTCAAGTAGAAAATACACAAATCGGTTTTTTTTTAATCCATACAATGGCGCTCATATTTAGACAAGCCTATGTGAACTATAGTCATGTTAAAACACTAAGAGACCTTACTCTTGATCATAATAAAGGTATCAGGTTCAGAAAACCCGAAAAAAAAATTTCTGAAAATAGTTTTTCGGTACTTAGAAGGAAATTATCTGCATTTACTCTGTCCATACTATACACTAACTTTCAAACCTAACCTAACCTAACCTAATTTAATGCTAAAATAAAACTGAAAACTGCGACTCAATATGTTAAATCTTTTCGAAAACATTGAAACTAAAATTTTGTTCTAAAATTTGCACATAAATAGTTTTTACTTTAGTAGGGCCATTCTGTTATTGATAATAATATATTGTTCATATTCGGTGATAACTAATACCATAGGAATAAACAAGTTATATGACAGGGTGTTAAAATGTTAATATTTTCTACAGGTTTGCGACTTAATCCTACCAAACTTTTTATTATGAGACCACTCGCTATTTTTCAATTACTTTTAATTACCAGTATTTAAACATTTTTAAACTAGCTATTAAAAAAATACAATAAATAAAAGTCATGAGCGGCCCTATATTATACTGTGCAAGTTTGAAACTTAAGAAACAAAAAATACGTTGAATCAAAAAATAATTAGCTCTCCTGCACATGAAGGACTGCCTTAACCCTTCCTATGTTAGTATTTCGCTCTACTCAAATACTTTCAGAATCACTAAAGTATCATTAGACTGCCCATCAACATTCATTCACATGTCAGTATTACTGGCAGTATTTTGAAATACAATATTTACAAGTTATTTAGCACAAGATCCATTTATAAATACCATTTTTATAGGTCCTAATACATGTGGGACATCCACTTATAGACTTTGGCAAAGTACACCTTAAATCAACTGATTTTAAAGTTCAGAGAAATACAAATTATATCATCAATCAATAATGTATGAAATATCCTTTCCACACCCTATCTCGAAAATGAGGCTTTACGGTGCCCTGTTTATACGGGGTGAAACATTTAATTGGAATGAATCGTAAGCTAAATTCAACGGTTTAGAAAATGACGGCTCAAAATTTTCATTGTAGCCACTATCGATCAAAATTAACAAACAAAAGCTTAAAATAACTTGTTGTTTCCTATACTTGTTGTTTCCTATCTTCTAAAATATGTCAACTGAATGAGAAAGTTTGATATTTCCGTTCAAACCGAAAGCTGAGACCAGTGCCGAATGTTGACATATCCGGCTAAACCGATATATAAAGATAATGCAATCCGATAGATTTTAGTAATTTTGATTGAGGTATAGCCGTTTGGTCGATAGAAGTTTTTAATTGGCCGAAAATGGCAATTTTGAGACGTCATTTTATGGAAAACAGTTGAATCTAGGTATAGAGCATGCAACAAAAAATATTACTAAAATGTTCCATTGATCTCAGATTTAATTAATATACGAAGTGTCGGATTAAAAAAAGTGTACAACGTTATAATTCTTACATGAATCACCCCACTTACAATCAAATCAGTATTACCAAAAAAGCCCTGAGTCGAATAAATAAATTTGTTTGGCAATCCAGTTTTTCCAAATTATGAATATTTTTCAAGTTACTGAATTTATACCATTTAAATGTTCTACCATGTAAAAGTTTTTCTAATATCTCCATTTGCACGCTGCATTTAAATAATATGACATTTTCGTTTAATCAGCTGGTTAGAAGGTGGTTTATTAAGAAAATAAAAGTTATAGTTTACAACATTTAATTCGGTTAACGATTAAGGAGACAATAAATCAATTCTGGGGTCATAAGAAGGAATAATTGCCCCTTTTTTAAATCGTATAGGCTTTGGGATTTTATATCAGTGTTCATTTTTAAAATGAATATTCGGTTTTTTTTTATAGAAATTATCTAGAATAGAAGTTTTTAAATAAAAAATATAAGATTTTTTATACATTTTCATTAATTGCTTCTACAATCAATAAAAATTTGAAAATATAATTAAACAATACTCAATTTATTTATGGGTTAATAGTCTTTTTTATCTAAAGTTACTGTTTAAACTGTAAAGGATATATTTACGTTAATTTAGTCCAAAATATTTTGTAGTTTAGATAACTTATCGATGTCACGTTTTTGGTCTATTATCGTAAGCTTCGTTTGAAGGTAACCCTAGATATGAATGGGTCGGTGTTTATCGTAGGCGAATTTACGGACTTTTGTATCTCTATACCTACATAATTCTTATTTATCGTTAAAAACTCTGCAACATCGATCAGATTAAGTCCTAACAATGGAACCTGTGGTGGAAGATAAATCAAAATACAAGAGTTCTAACCACACTACACCACAACTTGTTACGTTCTGGATGCGCGTTTCGCTAACCAAGTTAACATCATCAGCAGTTGATATAAAGTAAAGTAACTTATCCTAACCGAGACTATTTATAGGTAAATGTGGTCACACTCGGTTGCACCCGACTGCACTGTCTTTATTTAGTGCTTTCTTACCATATTTAACTATTTCTATACTCTAATGCATCCAATAATCTATTATTAGATATATTTTTAATTAATTTAAGATTATTTATTCCTATTTGGTGAGTGTTTTCCAAAACATGTTGGGCAAGGCTTGACTTTTCCGTATCTTAAATGTACCATGTGTTCTTTAAAACACATGTTTATGGAGCGTTTAGTTTGCCCAACATATTTTAGATCGCAGTCATTAGAGCTAATTTTTGACTAACCTGTAAGTTAAGAAATGAAATGCTGCCATTTTGTGTTGACGGCAATGAAATGAGTCGGATTTTATATACCTATCAGTATTAGTAAAGTTCCTATAAATATCAAATTCTAATTTATCGGTATTTCTAATAACTAACGTGTCCCGAAAAGGTAATTGCCCATTGCTCTCCTTTTCTTACATAAAATTAATGGAAGGATATTTATTGTCTAATGTTTCTAAGAAAGTGTCCAATTTTCTGTTTTAGTATCAAAAATAGCAAATATATCGTCTACGTATCTATATCACACCCTTGGGAAATACTTGAGTCCTTTTTTGAATTGGGTTTCTAATATACCCATAAATAAATTTGCAAGGAACGGAGATAAGCAATTGCCAATCGCAGTACCCTTAAGTTGTTTATAATATTTATAGTGGAACTGAAAAAAATTTTTATTCATACATAATTTTGTGAGAAGCAAATATTCATCCATAATTTCTTTCTTCAAATTATTGAATTCAAGTAGTTCCTTTAGGTACTCTAAAGCTTGGGGTATGGGTACACTAGGAAACAATGAGCTTACATCAAAAAATATTAAAATTTCACCTTCTTTTAAGTGAACATTCTTAAATTTATCTAAGAATTCTAACGAGTTAGTAACCTGAAAGTTATCGTACGAGATATTTAATTCGCTGAATTCTTCTACTATCCATTTTGAAATATTGTACGTTGGTGATCCAACAGCTGAAACAATAGGTCTAATGGACTTTCCAGATGTATGAATTTTGTAAAGGCAATACAGTTTCGATAACAGTGGGTTACTATGTGTTAGTTTGAATTTCAGTTTATCGGACACAAGGTTTTTACACTGTTTTAAGGTACTTTTTACTCTTGTATTTTGATTTATTTTCCACTACAGGTTCCAGTGTTAGGACTTAACATGGCTTCACGGTCAACGAAACAAAACCTTTATTGTAAGTATTGTACTAAGATTAGGTTAATAGCAGCAGATATTTGGTTTTAAAAATCATGCAAATCTTTTTCAGTTTTCTCTAAATTTATTTCAGTCAAGATCCCTAAACAATCTCCCGTTACTGGGAAGGTTGAATCTTTTGCCGAACAGAAGTGGCTAGATTTAGAATTTAAAAATCTGTATAACAAACGAAGTATGCTTGAAATTGAAGCATACGGATTATTTAAAAATTTCACTCATAAGCTTATAGTAATTTAGAATTTGAACAATGGTTAGATTTCTAAGGAAAAATGTTAGTAACGCAGTTATCGATGCCAAATTTTTGAAGAAAATATGTTCACCTAAAAACAAACTGAGAAAGTTGAAACCACAAAAACAAATTTCTTCGGAAGTCGAGAACATTGTAGGAAATCTTTATTCTCAGTCCTTTGATAATAGAGAAATCGCCCTTTTGAATAAAGGTTTGAATTTCGCAGAGCCTCCAGTAAAAAATAGTTTAACAACTATTATAGCAAATATCGAAAGTTCCATTACGTACCAGAGTCAACTAAGGGATTCATTAGAAAGGCTTTCCTTAAACCTGGGAAGTTCATGAGACCTATTGTTTCAGCTAGTGGATCACCAACGTACAATATTTCAAAATGGTTAGTAGAAGAATTCAGCAAATTAAATATCTCGTACGATAACTTTGAGGTTACTAACATGTTAGAATTCTTAGATAAAATTAAGAATATAGAATAGAAAAATAAGAATAAGAAAGAAGGTGAAATTTTAATATCTTTTGATATAAGTTCATTGTTTCTTAGTGTACCCATACCCCTAGTTTCAGAGTACGTAAAGGAACTACTTGAATTCAATAATTTGAAGAAAGAAATTATTGATGAATATTTGCTTCTCACAAAATTATGTATGAATCAAAATTTTTTTCAGTTCAACAATAAATATTATATATAACTTGAGGGTACTGCGATGGGCAATTGCTTATCACCGTTCCTTGCAAATTTGTTTATGGGTAGATTAGAAACCCAATTCAAAAAAAACTCAAGTATTTCCCAAGTGTGTGGTATAGATACGTAGACGATATATTTGCTATTTTTGATACTTTTGGACACTTTCTTAGAAACATTAAGCAATAAATATCCTTCCATTAACTTTATGTACGAAAAAGAGAACAATGGGCAATTACCTTTTCTTGACACCCTAGTTATTAGAAATAACGATAAATCAGAATTTGATATTTATAGGAAATTTACTAATACTGATAGGTATATAACGTCCGACTCATTTCATTGCCGTCAACACAAAATGGCAGCATTTCATTTATTAACTCACAGGTTAGTAAATTTTCCACTAACTAAAAAGCGTTTTAACAATGAAATGAATCGGAATAAAAATATAGCTAAAAGTAATGGATATAATGATAATTTTTTGCAATAAATTAGTAAATAGACATAAGCATAAGAAAATATTAAAAGATGCCACTACTCTTTAAGCACCAGAGGCTCTCAATATGTTCATAGTAGTCCCGTATGATCCCAGATATACGAGGGGTCTAGAAAAAGTATTTAAAAACATAGATTTTAGAGTAGCATACAAAACAGATAACAGTTTGAAAAATCTCCTTGGAAGCACTAAAGACAAAGTCGACTTGAAAGAGAGGAGTGGCATCTATGAAATTAGCTGTAATGACTGCGATCTAAAATATGTTGGGCATACTAAATGCTCCATAAACATTCGATTTAAAGAACACATGGCACATTTAAGATATGGAAGAACAGAAAAGTCAAGCGTTGCTTAAGTTAAATAAAAGTGTGTATATATATATATATATATATATAAACCACTATAAACTTTGTTATTTTAAATGGGACCCCCTATATATTTTTACATTTTTAAGTTATACATAGAATTCTAATTACAATTTATGTAATATGGCCATATACCAAAATTTTGATACACATAATATAACAAGAAATTAAATCTTTCTAATTAGAAGAGAAGGTTTTGGGCGCTCTCCACCTTTGGCATTAAATAATTTAAGTCGTCTGTGCATACACTACAATCATTCAGTTCTGGGGGAAAAACGAATCAGAAAATTGTCTTGCTTGTTTCCTTTTAAATATAGTAAAGTGCACATCTTATACAACGTACGCTATTTGTAATATTGATAAAATTTATCTTAAAAGCTCATCCGGAAGGCAGAATGCGCAGTACTTAGAAGCATTTATATGCCGGAGAGTGCCAGAGTTGGTTCAAATGTAAATAGATCCTAATAAATTAAAAGACAACTGGCAATATTTCTTTAAGACTTGAGAAATATTCATGATACTGAAGTTAAATGTCAACACCAAGAAAGTTTTACAGAACAGGAGATTAAGTCCATGTCACCGGTCATTAAATAACGATTTCAAAATCTATTCTAGGCTATTCTTTATGTTGATGGTACTTACTGCGTTTACTTATTGTGTTTAATAAGAGACATTATTTGATCAAACCCGCTTTAGGCGTTGAACCAAATGAGTATTTTGACTGTTTAATGACCATATTTCTCACAATCCAGAAGTAATGATGCAGCCATGTTACGAGTTTCAGCGTGATATAGATCTAATTTTGAAGCAAAACACGATTGCTTATTGAAGCGCGTAACGGAATTTTTTTATAAAAGTAATTAGCATGGATCATGTGGTTTATTTAAGGAAGTTTTACGAAATAGGTCGAACTACAATGTATAATTATCATGATGCAGTTTTAATGAAAGAAGCTTATTTATATATACAGAAATTTTGCCTCAGAAGGTTGTAGAAATTAATCGGCTTAAAGTAAAAGTGAAGAACGATCACTTGGTTCACAATCCTAGTAAGCTTGTTAGATTATTTATTAGTTAATTTCTGCGACGAGATTTTACATTTGCTACATATAAATTAAAGCTTATATTCGGGACACAATAGAACAACGTGTTGACCTTTAAACTGATATTTAAATCAAATTCCAGTATGAAACTACATATAGAAAAAAATTCGGAAAATAGCAAAATACCAAATTTAGGCAAGATCCGTTAAAACTTGTGCACCAGGATTATTTGGTTTCTGACTTACTAGCCAATCGAAAATAATGTCTAGAACAACTTTTTGCTAACCTATTACGTTTGTTATTATAATACGTTTATTTATTGTTATTTACGCACACTGTTCTAGATCCTATATCTGGTTTTTCCATATTTCTTTCTATTACAAAAGTATCTGTTACACAGGTAAAGAATTTTAATAAGTTAAGAAAAAAAAATCGCCATATTTTATCTTCATCAAGTAGGCAACTTGTATAAGAGAAAATTTTAAGTGTTCTAATTTGATTTGTGTAAAATAAAATAATTTATCGATCATATAAGTGTTAATATAAATATTTATTATGAAAAGAAAGTACCCACCTTGTATAATGTAGGAGTTTTTTTTTTAACTAGGTTACATTAAAATAAACGCATTTAAATATTTTACATGGATAAAAATATAAGAATGCAGAATGATATTTTAATTTTAAACACTCTGTATAAAAAAAAAAGATGTTATGTACTTCGCCCTGGATAATATTACTAAAAATAGCTCACAACCTACTTTACATTTCTAGAAAACTAAAAAGCGTGTTTTAAATCCAATTTACAACCTAAAGGTTCTAGAAAATAATTTAAATTATATATGATGTAAGTTTTGTATTTTTAACAAGTACACCTATGACTCCCCTTAACTCGAAAAGTAGCACATGACCGACCACAATTTTATTCGGGAAATAAAACTAGATATAAGCGACATTACGTACAAAATTCAGAAAATTTCTCCAAAACCACTTTTCAATGCATGTTTTGCGTTGTGATTTGACATTCGTCCCGAAATTTCTTGATCAGTTTAAATAAGCATTTTGGGATCTGATTTCTAAAAGTTCGTTTCATCTTAAATCAGCGGTCGGGAATGCTTCTCTTACAATAATTATTTTTCTAGCGTTGTACATAAGATAATATAAAAATTCATATTAACAAGTTAATTTTGATGTATCTAAATATTGCAGCAGTGTGAAAGATTATAAAGTTTCTTTTCTTGTTGTTTTTACAGTTTTAATTATATAGAATGTTAGGAATCTTCTGAATATAGAACATTTCGTATAACTCAATTTCTTTTTTATTAGTTTCAGTAATTAGGATTTTTGTGTCTTCGTAGTTGAAGGTGTGGTTGTTCTCGTCAATATGATTTGTAAGAGCTGTTTTATTTTTATATCATACTTGTGCCCATTTATTCTGTTTATAGTTATTGGCTAGTTTGTCCAATCTATATCCCATTACAATCACGGCATATACGATGTTACTCTTTTTTTCTTTCGGTATTCTTGTTTTAATTTAGTGAAATTTCTTTTTAGAAGATTATAACTTTTGGGTCACACTATTATGTTTTCAGTTTTGGGGATATTTTGTAATTTTATAAAATGGCTCGGTACATATTGTAGGGTTAAGTATTTTTCTTTATTAGAGTTTTTGTTATTTTGATTTTGTGTTTTGTTATTTTGCTAAATAACGAATTTAAACCTTCTTTTTTTGAAAATGACTTGTGTAAGGTGATATGGATATCGGTTCCCTAGCAATGCCTGTTTTGCAATGTTAAGAGCTTTTTCTAGAAATTCGGAGTCAATTAAATATCAATTCAGTAATTTTCAAAATCGAGGACCATATCCGAAGAACTTAAAACAAACAATATATATATATATATATATATATATATATATATATATATATATATATATATATATATATATATATATATATATATATATATATATATATATATATTTTGTTAATTATTTTCTTGGGCATAGGTTAACTCATTGAGAAGCAAAACTACAATTTAATCGACGTTTCGCTCATTATATTGAGCTTTTTCAAAATATTTTATTTTCTACAATACAAACACGTATAGTTAATATTTAAATTGGTTAAAACATTATTGAAAAAACATCACTCAAAAAAACATTACATTTAAAACAAACTATGATCATGAACACAAAAATACATTTAAAACAACATTAATATTATACAGAGTACGTACCTTGGAAACATGTCATGTGTACGACTGTTTTGCGATTGCAATAATTTCGACACGTCTGGAATTCTGGTAGATAAAAACGAGACAAATTTTTTCTATTTTTTTTTTATATTTACTTTGATTTTATATTAAAAAAAAATAGAAAAAATTTCTACCAGAATTACAGACGTGTCGAAATTATTGCAATCGCAAAACAGTCGTACACATGACATGTTTCCAAGGTACGTACTCTGTATAATATTAATGCTGTTTTAAATGTATTTTTGTCTTCATGATCATAGTTTGTTTTAAATGTAATGTTTTTTCAATAATGTTTTAACCAATTTAAATACTAACTATACGTGTTTGTATTGTAGAAAATAAAATATATCTTGAAAAAGCTCAATATAATGAGCGAAACGTCGATTAAATTGTAGTTTTGCTTCTCAATGAGTTAACCTATGCCCAAGAAAATAATTAACAAAATATTTATATATGGTTAAAGAAAAAAAACAAAAAAAAAAAAATATATATATATATATATATATATATATATATATATATATATTTATTTATACATATATACATATATATATATATATATATATATATATATATATATATATACATATATGTACTTAGGTAAAGTAATGTTAAATATTTATAAATTTGTTTTTCACAAATTCTTTGAAATATTGGGAAAGTCAATTTGATGAAAAGGTGAAAAAAATATTTTTTCTGATGGTGATATTACAATTTACTATCAGACCAACATTAGAGCTCGCTAGAGAAAAAGCAACATACTGTGCTTATACTGACTTTTTATATTTCGTCTAGCTAATGCAAACATATTTCTCTTAGCTAAGACATTAAGAAGAATATCGCCAAGGAATGTCATATTTGCCTTACCTCTAGAAACAAAGTATCATTTTTGTCGCAAATCTTTTTCCATTCTACCCATAAAATATTGACACGGATAATCGGCTTTTCTTTACTTACGAAAATATGCGAAAAGGCTTCAGCACGTGTTTCCCGCCACAATTTCCACCTCCGGGGCAGTTTGTCGGAAAGCGCGCGGAGCACTGAAGTTCCGAGACGCGCTGTTTTCAACGTTCGGCGGCTTGACACTTGGAGGAAAATGAAAAACCATCTGCGCGAGTATTGTTGAATTGTTGCTCTTTTGTTTTTGTTTTCGAGCCCATATGCTCAACTCTTGTTTTAGAGGCAGTGATTTCTGCTGCTACTAAACTTAAATATGTATCATATTTAATTTAGCGAATCAAATTAAATAAACAAATAGCAGTGCCTTCCATTAATTAGCAAAAAGCTGGAAATGATTTTATATCACTTTGAAACAATCCTAATTTTGGTACTTTTTCAGTTTTTAGCATTCTGCTTTGAAAAACCTTCTTAAATATTAAATTTGGTTCTGCAGTTTGGTAAGAATCAGCAGTCAAAGATGAGATTTTTTCATTTTGACTGAAAAGTGCGTTACGTCCACTTTCAAACACCTGTGACTCGAAAATAGCTGTTCCAAACGTGAAATACGAATGTTTTAGAGCGTAATTCCTACGCATAGATACATGCAAAGAACTAAAAGTAATCGTAGCGCTCATTTTCCGCTAAATGACTCTTTTTCAGTCTCATGACTTTTGAAATTAAATTGACCCCCATGCGTATGGTGAATCGAATGTTTATGCTATTTGATCGTTCAATTTTGTTCTCTACGTTTTATCTACAAGGGTGGGTGAACAGGGGATAGGACTTCCGTGTCTGATGTAGTTATATGGTGAAGTATGGCCCTATAGAGACATTGAATCACATATTTTTTTAAACTAATAATTCAACATTAAGAATAATTTATTAATAATTCGATTTATTTAAATTTAGTGTCAAGTTGGCCTTATTTGAAGAAATGTAAATTTGTGAGTCGGGAGTACACAAAAGGGGGAGACGCTGAGTTTAAAATTATCTATATTGTATAGGAAAACAAAGCCAGAAAGTTGCTCTTTGCCGAAGTATGGTAAGTAGATTTTTTATTCTCATTAGTGTGAGACAGTATTTTGAGAATAACGATGGGGAGGATTAAATGGGGGAAATTAAAGTCCTGTCCGTTATTTAAAACCTATCAACGCGGACGCAAGTGGATAGCTGAAAACTATTTTTTTATAAGTTTTACCTAATATTGACCCAAAGAAATGTTGACTTTTCCAAAAGTTTTTGAAAAAGTTTTTCACTGGACCTTCAGTTTAGTTGTCTCAGTTCTTAACACGTTGGTCTTTGATTAAACTGAGAGTTTTTAACTAGTGACCAGTTTATGTTGTTTTTAAAATGAATAAAAATCGGTAAATTTCCTTTACCCGGAACTTCCCTCGTTATAAATCTTTCCTTTTATTAGGAATGATAAAGTGTGTTCCAATTTACTTGAGTACATAAAAATTGAGTAATACATATATACTGTCTTTTCGAACATTTTTATTGGGCGTAATTTTCTGCATCATATTGCATTCCTACCAATATTTTACCAGTTTAAAATAAACTCAATACGTAATTGTTCCATTGGCACACACCGCCATTTTGTCACGTCAATGTTGAATTCTTATCATTTTCTCGCTATATCACATAAAATTTAAAATCAATTTTTAACATTTTATTTTAAAAAAATTTTTTTGGCCTCCATTTTGTTCCGCGATATTGAATTCGTACCACTTTACCAGTTGATCTCTATCACACATAAGGCTTGAACCAAACTTGAAACTAATTTAGTAAATAGTTTTTTAAGGCTGATTTTTTAATTAATTTGTTAGGACGCCATTTCGTTTCACTTATCTTATATTTATACCAAAATATCTCTAGTTTATTTCTATGTAATACTTGTTTTTGTGCAAAACTTAAAGTAAATTGGATAATTAATTTTTTTAGTAATATTTTTTAACGTTATACTAGACCGCCATCTTGTTCTGGCATATTGGATTTTTACCAAAATATTACCACTTCTTCCCCATGAGATTACTCTTAATTTTTGTATTAGTTTTCAAACCATAACGCGAACTGACAGACAGACAAACAAACCGACAGACAAATCAACGAAATATTTTTTTGCGTCTAGGGGCGCTAGATGCCTAGATCTAGGTGAAGACATGTAAAACCTGAGAATGTTATTTTTTTACGATTACAAACATTTTATTTGGCTGCCATTTTTTTAGCCATATTGGATTTTTACCAAAACATTACCAGGTCGTCCCCATACGACTCTTAACGTTTGACCAGTCAACTGAAGTCGTTTTTTAGTGAAAATGCAGATCGACAGACAGCAAGACAGACAGTCCGATTTTTTAAAAGATTATTATTTATTACAAAAATGTCCTGGAATTTCTCAGACGAATGTGGATGATTATCGTTTCAAAGGCCATGAGACTGTGAAAGGACCACTTAGCGCTATGACTAATTTGTTTTTTTGCGTAGAAATGAGTAAAATTTTAAAATTGGATGCTTCTTGAACGTAGAATTTGATGTTCTAAAACCATTTTTCATTTGAAATAGTCGTTTTCGTATCACAGGTGTTTGAAAGTGAGCATAATGCACACTTCAGCCGAAAAGAAAAAATTAACTCATCTCTGACTGCTGATTCTGACGAAACCTCTGATCCAAATGTTTAGGGAGTTTAGTATATATATTTATATATTGTGTACGATGCACCCCTTAGGCGTTATAAGCCTAAACTTGAAAAAAACTCAAAAATTACGCGCTTTTTTGCTCCCAAAAGTTCTTCTCAGAAACAGTCGCAAACTCATACTACTCTTATTTAAAATGCCCAAAGTAAAATAAAGTCATTTCCAGCTTTTTGAGAATTAAGAAAAACCAAAAGTCTAATTTGACTAGGCTATATATTTCCATAAGTATTTTTTTCGCAGTAGGTATGTAACAATTCTTTCAATAATGATATTATTATTAATAACTATTGTTATTAATTAAAATATTAATATCAATATTATTATTATAATGCAGGGGTGTGTTTCTCCGCGCAGTATGCCATGTATTTACAGCTCGATTTATAGTCATAGGTAGGAACGGGCGAATTAGATTTTACCTATCGATATGTCAGTTTATATACAGTTTCCATTGCCACCTATCGACATATCAATATTTCCCGACATATTTTTTAAAAAGCAAAACAAAACTCACTTTAATATTATGGCATAATTTTCCTAGTGATATGGAATCCTTTTATCCATAACTATCCATGTTCCCGGCTACTTGTCGAAAATATCAGTTACCTATCTATATCATCGAACACCTTTTGGCACTATAGTATTTTTCTTTTTTTAAAAAAACCGAAAAATTAAGTTCCCCTTACTTAATACTAGCATTGGCACTATGACCAGTATTGACGCTGTGTTTCTAAATATGGCCATTGATATCAATGAATTAGAAAGTGAATTTAGATTATTAAAATATTAGAAATAATTGAGATTTCTCTAGAAATGATGGGAAGACAAATCTGTTGTACAAAAAGAAACGATGAATATCTAGTTTTTCAGAATTATCAAAATATATTTGCTTTCCCACTTAACAGTTCATGTGTAAAAAGGTTTTTAGCACTATAAATTTTAATAAAACCAAATTGCGTATTTCACTGTGGAAACAATCTTCCTGTCTGCCGTTTGGTGTGTTACATAACAAGAACGTTAAGATCCACCGATTTTTTACTGTTAAATTGTTTTGATTCTCTTGTAAATCTCTTTGTTAAATAAATACACCAACGATATTTTATAATAGTTAAAATATCTTATATTTTTTTGCAAACGTTTTCTTTGTACTTGATCATTTGAAAGTTTTGATTTTCCAACAATGTTTACTATGTGTGTACATGTTGTGTTAGGTTTTGTGCCACTTTATAGTAAAAAATATATATTTTAACAAGATGAGTGGCTATTTTTTAATTTGAAATTCATTTACTATCTACATACCCCCATTACTACATCTGTTGATTTTCTGGCAACTGGTCGCTGATCTATCGCTAACTATCGATATATCGATAAAACGCCCATCCCTAGTCATAGATCATACCAACAAAAGGAAACGATCCTGTTGCAGGTTGTGAAAGTTTCTTACTCTCCGGAAGGTGTTAAAAGGATATTGAAGTAACTCTAAAACTCGTCGAGTAAAAGTATTATTTTTTGTTTAATTTCTAAAAATCGGTAAATTTCCTTTACCCGAAACATCCCTCATTATGAATATTTCTTTTTATTAGGAATAGTGAAGTATGAACCAATTTAGTTCAGTACATAGTTATTTAGGAACACATTATTGTCTTATCAAACATTTTTATTGGACTCCATTTTGTTCCAATATATTGGATTCCTACAAATATTTTACCAGTTTCTACCTATGCCACACTTGATTTTGGGCATAATTTAAAATTATTTCAAGCAGTAGTTTTTTGATTTACGCACGTCGCAATTCTGTTACGTCATGTTGAATTCGAACCAGTTTATCATATTTTATTTTTCTCCAAAATTTACAGTCAATTGAATAAAAAGATTTTTTTACGTTAATTTTTTTAACATGTTATTTGGCCGCCATTTTTTTCCGCTATCTTATCTTCGAAACACAACTTTACAAGCTTATCTCTTTATCACACTTAACGCTTGCTCAAAACTTGAAATTAATCTAAAAAGCAGCTTTTTTCAGACTGGTTTTTTTAAATATTTTATTAGGCCGCCATTTTTTTTTGCTATCTTATATTCATACCAAATGTATGACGGAATCAGAAGAGAGAAAACATGTTTTTTGTCCTCTAGGGTCCCTGAAACGTAAAGATCTGAAAAAATCTCGGAGGGTGATTTTTTCACGATTGCAATACTTCTCTTTTATGTAAATGGGGATGGGATGTAAAAAGTATATTTTTTTTTTATTGAGAAACTATAGACTTTCCGATATTCTGTTATAAAATTTAGAGGGCAATAAATTACGAGCACAATATTGGACAGGCTTTTTATTTCTTTCTATAGTTTTAAATTTTTGCCAACGTTTCGATAGTTCAGTTTCTATCTTCCTCAGAGCTACAACTAAAATAAACATGCAAATAACAAAGTATTTTAATTTTTTTTAATAGAATTATACTTTGTATTTGGATCCCGCTCGATCGGTAACCTAATTAGGTATTTGTTGGTGACTCACATCGTCCTGCAACACTGCAAATATCACGTGATTTATGTGCAGCGGCAGAATCGAGACTTTAAATTGATTTCGATATCCATTTAAAAATAACTGATATCTGCATTTCATTCACTAGTTATGTTTTTTGATAAATATCTAGCAGGATAGTGGCGATGTAGGGACAATGACGACTCTTTCCTATCTCCACATCTGTAATTCAAGAAAAACTCCATTTCGGCTGACCATCATATTAGTTCGATACAATATGGCGATAAAATTAAATCAATTTTTTAAATCCCAGTTTTTGTTTATGATTATGTCAGAGAGATTGTCTGCAAAAAGAGAAACTGTCGTCTAATTCTATACCGCATCACCTTACATTTACTGTCTACAAGGTAGTATTATAAATGTCCTACTTGTCGGAAATTCAACCCATCCATAGTCTTACCAACCGCCAATGGAAGATTTACCAAAATCTTATGCACCTAAATCCTTGAAGAACTTTCGTCTAGGGGAGGTAAAAAAATAAACGTAAAAAATTTGGCTTTTATTAAACTTATCAACTTCATTATGCTTCTACGATTAGTTCTGCTCCTGCAAATAATGTAAGTATTTAAGTTTCAAGAATATGCATATTTTATCTAAAATATTTTATCTAAAATATACAAATTATCCCAACTTTCTAAAATTGTATGAAATTCTCTTTTGTATTTATGTTTTTCGATACTTAGAAGGAAGTAAAAATGAACGATGTGGTTAGTATCTAAAAATCTTTTTGTGGAAATTCAAATACGACTTATTTGACTTATTAATTAAAACTAAACAAATTTAAGGAACTCACTAGTCAGGAATGCACCTCGGCTTGCTTATAAAAAGCCAATTCAAGCATTCGTAGGAAACACAAAAGAACTTTCTTTACGGATAGAAGGCAAACCGCAATTTGCAGAAATGACACAAGAGTTGCAGCAACGGAAACCTGGCGGAAATTTCCGCAAATTAAATATCATTCAAGCGCCCTTTTGTTTTAAGATGATGGCGCTCGAGAAAAGAGGGATTTTAATTAAATACTTTTTCGTAGGTATTGGAAAAACTGATTAAGAAATAACCATATAAAAATACGTAAAGAAAACGTTCAGTGTATAACTTTATATTGTTTCCAGTTAAGAAATTGAGTATCGTATTTTTTTTTTAAGATATGTGAAGTAAATATTTAAATAAACGACGACGTTCGTTTCATCTTACCATAAAAGTAAGAACAGCATAAGTTTTATATTTATCTCCCTGGTGAGAAGAAGATATAAAACTGAATTTTAGCTTAGCTAAGCTGAAAAACTTTTGATAAAAATATTATTGATACGGTAATATAGAGAGCTTAAAATTACAAAGAAGCAAAACGACTCTAAAACGTTTTTGAAAAAGGTCCCTCAAAAGAATTAAATGCAGAATCGCCAACTAGATTTGAAAGCGGATAACTACAAAAATTATTTCTTGACACAATAGTTTAAAATAACAATAATAGTAATAAACATCTTTATTGTTTATTATCCAATATTTAAAGTACAAAATTTTTAAATAATATATGTATTTCTAGGGTAACAAAAGGACTTAGTATCTGTGTAAACAGATGTATGCTGTTTACCCAGATACTGTTTAGGCCAGCCATGTCAAACTCAAAGTCACTGGTGGGCCAAAAGCATGAAGACCATCGACTAGGTGGGCCGCAAAACCTTATCTTAAAGAAGACAAAATACTGAAAATCTTGAGAAAAAGTACTATTATAGGACAAGTATGTTTATTAAAATTCCAATAAAAAGGACATTACAAAAAACTACAAACATTAAATTCTTTTGCCAGATATTTGACATCTTTTGTCTTTAATTAAGTTGTCTATTTGTGGCGAGAATTTATCGGCCGAAATGATTTTTAAAACTATATCCTTTCATCAAAGAAAATAGTTGTTCACACTTATCGGTACTTCCAAACATTGACAGGATTTTACAGGCAAATTTTCTCATTTCTTGGTATTCAACAGGCAAGTGCTTATAAAATTCGAATGTACCAACACTATCAAATTTTTGATTTAAATGGATCTGACACTGAATCTCAATTACTTCCATTTGCAAGTGAGGGGGAACTTTATCAATATCGATAGTGAAAAGACCAGTAAATAGAGAAAAATTGTTTTCTTGGGTCTTAAAATCCTGAAAACGCTTCTCAAATTCTGCCAGAAAGCTACTCAATTTCTCTGGATATATTTTGTATGATATTGGGACATTTGTGCTTTGCTGATATGCCTTACAAGTCAGAAAATATGACAGATTATCCTCTGCTAACTGTTTTTCCCACAACATCATCTTACACTTGAAAGCTTTCACGTGATCATGCATATTTGTAATAACTTGACGTGGTCCTTGCAATTTTGTATAGTAAGTCCGACAAGAGTTTTGTTATATCTACCATAAATGAAAGATCTTGTAAAAAAAGTACATCGCGTAATAAGCTGACATCTTCTCCTTTTGTTTCCATGAAAACGCGTATTTCTTCTTTGAGTTTCCAAAACCGGTCGAGTACAATAGGAACACGAAAGCCATCGCACCTCTGCATAATATGGTAAACCAGTGTATTCACTTTCTAAATCACGTAAAAATGCAGAAAACTGTCGCTGATTAAGGCCTCGTGACCTTATGAAGTTTATAATTTTTTTCACTGACTTTAAAACACTTTCCAACTTGATCACTTTTGAGCATAAAACTTTTTGGTGGATTATACAATGAATATGATGAAAATCTGGTCTGTCACTGCCTGTTTCTCTGGTCTTTGTCTGTAATATTTTAACGAAGCCATTTTTTACTCCAGTCATTGAAGGAGCTCTGTCTGTTGCAACGGAACACAGTTTTGACAAATCTAAATTGTACTTTTGCAGAAGTCCATAAACAGCACTGAAAATATCCTTCCCAGTCGTTGTATCATGCAATGGTACTAATTCCAATAATTCTTCATACACATTGATATCAGTATCAACCGCACGAAGAAAAACAGCGAGTTGCGCCACACCACATACATCCGTACTTTCGTCACAGGCAATAGAAAATGCAAAGAAAGAGTCTGATTTTGTTTTTATCTGATCACTTATATTGGTAGCCAACTCAGTAACTCTTTCAGCGATAGTATTCCGGAACAAGGATATATTTTGAAATGCTTTCACGCTCCCGGGACTTTCAATTTCCGCGGCCTTTACAAGGCACTCTTTTATAAATTCACCCTTAACAAATGGTTTTGAATGTTTCGCGATCAACTCCGACAGTACGTAGCTCGCTTAAAGGACAGATTAATTTTCTTGCTTTGGACGTGTAAACATAAGCTGCTGATCTTTCAACCGTGATTTTAACTTATTTAACTTTTCGTTTCTGACCATGCCTGTCTACTTGTCAAACATAGTTTTATGAATATCATAGTGACGTTTTATATTATATAATTTTGGGACACCGACTGTACTATTTCGAATCAAACAAGTAATTTTTTCTTTCACTTCACAGCAAAAAAACTCAAATTCCCACTTTTCTTGAAAGATACGATGCTCATTTACAAGTTTCCTCTTACTTCCACTTGGTTTTGAAAGAGACATGTTAAAAACTGTATCCGACATAAATTATAATAAGTACTGTTAAGTGTTGTAACAATAAGTGGGCAACTCGACTCGAAACTCTATCGCAACTGACTTATAACTGACTAAACGCTGAACTCAATCGAACACGGCTTATATACGGATTGTGATTTCTCGAGTTCTTTTTAGAATGTTCAGATAGCGTCATCTGTGTTTTTGCGGGATAGAATTTCATGGAACAAGCCAGATAACGTTTGGCTTTAGGTTGAGTATGTGTAGTTCATCCTCCTAAACCTAGATGGCACTATGTAGAATTGTACATTTTATTATACCAATCGTTGCGCGCGCTTTGAAAAACGTTTTCAACTTGTTCGCGGGCCGCAGAAAAATGCTCATTGGGCCGCATGTTTGACATGGCTGGTTTAGGCCTTAAACTAATTAAATCAAACTCTATTAAAAATATAATAAATTTGTCATAATAATCTCAAATAACGTAATTGATAAATATAAATATAATAATAGTAGAGAAGAAGAGAAAAGATCAAGAGTTAGAAGAAAGAAGAAATGAAAGATATGGCGATGAAGACTCACAGTTGAGATAGTAACATATTTAAGTTTAAATTTAAAAGCTAGAAATGATAAATTAGTATGAAAATTACTATGCACATTTACAAAGTGAGCTATATTATATGAAAATGATCTTTTAAACATCTCCTTACGTTGCTTAGGAACTGTAAGGACAGTGCGAAATTTTATTTTTTGATATAAGTATCGAGGTGACTTAAATTTAAGAATTTTAAAGTAAAAAATTGAAGTATGGAGTTTAAATCGATTGAACATATTTAACCGCCTCACTCAGTAAGAAAGGGAGTTATATGATTAAGCCTTCGCACACCATATATTAACCGTAGACACGAATTTTGTAGTTTTTGAATTAGGTATCGATCCATAGCATTAAAGCAGGTCGTATATACACAACTACAATGATTAAAATGTGACAATATAAGAGCAACACAGAGTATCTTTTTAGTTTCACAAGAAAGGTAGTATCTATGTGCATAGATTAGCTTTAGATTTTCGTACGCTATTCTGAGTTTAACTGTAACATGCTCCCTAAATCGCAACTTTGTATCTAGCAATAGTCCCAAACTCTTGCCAGTGTCTGAATAAGCAAGCAAGGTATTGTTCAGTTTTATTTTAAGGGTTGTTTTTACATTGGTTTTTTGTAAGTCGTTTCCAAAAATGAGAGCAGATGACTTAATTGGGTTAAGCTGAACCAGATGATCGGATGACAGTTCATGAAAAGAGTTCAGATCAGTATTAATTATTTGTTCGGCTTAGACCAGATCCTCTTCAGAGAACGAAAAGTAAATTTGGTTATCGTCAGCGTAAAAATGTGAGCGGCAATGCCTAAGGGAGCTAAAAAAATTGAAGGTATACACTGTGTACAGCAAAGAGTCCAATATACTACTATGTGGGACACCTGAGCGGATATTTAATAAAGCAGACCACTCATTATTATGTACTACTTGCTGTGTACGGTCCGATAAAAATGATTTTATAAACTTTTTAGCATCTTCACTAAAACCGATGTCATGTAGTATAGATAATAGAATCTCATGATTTTATCAAACGCCTTACTAAAATCTAAAAGAATCAAAATATTTTATTTTATTTATTTTATTTATAATTTTATTATCATCATGATTTAAGAATATCATCAATTACATATCGTCGAGAGCAGATTCACAGCTGTAACCTTCTCTAAAGCCGGACTACCTAAGAGGCAAGATACTGTGTACAATAAGATACCTGTTATCTGGTGATCCTTTCAAGAATCATAGACAGCGTCGGAAGTATACTAATTGAACGAATTTGATTAAATTCTGTGGTATTTTTGACTTTTGGCAAAGGAACTACCTGGGCTTGTTTTCAAAGAACAGGAAAGTATGAGCAAAGTAAGCACTCTTTAATTGTATGAGTTAAATATGGAATGATAAATAGACAACACATTTGTAATAATGTTATATTGATCTTGTCAATACCAAACGCTTTTGTTTTTATATTATTTAAAATATCACTTACTTCAATTTCAGTTGACAAGTGAAAATAGGCAGACAAAATTCGTATATAGCAAATGCACTACCTAACCTTGTAACTCTAAATTTATCCCGTTAACAAATATGGATTTTCAAAAATTGAGTAGGCCTATTTGCCCTAAAGAAGACGTAACACTTAAACTATAATACTGTTAATAGGAATTTAATTAAGTTTTTCGGAAATAAAAGTTAATATTACTCGAACATAGTTGAAATTCTTTTTGATTTTTCGCAAACAAGGTGTGTAACAGAAGTATCTAAAACTTTTCTCTTTATTCGACTTAGTATTGTGTAATTTCCAAAATTCCAGTACTTACAACCATCATCACTTGAGGGCATAATTTTGTAAACACAAACATTTAAATAAAACTTGATAACCATATTATATTATTTTAAAATATATTGTACTAAAATAGTACTATTTGACAAAATTATAACAATCAAGAATTAGTAACAAACGCTTACGGCATAAGGGGACTTAACATAGCAGAATTTAAAATATTCGATTCGAAGAAGTTAACAGAACAAAAATTACAGCGATTTCCCAGAGTTATAAATATTTTAAAGAAAAACGTAATTTTTGCGGACTTGCCATCTTGACCTTTATTGGTTTATTTATGTGTTTGTAATATTATTCTAAAATCTCGTCACACATGTCTTGATCTCTAACGAATATGTATATCAAATTATAAACAGCCTGGGGCTGTTCAGTTAAACCCATAATCGATGAAAAAAGATGTCCCGAACAATGTTATTTTGTCATTAAAATTGTCGGGAAATACTGACTGAAGGACTGCCCGAACAGAACTTATTTCTTTACGCGGTGGTCCATTGAACAGTGAACGGTACATTACTGATATCTTATCCGAACATGTTGTTCCTTTTGCTCCTTACATAGGCCAACATTTCTTGTTAATGCACGACAATGCAAGACCCCACGTCGCTCATATAGTGCAAAAGTATTTACATGAGGTGGGTATTGAGACTCTGGACTGGCCTGCAAATAGTCCAGACCTCAACCCTGTTGAACATTTGTTATCATAGACAGACAGCTTAGAAACCATTAGCCCTTACCAGCCTCTCTTGATGACATTCAAAATTTTGTCACAAATTTATGGAACGATCAAGAGCAGATTAGACGCCTTGTGTCTAGTATGAGTATTTATTATTTTATATTTTTCTATTTCAAAAAAGTGTAAATTTTTGTTTATAAGGAAACTGCAGACTTCTCGATATTCTGTTATATTAAGAATAACTGATATCTGCATTTCGTTTAGCATTTATACTTTTTAATAATCATTTAGGGATAATGGTGGTATAGGGACAATGACGCTTCTTTTCTGTCTCCACATCTGTAATTTTAGAAAAAATCCATTTCCGCTGACCATCATTAAAGTACGATATAATACGGTGAGAAAGTGAATTTTTTTTAAAATTCTAGTTTACAACAATATGTCCAGTGTCTACTCAACCTATCAGAGATATTGTCTGCAAAAAGAAAAATTGTCATTTAATTACATACCGCAAGACCTATAACGGCTTATTGATTATAAAGTAGTATTATAAATGTCCTGCATGTTGGAAATTTAATCCATAGTCTTGCCTCTTATGGGAGATTTGGCAAAATTTAAGGCAGCTAAGTTCTTGAAAAACTTTCGTCTAAGGGAGGTAAAAAAATAAATGTAAAATATTTGGCGTTTATTAAACTTATAATTTTTGTATGTTTCTATTGTTAGTTCTACAGCTGCAAATAACGTAGTGTTTATGTTCCAAGCATATTTATATTTTATGTGTAATATAATATTTATCTTAACTTTATAAAAGTCTAGGAAATTCTGTTTTAAATTTAGGTTTTTTTCTTACTTAAATGGATATTGAAATTTTAATGAACTATGTGTTTGGTATCTAAACACATTTTATAGAACTTCAACTAAAACTCAGTTAACTTATTAATTAAATCTAAACAAATTTAGCGAATTCTCCAGATAGGAATGCACCCCGGCTTGCTTATATATCAAGCATTCTTAGGAAACATAAAAGAACTTTCTTTACAGATAGGAAGCAAACCGCAATTTGCAGGAATGACACAAAAGTTGCAGCAACGGAAACCTGTCGAAAGGTTAAAAGATATGGATTGACAAAAATTGAGTAGGCCTATTTTCTTTAAAGAGGCATAACCCTTAAACTATAATACTCTTAGATAAATATTAATAAATTAATATTACTCTAACATATTTAAAATTCTTCTCTTTTCGTAAACAAGGTGTCTAACAACAATGTATTTAAAACTTATTATTGTGTAATTCCGGTACCTACAACCATCACTATTATGGGACATAATTTTTGTAAGCACAAACACTTAAAAAAACTTGATAAACATACTACATTATTTTAAAACATATTGAACCAAAATAATACTATTTGATAAAATAATGATAATCAAGAATCAATAATAAACGTTTAAGGCATAAGGGGACAGAGTTTAAAATATTCGATACGAAGAAGTTAACAATGCGAAAATTACAGCGATTTCCCAGAGGCAAATTGTTTTAAAGAAAAATGTTATTTTTGCAGACTTATTTTCTTGCCACCTCTTATTCTCAAATCTCATCATATATATCTAGATCTCTAACGAATCTGTATATCATAACATAAACAGCTTGTGACTGTTCAGTTAAAACCATTCTGTTTTCAACGTCCTATTAATCGACGAAAAAAAATGGCCCGTGTAAAAATATTTTGTTTTGTTGTTATCGTTAAGTATCGGAAAAAAGTTTTAACATATTTTATTTTCTTCTATTTCAAAAAAGTGTATCTTTTTGTTTATTGAGAAACTCTAGACTTTCCGATATTATGTCAAAATTTAGACAACTATATTTTAATTTTTTTAATACAATCATATTTTGTATTGAGTTGGACATCCGGCTTGATCGCTAGCTTAATTAGTTATCTGTTGATGACCCACAACGGCTTGCCACACGGCAGATATTACGTGATTTATGTGCAGTGGCAGAATCAAGAATTTAAATTCACTAGGGTATCCTTTTAAGAATAACAGATATTTGCTTTCGTTCACTATTTATGTTTTTTGATAAACATTTAGGGATAATGGCGGTGTAGGGAAAATAACGACTCTTTTCTCTCTCCACGTCTGTAACTCAAGAAAAAAATCCATTTCCGCTGACCATCATTAAAGTTCGATATAAGATGGTAAGAAAATAAAATTAATTTTTTAAATCCCAGTTTATAACAATATGTCCATTCTCTAGTCAACCTAACAGAGAGATTGTCTTCAAAAACAAAAACTGTTATCTAATTATATACCGTAACAGCTATAGCGGCTCACTGGCTATAAAGAAGTAATATAAATGTCCTACATGTTGGAAATTTAATCCATAGTCTTACCAATCGCTTATGGAAAATTCACCAAAATTTAAAGTAAAAAGTAAACGTATCAAATTTGGCTTTTATTATACTTATAATTTTATTATGATTCTATCGTTAGCCGAGCCGTATAGGATCATATCCTCAAAGTCCAAAGTGCAAACTTTTACAGGAAAACACGATTTACTTTTTTCTGAAATTTTACTGCCCTTCTTTTTTGATGTAAAAGTATTGTTCTTTTTTTTCGCTAAATTGGCCAATATTTGGATGGCGTGGGCGGACGA
This sequence comes from Kuschelorhynchus macadamiae, assembly GCA_030620095.1. Classification (NCBI taxonomy): domain Eukaryota; kingdom Metazoa; phylum Arthropoda; class Insecta; order Coleoptera; family Curculionidae; genus Kuschelorhynchus; species Kuschelorhynchus macadamiae. The sequence goes on from JAUTXW010000594.1 coordinate 27,915, forward strand.
CAGGTTATATTCATTCTATAGTAAGTAACATACGTCGAATAAGTTTTCTTTTAGGGAAGAAAAAGTTACTGGGCTTGAGCTGCAGGTTTTTTGTTAGAAGACAAGGCAATAAATTGGATGAAAGCTTATTCGCGAGCATTTTTCTCTTCGTTCTCTGAGCGTTCAAAATAATATAAAACTTCCTTAACTGCGGTAAAGCACGCTAAGGGGTAAGTAAGTTAACCAAATTGTTTTATCATCCTCTTTGTAACCCTTCTCTTCTATTTCGTAGTGTTTTAAAAAGACTTAAAATAAAGCAATTTATTTCACCCTAATGAGCTACGCAAGTCGTGCATGAGCACGTGTACTCTTGGAATCTTAAAAAAAAATTGTTATATTATGAACTGAATAATAAATCCTACTGGTAGATAAGAGCACGTTTACTTGGTATTATACAGTCAATCAGGAAGCAAATGAATCAAATTTGGCAAATTGAAGAGACCTATCAGATAGGAGGCCCCTATCGTTAAACATCTAGAGCTAAGTATATGGATATAGTTTAACTTGATTATTATAATTATTGAGTGAAAGCTAGATTTCAGATATCACATGATAATTGATTGATAATTTTAATTTTTAAAACCTATTATCATTGTTCTTTACATTAAGGTCATGTTCCTAATTTTTATACTACGGAAATAAGACAACATATTTCTTTAATGAAGTAAGTTTTTGGTGTTATATCACGGTCTGCCCGTTACAACTTATTTAGGTTTCTCTATTTATTTGTAAAAATCTGCGAATTATGCGTAGAAGCAAAAAATCTAGATAAGTTGTGTTTATTTAAAAAAAATAAACCATTTTTATAATAAGATAATTCTTTTTGTTACAAACTGAATAATTAGAGGAATCTACGATAACAAAATATTATTACATCGAAATTGTTAGCACTATTATATTGAATTTTTAAGTATTGATTTGTGGAATAAAAATTCATAATTTGTACTCCCGAATACCCCCAGATATCAATTTTCGCTTGTTGGGGAAGTAGGTAGAAATTCCATTTCAAGATTTGGACCAGACAAGCAGAGAAGTGAAGTTAATAAATGGGGATAAAAACCAAATGCAACTAAGCTAATATTAATTTTTTTTAACAACATAATATTATTATCGCCTTTAACCAAAAACATTCGTTAGAAAACAGAGAAGAAGAAAGATAGATGAAAACAATAGAACTTTGTTTAGGTATAGAATAAGAATACAAACCGCAATTTGTAGAAATGACACAAGAGTTGCAGCAACGGAAACCTGGCGGAAATTTCGACGAATTAAATATTATTCAAGCGCCATTTTGTTTTACGTGAATGGCGCTCGAGGAATTTTAATTAAATACCTTTTCGTAGGTATTGGAAAAACTGATTAAGTAATAACAATATAAAAATATGTAAAGAAAACCTTCAGTCTCTAACTTTATTTTGTTTCCACTTAAGAACTTCAGTAACGTATTTTTCTTTTCAAGATTTGTGAAGTAAGTATTTAAATAAACGACTACGTTCGTTTCATCTTACCAGAAAAGTAAGAACAGCATAAGTTTTCTATTTATCTCGCTGGGGAGGGGAAAATATAAAACTGAATTTTAGCTTAGCTAAGCTGAAAATCTGTTATAAATATCGTTGATGTGGTAATATACAGAGCTTAAAATTACAAAGAAGCAAAACGACTCTAAAATGTTTTTGAAAAAGGTGCCTCGAAAGAATTAAGTGCAAAACCACCAACTAGGTTTGAAATCGGATAACTACAAAAATTATTTCTAGACACGTTAGTTTATAGACAGACAAAGTTCGTATACATGGCAAATCCACTACTTAATTTTGTAACTCTAAATTTGTTCCGTTAAAAAATATGGATTGACAAAAGTTGAGTAGGCCTATATTCCTTAAAGTAGGCATAACACTTAAAATATAATTCTGTTAATAGGATTTTTATTAACTGGTTTAGGTTTTTCGAAAATAAAAGTTAATATTACTTTAACATATTCTTTTTAAGTTTTCGCAAACAAGGTGTGTAACAAAAGTATCTAAAACTTTTCCTAAACTGATATCTGCATTCCATTCACTATTTATACTTTTTAATAAACATTTGGGGATAATGGCGGTATAGGGACAATGACGACTCTTTCCTCATTTATAATTTTAGGAAAAATCCATTTCCGCTGACCATCATTAAAGTTCGATATAATATGGTGAGGAAATGAAATTAATAAGTATACAGTTATAGTCTACCGTGTATCCAAAATCAAACGCTCACCTGGCATCACTATAGTAACTGGTTTTTACGTGATATAATGAATCAACTATACAAAATGGTTTTCTCAGTTTAACGCTTCCACGTTGGCAGTCTTTTTGGTCCACGCTTCATTCTTTATCCTGAGTGAATCCGTGTGAAATGCATATACTTATTTGCTCACAGATAAAAAAATTGTATTCAAGTCACCCGTTACAAAGTAGTAGGTATTTTTTGAATACTTAAATAACCATTCCTTGATTTTCAAAATATACCTCTTACTAAATTAAATTAGGCATAGGTAACTTCGTAATCTAATAGCATTAGTTAAGGTATTTTGACCAATGCTAATAGCTAATACGAACATGGAATACGTGTTTGCGTTTCTATAAAATTTTAAACAAATAAATAGGTTGAACAGTAAAAATGTATAAAATATGTTGGATGTTGGTTTTAGAATAAAATCATGTTTTATAAGTTACGAGAGATTGGGAATATTCATGGACTCTACTTGGTTAGTTTGAGAAATTTTGCCTATTGAAAGAATCATTATTTCTATAAAATTATTAATAATGTATGTAATATGTATATATGTAATAAAATTAATTAAAACTTGAGTAGATTCCTAGATCGCGTTCCGACGCATTGCGGCTTGTAGCTAGTTTTTGCCAGCTTTTGCACTTACATACGATTTTGCGGGAAATTACTTGTTTATGGCCACGGCTTATAAATACACGCGCCCGGATAATTTGTACTAATCGAATTTTGAGCGTGTCAATCTCAATAAGTTACAATACTTTTGTGGTACAAAATTTTTTGACTTCGATTTTGTGAGTGTTGGTGTATGAAAATATATTAATTAAAGGTAAGTACCCTTGCTGATAATTTTTTTACGTGGTTAAACGTTTAAATAGGGCTTCGAATTTAGTTTAAATGTTCTTAATTTGCAAATATTGTTAAATAAACGGGGACAAGTTTAAAATTATACAATCTGTTTAAAAACAAAATCATACAATTTTAGGGGGTGATTTCATACCAGAAATAAGAGGTAGTTTGTTATATACACGTTAATTTTATAAAGTCAACTATTATGGCACCAAACAATTGTTTTTATATTTTGGTTGTTTTAATTGATATTTTGCCAAATTACTTTGATTATTTTGAAATTTTAAAATATATATTTGTCTTACGTGAGTGGCCAGTACTTTTAATAATAGAACTATGGATCCACATGGATCTACTTCTACGACGCCGACGTCAGGCATATAAGAAGCGAAAATAGCATAAAACCGCTGTGTCTATGGTGAAATCATAGCCGTACGTAATCATCTATAGTGATATCATAGGCGTGCCTATGATTTCACCATAGACACGGCGGTTTCATGCTTTTTCCGCTCTCATGCCTCAGACGTTGTAGGGATAGATCCATATGATATGTGGCATACTTTATATAAACAAACGAACTACCAGTATAATTATATCGATATAGGTCGTTTATTTATGCACGTGGTGATCAAATGAAGCATACATCCACTATAACAGTAGCCTAACAGTTAGAAAGGAATTGAATTGCTTGCAAAATTAAATAAAAACGACTTCACGACTTGTTGGGGCGTTGCTTTCCAAAAGTCAATTATTTAAGTATTATTAAGAAGTAGCTTAAATTACATTACGCATTATAGTTCTTTTTCCAAAAATATTTCACAGCATTGTTATATCATACTCTATTTGTGGCAGATGTCTGATAAACGAAAAAAGCTTTCACACATAGCGGACACAATACAAAAAAAGAAAACTACAAAAAGAAGAACTAGTTAAAAAAAGCTTGTGGTTCACTTGAAGCGTTTTTGATCCCCGCAGTATCGCAAGAAACGACATCAAGTCACCAAGATGCGACACCAGGTTACCACGAAGCTAATCTAATGGATGCCGAGATTATAAAACCCAGTGGCGGACCGCAAGAGCAAGAACCCTCTTCGTCAGTAACTCAAATGGAAATGGAAGATATTTTATGTGGAGAGACAAGTCCTAAACCAAGTGAAATTGCGACAATTACCGAGGAGGACTCAGAAGATCGAGGTTGGCTGGACGAAGTAAGTTCCGATGTTTCTTATAAAGACGATGTTTGTAAGGATCCCAGCTATTGGCCTTCCATACTATCTGACAAAATTAAATCAACTTTACTAGAGTTAGGCCCAACGCAACTTACAGAAGCAGATGTTACTTTAAATAAAGATAACAGAGGCTTCTCATCTGTGTATTATAAAAAAAGATTAATTAACGGGGAAATAATTCCCAGAGTTTGGCTAGTGTATGCTCAATCAAAAGATAGCGTATTTTGTTTTCCTTGCAAAATATTTAAAACTATTTTTAGTGCCTTTGTTGAGGGGTATCATGATTGGAGACATTTATCTCAGATTATAGAACGACATGAAAAATCAAATGGTCACATATGTAATACAAAATCGTGGATTGATTTACGTCAATCAATTTATTCTAAAACAACTACTGATTCGCTAAATGAGAAAATGGTAAATGTGGAAAAAGATAGATTTATGTCGTGAAATTCTTAGCAGGTCAAAATTTAAGTTTTAGAGGCAAAAATAATAAGTTGTACGAGCAACAAAATGGAAACTTTTTAAAATTAATTGAAACAACTGCAAAGTTTAATGATGCTATATCGGATCACATTACTGGAATTATTAGAAATCCATCAGCAATGCTATTTCTCTTTTGGGATAAAAAATGAGACATGAAATAATATCGCTTTTAAAAGTGAGTAAATATTATTCTATTATTTTGGATTCTACTCTGGATATAAGTCATCAAGACCAGCTTACTGTTGTAGTAAGATTCGTTCTATTAAATAATAAATCAAACCAAATAGAAATTAGAGAGCACTTTTTAGGATTTGTTTCAATATCTTATTCAACAGGACAGGGTTTAACTAATGTTTTAATAGATTTTTTAGAGACTCACAACCTTTGTTTGGGGGATTTAAGAGGACAGGGTTATGATGATGGTGCAAATATGAAAGGTAGCAATAATGGTTTACAAAAAAAAATTCTTGACATAAACCCTAGAGCTTTTTATGTGCCCTGTGCCGTGCACAGTTTAAATTTAGTTGTTAATGATGCTGCAAAAGCGTCTTTAGAAATTACAAGTTTTTTTTCTATTGTACAGGAGTTTTACGTTTTTTTCTCCGCATCGACTAAACGTTGGAAGGTCTTAAAAAGTGAAATCCCTATTTTAACACTTAAGCCTCTTTCAGATGGGAAAGCAGAATTGATGCTCTAAAAGTCCTTAGATATAATCTAGCCAAAATATATGACGCTTTATATACAATCTATTCTGATAAAACTAGAGACTCTGAAACGAGGAATATGGCCAATTCGTTAATTTTAAAAATTAAATCATTTAAATTTATTTACTTCATTATCACGTGGTATAACGTGTTAACAAAAATTAATATCATAAGTAAAGCTATGCAAGAAGCTGATGCTACATGTTCAAATATTATTTTAATGTTAGAACAAACTAAATCATATTTATATAATATTAGATCAGATAAAGCGACCCTTCATTTCCTACGATTAATATGGTTAGACCCCGAACAAGAAAACGTTTATTTGACTACGAATGTGAGGATGAGGCACCCATAAATCCCCAAGATCAATTTAAAATTAATTTTTACTTTTTATATATTGCTATATCAAAATTAGATGAAAGGTTTGAACAAATGAAACAACATCCACAGTTTTCAATTTTCTCAACGACCTAAATAATTTCCTTAAATCAGATAAAGCAGATAGGTCTATAAACTGTAAAGCTATTAAAAATATGTCACATGATCCAACTAAAAATGAAAAAGATATTATAGTTGAAGATTTATGCGAAGGAAAGTAAAAAAATAAATGTAAAAAATTTGGTGTTTATTAAACTTATAATTTCAATATGCTTCTATTGTTAGCTCTACAGCTGCAAATAATGTAGGTGTTTAAGTTCCAAGAATATTCATATTTTATGTATAATATCTTTATATAATCTTATCCTAACTTTATAAAATTCTAGGAAATTCTCTTTTGAATATAGGTTTTTTCTACTTAAATGGAAATTGAAATTTTAATGAACGATGTGTTTAGTATCTTAAAACATTTTATAGATCTTCGACTAAAACTCAGTTAACTTATTAGGAAGCGCACCGTAATTTGCAGAAATGACACAAGAGTAACGGAGACCCGGCGAAAAGTTCCGGAAATTAAATATCATTCAAGAGTCTTGTTTTTAGCTAGTGGTGCTCCAGAAAAGTGAGATTTTCAATTAAATACTTTTTCGTAGACATTAGAAAAACTGATTAAGAAATAACAATATAAAAATATGTAAAGGAGGCCTTAAGTATCTAACTTTATTTTGTTTCCTGTTAAGAATTTGAGTAACGTAGTTTTCTTTTTGAGATATGTGAACTAAGTAGTTAAATAAATGACCACGTTCATTTCAATTCATTCATTCAAAATAAGAACAGCATAAGTTTTATATTTATCTCCTTGGTAAAGGGAATATATAAACTTAATTTTAGCTTAGCTAAGCTAAAAATATCGTTTATGTGGAAGATATAGAGTGTACAATTACAAAGAAGCAGATCTACTTTAAGACGTTTTTGAAAAAGGTCCCTCAAAACAGAGTCAAGGGCAGAACTGCCAACTAGATTTGAAATCGTATAACTATTAAAACTATTTCTAGACACGTAAGTTCATTGCACATAGAAAACATTCATATAATGCAAATCCACTACTTTAGTGTTGTAACTCTAAATTTGTCCCGTACAAAAATAAGGATTGACAAAAATTGGGTGGGCCTATTTTCATTAAAGTAGGCATAATCCTTAAACTATAGTACTCTTAGTAGGAATTTTATTAATAAGAAATATTAATGAATTAATACTACTTTAACATAGTTGAAATTCTTTTTTTTTTCTAAACAAGGGTGTAACAACAAGGTATTTAAAACTTATTATTGTATAATGTCCAAGATTCCAGTACCTACAACCATCACCAATTTATAGGACATAATTTTGTAAACAAAAAACTTGATAAACATATTATATTATTTTAAAACATTTTGTACTAATGCTATTTGACAAAATTATGACGATCAAGAATCATATAATATACAACATTACAGCGATATCCCAGAATTATAAATGTTTTAAAGAAAAATGGTATTTTTGCAGACTTAATTTCTTGCCATCTTGACCTTTATTGGTTCATTTATGTGTTAGTAATATTAATCTAAAGTCTCCTCACATATGTCTATATCTCTAACGAATTTGTATATCAGGTCATAAACAGCATGTGGTTGTTCAGTTAAAACCATTTTGCTTGCATTTCTGAGCATAACTTCAGTCAAATGACCCCCCGTTTTTACAAAACCCACAATTTTATCATCGATATGCCAGTTGCATCTTTCGAAGTCTCTGTATTGGGCAGCGCCGTTGAACTGTAAATGTTCGACAGCATTGGACGTCATTGAATATCCAGTCAATATATTAAATTGACAACTAAAGATCAGAACACGATAACTTTCTAGAAGCTTTTCAATTATGGGAGCTGAACTTCTGAACATATCCTCCGAGAGAGACGAATAATCGACCTCCTCTTGTATATTGTAATTTAGAGATCCAACGTGAATAGCTTGTCGGGTTTGTTTGGTTTGAACGTAATTCTCAAAGTCTAAAATTTTATTTTCAACTTCGTCTAACATATAGTTATCAATATTAGATAGCCCAGTTACATTAAAAAAGAAAGATTCTTTTCCTAATATTGCATTTTCCATACTTCGTTTTGCTTTTGAGTAATCATGTGACAATAAATATTTAACTGTATCTTCTTCAAAGTTCTTCATCTCATCGTGGTCCTCTTTATCAATTATTCCTAAGTTATGCAAATATGTACTCCATACACACATATTAACTGGGTCAAACCAAGGATTTCCGAGAAGTATACCTGAAATTTAATAAATAAATATATCAATATAGGAGAAAATTTTAGTGATCTAAAGTTTCGTTACTTTTACGGACTTTTCGTTTCGACGATTCGTTACTTTAGGTCGTGGTTTTCGATTTGTTACTTTTCATACCGTTATTTACATACCTAAGTGTGCTTTTGAAGATGATCTGTCACTATTAACATAAAATAAAAATATAAAATAGGTGATTGACTTGATGCAAAAAATATCACACTATGTGCGTATGATGATTAATACTCATAGACGCCCAGAGGGGGGACAAGGGAGGGGGCGCTTGTCTTCCCTGCATTTTGGAAAGTGTGCTCTAATCGCAGAACTTACATAATAAAGACATACCACCCTCCTCCCTCCTGTATCTCAACATTGTTACCTCTCCTGGAAATAATTAACTGGGATATACCGATAAACTGGCAAAATTGTGGTACGAATTCAAGATGGCGGAACAAAATCACGGCCAAATAAAATTTCTAGGATTCTATCGATTTTCACGTTTTAGGATCGCTAGATGCCAAAAAAACCTATTACTTTTGCATTTGGGCAAGAAAAACCAGACTTTGTTATCTATGGCAAGCGGCAATATTTTAAGGTCAACGTATGGCGGGTGCCGTTTCCTATGATTTAGGTATCATTGGTCCTTACCATATTGAAAGTTTTGGACCGATTTTGTGGAGAGTATTTAGACCAGCCATGTCAAACATGCTGCCCGCGAAACGCATGCGGCCAAGTGAGCATTTTTCTGCGGCCCAAATCAGTTTTGAAAGCAGCAGATAATGCGGCCCGCGAACAAGTTGAAAACCGGTTTTAAAAGCACGCGCCGCTCCCTGCAACAACGATTGGTATAATAAAATGTACAATTGTACATAGTGCCATCTATGTTTAGGAGGATACATACTCAACCTAACCTAAAGCCAAACGTTATCTGGCTTGTTCCATGAAATTCTATCGCGCAAAAACACAGATGACGCTATCTGAACATTATGGAAAGAACTCGAGAAATCACAATCCGTATATAAGCCGTGTTCGATTGAGTTCAGTTGTTCAGTGTTTCGTCAGTTATGAGTCAGTTGCGATAGAGTTTCGAGTTGAGTTGCGTACTTATTGTTACAACACCTAATAGTACTTATAAACTTGTAGAGGAGCATCGTATCTTTCAAGAAAAGTGGGAATTAGAGTTTTTTTTGCTGTAAAGTGAAAGAAAAAATTATTTGTTCGATTTGTAATAGTACAGTCGGTGTCCCAAAATTATACAATATAAAACGTCATTATGATATTCATAAAACTATGTTTGACAAGTATACAGAAATGGTCAGAAACGAAAAGTTAAATAAGTTAAAATTATGGTTGAAAGATCAGCACTCCAAAGCAAGAAAATGAATCTGTTCTTCAAGCGAGCTACGTACTGTCGGAGTTGATCGCGAAACATTTTCTGACTTGTAAGGCATATCAGGAAAGCACAAGTGTCCCAATATTATACAAAATATATTCAGAGAAAATGAGAAGCCTTCGGGCAGAATTTGAGAAACGTTTTCAGGATTTTAAGGCTCAAGAAAACAATTTGTCTCTATTTACTGGTCTTTTCACTATCTATATTGATAAAGTTCCCCCTCACTTGCAAGTGGAAGTAATTGAGATTCAGTGTCAGACCCATTTAAAACAAAAATTTGATAGTGTTGGTACATTCGAATTTTATAAGTACTTGCCTGTTCAATACCAAGAAATGAGAAAATTTGCCAGTAAAATCCTGTCAATGTGTGGAAGTACCTATAAGTGTGAACAACTATTTTCTTTGATGAAAGGAAACAAATCCCCCTCAAGATCGCGATTGACGGACGCACACTTGGACGCAGTTTTAAAAGTTATTTCCGCCGATAAATTCGCGCCACAAATAGACAACTTAATTAAAGACAAAAGGTGTCAAATATCTGGCAAAAGAATTTAATGTTTGTAGTTTTTTGTAATATCCTTTTTATTGGAATTTTAATAAACAGGCTTGTCCTATAATACTACTTTTTCTCAAGATTTTCAGTAGTTTCTCTTCTTTAAGATAAAGTTTTGCGGCCCACCTAGTCGATGGTCTTCATGCTTTTGGCCCACCAGTGACTTTGAGTTTGACATGGCTGATTTAGACCACTTGCCAATTGAATAAAGAAAAAATCTTTATTACCAACACGAGTGACTAAATGCAACTTTTTCGAACCCATGGTTTAAAAGAAACGTCCCAATTCAATGGCCTACAAGTTCTCCCAGTATAAGCATTTCTAATTTCTCTTTATAGGGCCGATTCAAACAAATTATCTATTCAGAGCCTTTACCAAATGACAAAGAATTATTAAAACACCGAATTCAAGATGGTCGTAATACTTTAACGGTTGAGGAAATCAGAAATTGCTACAAGAAATTTAAAGAAAATATTTAGAAAATGGCGGTTGGTACATTGAATAAATATATTGATATTTAGTAATAATAGGAAACTTGAAATTATTACAGAAATTAATTTTCCAAATACTTACTTTTGTTTCCTTCCATATATAAAACAAGTCAATATGAACAAAAAGGAAACTACAAAACATAAACAGACAACATGATAAAAGGAAACTTAGTGTAGATAAGCATCATTATTTGTAATATTTAACTTACCTAATATCCTAAATTAGAGGCTTACGTAAACATTAGAAATAAAGTCATCAGTCTTCTCCATAAAACACATATTAGTATTACAATATTCATTTGTTTGCTGTTATATATTGTAATTGTATATGATATACTTTGTAATACTAATATCTGTTCTCTGGAGAAGGCTGATTATTTTAATTCTAATGTTTAGCTAATGAGTAGCCATGTTGTAGTAAAAAACAAGTAATGGTCTCTTTGAGCCTTGAAAAAGACGAAAAACAAATCGTCGTAACGTCGGCGAATTTTTTAAAATTGAGGTTTGATTTATGCCCCTAGCGCCCTAAAAACATTATCTTTTATTTTTTTTATTGCAGGCAAACAAATTTAATTTTCTACTTAAATACCTGTGCCTGTTTAGACCAGACTCTTTTTTTTTTTAAAAATGTTAAGTACATTAAATAGATTTCATTTTAATAAATGGATATATTTTTGATGGCTATAAATTTACCAAGACAGTTAGGTTCCTTTATCTTTAAAGGCCATCCAAGAAAATTCGCAAAAAAAATGCCATAAAGGGTAATGTGTAGTTAAAAGTTTAGTTTTTAAAAATAATGGTAGGTTAATATTAGCCTAAAGAGACCTAGTCCGTTTTAAATAACAAAGTCGATGCTGGTTTGTTTATTTTATTCTGAAATAAAGCTTATAAAGAGCTATGCCACGTACAGACTAAACGACAGATCTAGTGGCCCTAAAACGTAAAGAAACTGACATAAAATTAAAACGGGTCAGATGTTCGGATATCTTTTAAATGATAGACAGGCTGTTGGAAAAAGGTCGTATGGCAAGCCTACTGAATGCTCAAAGAATTATTAATTTACTATTATACATTCTAGGAATACAGACAAACACACATATGCCGTAATTGTTTCCACTTCTTTTGTTTCGGATCAAATAAGTCTCCCACTGGAGACTTCAAGTCAAGTTGTTTGTAAGTAAGACTGAAATAATTTTAAGTTAGGTTATATTTTTAAAGTTCCTTCCTATTTATTCTTGACATAATGGCGATTCATGCAAGAAAACGGTTCTTTCTTGACTGGATAGTGGACGCTAATTCAGATATCACGGTTTTATGCTTTTCTATTATTCATTAATACGTTGGGAATGAGATATATTATTTTAAGCATTTAGCAATATTCATATACTCTAAGAAACAATTTGTGTTTAATTTTTTCCCAAGCTGTATTGCATAACCCCAGTTTTTACATTAAAATTTTAAAATGTCCTGTTTTGCCAATTTATTCAAAAATAAATAAATGCCAGTTAATTATTACTTGCTTAACACCAACAACAGTGACTTAAGCCAATAATAACAGTCGGCGTCAGATTGCTGCATCGAGACACCAAGAAATTTCGCGATGGTCCCTCAAAAATATAGATACGTGGTGCCCTTACAGACCTAGGCATGTTTTTAATTTTATTCAATTTTGACTGGATAAAAATTTGACAAAATGAAATTTGGCGATTCAGCGCAGGAAACAAGAAACCATAGGAGGGATTATCATTTCGATGTACTAAACAAGAAAATGACAGGTAGATTTTAAAGTATATGAAACTAGTTAAGCTGTTACATATTCTAAAAATATGAAGATACATTTCTGGAAATAATATACACACAGTTTTGACCTTTCATGCCTAAGCCCCTCAAGAAAATTTGACCTCACAGGGGTTTGTTTAGTAATCTATTTGTATATATTATTATATATATATATATATATATATATATATATATATATATATATTATATATATATATATATATATATATATATAACATATATACATATATATATATATATATATATATATATATATATATATTATATATATATATATATATATATATATATATATATATATATATATATATATATATATATATATATATATATATATATATATATATATATATATATATATATATATATATATCTATATATAAATATACGCGATCGTTTGACTTCGATGGATGATTGCGTCTGCGGCATTGCAGGACATCGTACAGACAGTGATCATTGTATACTTGTTATGGCGTTGGTGTCAAGTGAAACAAAAATACTATCTTCGTTTGATTTAAATGGATCATTGCGTCTGCGCCATTGCAGGACATGATCTAGACAAGAATCATGGTATTCATGATTGTAATTTTATTCAATTTTGGGTCTTTACCCTACATGAGGCGCGTTAGTCTATGGCGGTTTGATGCAACGATTACTACTACTTTTAGGTGTTTTGTATATTTATGAATTGGTTGATATATATCAATTTAACATTTTTTTTCTAAAATATCTGCACTACCAAACGAAAACTATAAGGCACGATCCATCTTGAATTATAAAACAATTCGCCAGTACACCACTTTAAAATAGAGAAAAGGTATTTTAAGTTTAGCCCAGTTCAGTAGTCCAGAGGGAATTTCGGAAGAAAAGTTGTCAGGGGGATGGACATTCAGGGGGATAATATCCTTCATTTATTATTCATCAGCCTATTCAAATTAAAAGGGAAACCATGGAATTTCAGGGCTACTTTTATTTAAGCTAAAATGAAAGAAATTTCATAAAATAAGGACTTTTTTGGGATTGGTAGTTAAACCACCCCCCCGCTCCCAGAGCTAGCTTTACTCTTAGCTTAAACAAAGGAATGGCCTTTTTTTTGGTTGTTCATATTGTTTAGAAAGAAAACAAAAACATTTTTTTTTTCATTTCATTATTCAATCACAAATACAAATAAATGTTCATTCAAACAGCTATGTAAATTTACTGGGACAGTATTGTCTCCCCATATTATATAAGTCAGTCAATGTGCATGTAGGTATATATTTTTAGGTTTCATATCTTATTATTTTCATTTCTTTTGTATTAATTAAATATACCTAATGTTTAGATTCAGGCCTTACCTCTTACTATTATAGACTTACCTACTAATTAGCTCTATAAATAAATTTCTGTTGGGCAAATAAATAAATTACCTTTTAAATTAATGTCTTCAAGATTTCCTTTGTTTTCTTCATGAATCTTGAATGCCAGCTTCGGAATATAAAGGCCCGCAAATAGTTCTCCTCCTATAAAGAAATCGTTTTTCCGTATTTCATGAAACACTTTAAAAAACTGAAACACAGCATTGTGGAGATGTGTTACTGTTTGCTCTATAGTTGGTGAACAATCATCTGACGAAAAACTATATCCATTTCCAACTTTACTGTCAATATAAAGAACGTTTTGGTATTTAGGCCAAGAGTATTCCCGAAAACCTATAGTTCCATTATCATTTATATAATACGGTCCATTCTCTAAAAATAAATAAATAATGCGTTTATATTTTAACACGGTAAAATTTAGAATTTTAATAATGGTTTGGAAAACCTGCACAAAGCATCCTTTTAGTATAAAAAAAAGTTATAATATAGAAAAATGTAATTATTTTACACTTTTCACCCTCTACAAGCACCTGAAAGGAATTTTTAGTCCATTTTAGATTTTCTGTCGACAAATATAATCATATAAAAAATTCCTAATAAATATTATTCAACAAAAAAATTGCGTCTGTCCCTCTACTAGCCTTTTAAAATTAAGTAGCCATCCTGTCGTCTGTCTATCGTCAATGCTTGGTTAAAGTCTTGGTTACCAGAAAAAAAACGCTGTGTTTTCACTATTAGTAATTAGAGATGAGTTTTTCTAATATAATATAATTTCATACAAGGTGCGATCTTTGATAGTTTTTCTTGCGATCTTGAAAACAATATTATTATCCGTCCATGTAAGGGGACCAATTAAAAATATGTTTTTTACTTCCCTCGTAAATGGGATGTATTGTATTCGTGAAAAAATCACCCTCCCAGATTTTTTTAGATCCTTGCTTTTCAGGGCTCCTAGATGCCGAAAAACATGTTGACTCAATTCCGCCGGTTTATCTGTCAGTTTGTGGGTCTGTCTGTTCGCGTCATAGATAAAAAAACTACTTATCCGACTGATTTCGGACAAAAATTAAGGGTCGTATGGGGAAGACCTGGTAATATTTTGGTAAAAATCCCATATGGCAAAGCAAAATGGCGGCTCAGTAAAATGTTAAAACAATAATATTACTAAAAAACTACTTATCCAGTTTATCTTATAAATCTTGTACAAAAATCAAATGTAGGAATCAATTTGTAAAATTTTGGTATGGCGGTAGATAGTATTAATTTAAGTTGGCGGATCAAAATAGCGGCCAAATAAAATATTTGTAATCGAGAAACAAATCATACTCTCAGGTTTTACACACTTCCTTGTTTTAGCGTCCTTAAATGCCAAAAATATATTTTATCAAATCCGCCAGTCCGTATGTTGGTTTGCCTGTCCGTCAGTCAGTTCGCGGCATAGCTAAAAAACTACTTATCAGATTGACTTAAGGTTCGTATGAGGATGACTTGGTAATATCTTGGTAAAAGTCCAATGCCAGAACAAGATGGCGGCTTACTGAAACATTAAAAAAAATATTACTAGAGAAACTAATCATCCAATTTACTCAAATTTAGAAGAAAATCAAGTGTTGCTTAGAAATGAACTAGTAATATTTTGGTATAAATATAAGATGTCAAAACAAAATTGCGGCCTAATAGAGATAAACAGGTAAAGATGTGGTCTGAATTCTCTCTTTCCTTTTTGTAATCGTGAAAAATCACCCTCCGAGATTGTATCAAATATTTACGTTTCAGGGTCTCTAGATTCAAAAAACGTGTTTTCTCAATTCCCTCGGTCTGTCTGTTCTCGGCATAGTTAAAAAAACTACTTTCCCGATCGATTTCAAATGTTTGCCAAAAATTAAGGGTGGTTTGGGGATACCGGGTAACAGTTTAAACTATTTAGTCAATTTATCTCAAATTTTGCACAAATATTACGTAAGAGTCAACTGGGAAAATTTTGGTACGATTCTAAGATGGCGGCATAATAAAATATTTTCTGATTTTTTTTCTTGTCGTTTGTGTTTGTGACATAATAGATTTTTCGTTTTATATGAATAGAAGTATACCCTGCAAAGAAAACAATTTCCCTCTCTATGCCAAACAGTATTTTTCCGAGTTTAGGGTACTCTTTGATCTCCTACAAAAACAAGTTCATTCTGCATCTAGTTCCGAAAAGACAAAATTGGATACTCAAGGATAATAAAAGGAACTAAAAATGTATTCAAAAGTATTAAAAATATACTGAAAGATATTAAAATGTATTGAAAGGTATTAAAATGTATTGAAAAATATTAAAAATGTGTATTGAAAGGTATTTTAAAAAAGCAAATTTAAAAGATTAAATACGTATTTAATAGTAGATATTCAAAAGGTATTTAAGAGGGACGTGTACACCGTATTGAAACATTTGCAATCGACTTTAGCCCAACATGGAAAAATTTAGGATGTCTCATTAAAAAAATGTAAATGCCTTTTTGGGTATATCCGGTATAAAATATATTTTTTAAATACCGTTTTGTAAATATATAGTTTGTGATTAAATTTTAAAAAATCTTTTAAGGCGATAATATACGAATTGTACATGAATTCAGCAAAGGTAAAGCACCTAATTTTGGCATAATTGGCTCTAAATCAAGACCTACATTTTGAGTAATAACAACGTTGGAGAGAAAGTAGAAACCCCTTTTGGAAAAAATGCTTAGTATTCCCTAAAATTTAAATGAAAAATTAATTAAATTTACATGAGATGATCTCTAGGATCGCTATCTTTTTCATCTAATCTTAAAATAATGTTTGCAAACCCTGTGTATTTTCTGCCTCGTATAGGCTTTACGGATGATAAAAAAATTAAGACCTTAGGGCTCTCTAGCAAGAAAACTTTACCTTAGATGTTTAATAAAAAGTTATAGCTTAATATGTAAGGAAAAATCTATTTTTTTTTTAAATCGTATTTCAAAAAATATTGAAAATTTTAAATACATTTTCAAATTTTTTTTGCCACTTTCCCAACAATTAAATTGTTCTAGGAATTTAAAGAAAAATGGTTTTTGTAAATTTTCGAAACCACTAAAATATTTTACTGTCTTGTTTAACACTCTGTATAAATAACTTCTTAGCTTTACGCTTAAAATTCTTATTATGCAAAAAAAAAAATTGCAAGAGCTGTCTGAAAACCGCAATATAATACCTGTTTTCGTTTAAAAAAATATTCGACTAAATTTTACCTAACACTTCTCTTGTCTCATTTCCTCTGTCCAGCAGTGTAGTTTAAAAACTTAAAAAAATTAATTTTGTAGCAAGCAGCCTTTAGTTATAATGGCGCAGAAACGTATTGATTCTTCCAACGGTTTTATTTGTATCCAAAATATCTCCCTTTTTCTTTACATTCTGTACCTACCTTCAAAGATTCCAAACATACTGGATGCCCCTAATTCGCCTTGTAACCACAAAATTACTGGAACTTCTTTGTAGGCTACTAAAGAAGGAAAAAACCAAAAAAATAAATTGGAATTGTTTTCACGATCTACGGTAAAAAACCCTGCATAACTTTTTACGGGCATAAAAGGAAGACGTGTTACCTCAGCTAGTTTTCGGGCCTTACTAGGATTGTTGATATATTTTGTTAAATATAGTGGTTTGAGCTCGTGGACTTTTGCCTCTATCAATATACTTGCCATAATCATAATTAAATATGTGAGGAACGAAATAACCCCACTATAAAAGTGCATGATGTGCCCTAAAAAAATAAAATGTACTTCAATTATTTCAAATAATAAATAAGTTAACAAACTAAGAAAAAGTGCAGAAAAAAGTTATTTTTGGTTGTTTTTTTTATTCATACCGTTGCATCCATTAAGCCTACCTTACTTTTTCTTATCAAAGTTATATTTAGCCCAAGAAAAATACACAAAAATTATGGGAAGATGTAATAACAAGCCGATATTTTGCATTCGCCCTAGTAACAGCCGCGGGGACATTTATAGGGGGCCAAAAGTTGCGAAACCAGTTTGTTGAGAACATCTTAAGAACAGAAAATCCTTGGAAAATCATATCTTACTAAACTCTATGAGGGATATTATTCTGTGGTTAATGTTATGGGAATAATTACAAAATTAGCAATTAAATTATTAATTGTTTCCTCCTAAAATGCAAAAAAAAACTAAACACAAATTAAAGAATTCTCTGCAGATCGTGTACTATGGAATCGTTTACATTTGATACCACATTATGTCAAAATACAAGAGTTCTAACCACACTACACCACAACTTGTTACGTTCTGGACGCGCGTTTCGCTAACCAACTTAGCATCATCAGCAGATGGTATAAACTAAAGTAACTTATCCTAACCGAGGTATTTATAGGTAAATGTGGTCACACTTGGTTGCACCCAACTGCACCGTTGTGAAGTAAGCAATAGAGGGGACTATAGGGAATAGGCCCTCTGTCTTTATTTAGTGCTTTCTTACCACATTTAACTATTTCTATACTCTCAAATGCATCCAATAATCTATTATTAGATACATTTTTAATTAACCTAAGATTATTTATTTCTATTTGGTGATGAGTTTTCCAACAAGAAAAATGTTCGTAGTTATCGATACCAAATTTTTGAAGAAAATGTGTTCACTTAAAAACAAACTGAGAAAGTTGAAACCACAAAAGCAAATTTCTTCGGAAGTCGAGAACTTTGTAGAAAACCTTTCTTCTCAGTCCTTTGATAATAGAGAAACCGCCCTTTTGAATAAAGGTTTGAATTTTGCAGAGCCTCCAGTAAAAAATAGTTTACCAACTATCATAGAGAATATCGAAAGTCCCATTCAGTACGTGCCAGAGTCAGCTAAGGGATTCATTAGAGAGACTTGCAAAAATCAAATCTCAAAAAACGTTGTTAACAACAGGTCAAAATATATTTCTCGTAAAAGTACCGAAGTTATCCAGGGAAGAAAAAAGAATGTTTATATTTAAAAGCTGACAAAGGAAATAAGGTTGTTATACTAGTCAAAACAGATTATTTTGACAGAGTAGACAATTTGATTCAAACTGGTCCTTACGATATAATTGAGAAAAACCCGTTATCAAAAATTATAACAGAATTAAAAAGTACCTTAAAACAGTGTAAAAATCTTGTATCCGATAAACATAAATTCAAGCTAACGCATAGTAACCCACAGTTATCTAAACTGTATTGCCTTTCCAGAATCTATAAACCTGGGAAGTCCATGAGACCTATTGTTTCAGCTGTTGCATCACCAACGTACAATATTTCAAAATGGTTAGTAGAAGAATTCAGCAAATTAAAATATCTCGCACGATAGCTTTGAGGTTACTAACTCGTTAAAATTGTTGGTTAAAATTAAGAATGTTCACTTAAAAGAAGGTGAAATTTTGATATCTTTTGATGTAAGCTCATTGATAGTGTACCCATACCACCAAGGAACCACTTGAGTTCAATAATTTGAAAAAAGAAATTATTGATGAATATTTGCTTCTCACAAAATTAGGTATGAATCAAAATTTTTTTTTAGTTCAACAATAAATATTATAAACAACTTGAGAGAACTGCGATGGGCAACTGCTTATCACCGTTCCTTGCAAATTTGTTTATGAGTAGATTAGAAACCCAATTCAAAAAAGAACTCAAGTATTTCCCAAGGGTGTGATAAAGATACGTAGACGATGTATTTGCTATTTTTGATACTAAAACAGAAAATTTGGACACTTTCTTAGAAACATTAAACAATAAATATCCTTCCATTAATTTTACGTACGAAAAGGAGAACAATGGGCAATTACCTTTTCTCGACACGTTAGTTATTAGAAATAACGATAAATTAGAATTTGATATTTATAGGAAATTTACTAATACTGGCAGATATATAACATCCGACTCATTTCATTGCCGTCAACACAAAATGGCAGCATTTCATTTCTTAACTCACAGGTTAGTCAATTTTCCATTGAGTAAAGAACGTTTTAACAATGAAATGAATCGGATTAAAAATATAGCTAAAAGTAATGGATAAGATGATAATTTTGTACATAAATTAGTAAATAGTACTAGCCAGTCAACAACAATTGCTTGCCAATAGAAACAACAAAAATCTCTTTATTGGGTTGATATGTGAGAAGTTTAAAGCTGCTGTTGTCTTGGTGATGCAAGCAAAAAATGATGCTGATATATAACCGTGGCAGTCAAATACGAGCACTAGTCTTTTTGGAGCAGATGTAGTTAATTGCACGAGTACCTCAGGACAAAATAAGTGTTCCTAGAAACTTAATAATGCAAAAGTTGAACAAAATATGTATTCTTGACATGGTTTACCCTCGTATCATAAATGTCAACCCCACGAACTATTTCCGCATGCAATAACTGGTTGTTGCGCGAGTTCTATCCTATTTCGCTAAGGTAAATTAAAAAAGTTTAAACATTTTAAAAAAGGTAACTACCTCACAAATTACTCTGAATTGTGTACAAGAGCTAATAATTCACACAGCATTTTTGAAAAGCACTAAAAAAACTAGACTCTATTTATATTTTGAGATATTCAAAATGTGTTTATTCAACTAAATTCAATAAAGCTGTACAATTGTATTTATAATGTGTGCTGCTGCATCATTTTTATCGAGTGTATTTTCAAATCAAAAATGGAGCTAGTTACAACTTGGCCTTTTTTCTAAATACAATTTTTTTATAGCTAACTGTTTTAACTCCCTTCTTGCTATTTTAAACACGCCAGAGGTACTCAGCAACTTGAATATTGAAAATTAGTTAGCCTAGATGGATGTAAAAACCGGTTTCACGTAAGGGACACTTCAAAATGTAAATCACTAAGAAATATGTTTATTGAGAATGGTCTAATAGTTTCATATGCCGAACCGTAGTGGAGTTGAAAAGTAAACAATAAAATAAAATATTTAGTGATTTCAAATATGACAAATGACAATGACGCTCTTTATATAGATATATAACAATTCCTGGTATAAACGGAACAAAATGACGGTGAAATAAAATGTTTTGTAATTCTGAAAAGAATCATAACGAGGGAAGCACCGGTTAAAGGAAAATTGGCGATTTTCATAAGAAGTTTTTGTTATGTGGTTTGACAAATATATGGATCTTATACTTTTAATATTCCCATGTCAGTTTTAGTCTTATATGAAATGTGTACATGTTTCTAACTTCCACTTAAAATGGTTGTGTAATGTTAAGATAATTTTAATATTTTTGACAGCAGCAATAGTAATTTGGGTTTTTTGATATATTTCAGGTGGGATGATGACCCTGAGGTCGAAAAGCATGTAAAAAGATATCGTGAAGAAAAATGGTCGATTTCTTTGAAGTAAGATAACCATGATTTTATGTCCAAATTAATTAAACAGCTGTTACTAAACTGGTTTACTTAGTCTCATGTAAATAAGCCAAAAATTGTTGTTTTAAGATTAAACAACATAACTGATTTTTTTTAATAATGATAATAATAATATTAATAATAAGTTGTTTTTCTTTCCTTTTCATTTCTTTTTTCTTGTACTGACTTGGTATAACCCCGTCAGTATAAAATACAACCACAGGAATACTATGAGACAACAAGGTGGATGATATTAATAATAATATTGGATTCAAAAGGGCCAGGTCTTGTGCTTTTGTACAAAAAAATAGAGCAAATAACTTGATATTATCATTACGTAGTAGCTTTCATAATTCAATAAAATTTATCGTGTGTAGGTACTTACCATAAATAGAAAAAAACACACCGTTTGTTACGACATTTTATTAAAATTAAAATCATTAAAAATGTCCGCATTTCAATAGAGCAAATAAATAATTCCAATCCATTTCTGTTAATTTAATTAATTACTTAACCATATTAACTACAGTCAAATAAAACGATATACATAATTGATATGCCAGTCTCAAAAAACATAAAATTTATAATAAATATACAATAAAAATCGTATTTCAGCAGGTATTAAATAGGGGAAAACTGGGGAATTGTGGCCATTAGGGTAAGCATGTTTTGTAGGGATTGCATTTTTTATCTTACAACGTTTCCAGTGGTAACTATCAAATCGTTTTCAGTGTAAATTCAAAACGAATTCTGAAATACAAAGGTACGGTTTATATAGGTACTACAGGTACTAGATATTTGTGTGAAATTTTGTTTTCGAAATGCTGCACCTTGAGCAAAATACTTGGTTAAATAGATAGGCAATAAAATTCATTTACATTATATAAACCCTTAGATATAGCACATTTTAGTTTAGTATTCACTTAAAAACCACTATTTAAAAAAATTTTTATAAGGAACTAAAACCAACCGCAAACTAAGTATACTGTTTTAAAAATGCTAGCAAGGCAAAATTAGCCAAAAAATATATCAACGATATATGTTAAAGCTATAAAGGTGTTGTTGTAATATATGGTTTGCCAAACAGTGTTTAGTGAACAGTGTACTAAAACATATAAATGTAAATAAAACATTTTAAACTGTTTTAGATTTTCACTTTTATTCACAACTTGTAACATATGTTTCGCTAACACTGTAGCTTCGTCAGACAAACAGTAGTTAAACTTACAAATTGCTAAAGGAGATTGATTTTTACAAAAACATATTTCTAGGTAAAGACTTTTATAGCCCACGAGAGTCCGAAATAACATCGGAACAGAAATTTTTTTTAACAAAATGGGTTTAAAAGAGGCGAATTATTCATATAAAAATGATCGTTTAAGAGATACTGGGAGTTTTTACGTTTATTAATTTCCATTAACTCTAAAAGTGACAATTTTTTACTTTTGTTTATTGTATATAATATTTCAAAATTTTTATCGAAAGCATCGTTATTGTTTAACAAATATTCGGCGCGTATGTTGAATCTGTTTTATTTTTAATAAAATTTCTTTTATATTCTGCCAATCTTTGTTTAAATGTTCTCCCATTGTGACCTACATACACTTTTAGACATGATCCACAGTTTAATTTATAAATTCCGGATATTTTTATAATTTTTATATGTCTTTCCTTTGTTTTTTTTTATAAATTTACTTTGATTATTATTTGTTTTTGGAATTGTAATCTTCTTTTTACGCAGTATAGAGGCAATCTTTTCTGTAGGTTTACCGATATAAGTAAGTATCTTATATTTATTTTTTTCTCTGGGTGGTACAGGGTAAATTTCTGAAAGTGTTTTTAATAGTTTTTTTATTTAAAATATTGTCAATTATTTTGGCATCATAATAATTGTTACCTGCTATTTGTTTAATTAGGATTAGTTCTTTTTGAAAATTATCTTTGTTTTAAGGTATATTTATTAATATGTGTATCATGCTATAAAATCCTGCCAGTTTGTGAACTAATGATGGTTGTGCCCGTTTGTGTAGGTTCGTGAAAAATTGAAAATTCGTGTTTATTTGCTATCTTTGTTATGTTCAAATCTAAAAAGTTTATAGAGTTATTACTTTTTATTTCGGCATTGTATACTTGTATATGGTATTTAAATATTTTAAAAATGTGTTAATTTGTCTCATCGTGCCAGTAAAACAGACCAATATATCGTCGACGTAACTATATCAATTTTTTAAACAAAGGGTTTTTCTTAATTTTCTCTTCCAAATTATGCATACATATTTCAGCCAAGAGTGGACTTAAAGGGTTTCCTAAAATAAGTCCTTCCTTGGCTGAAGTAAACTCTTCATTAAACTGAAAGTAGTTTTGATTCATGCATACTTCTAAGGTATCTATAATTTCTGATTATAGGATAGGATTGGTTTTGTTTATAATAAGATTTTTTATAATTTCTACTGTCTCTAATGGTGGTGAGATTGAGAAAAGGTTTTTTTATATATCAAACGATATAAAAGTGGAATTATTTGGCAATTTAATATTCTTAATTTTATTAATTAAATCAACCGAATTTTTAACAAAGAGGTCGATACAAAATTGATTTTTTCTAGTGATGCCGCCAGATCCACTTTTTGTAAATACTGGTTACCGGTTCCTACTGCAACATTTTGGCCGAATCCTGGAACGGAACCGGAACCAATGTCAATATTTTGCCTGGATACCGGACCGAAACCGAATCTTAAATGCGTCAAACATATTGATTGTTTTTCGTGCTTGTTTTGTTGTTAACTCGATGGTCAATTTTTTATCAGTCCGCGTTTAGTCATTCATGGTTTTTTATTATCGATTTTTGTAATTACTTCAATTGCTAGCGACAGCAATATTTTGTTTAGCGATCGGCCCGAATTCGAAGAATTTGCAAATTAGGACCAGTAACGAAACGAGTTTAGTGTATTTTTGTGGCTAAGTTTAACCTTACAGACAGTATATTTTTGTATTAAAGTAGAATATTATATCCTTATTTTTACACAATGAGTTTAAAAGGAAAAAGTTCGGTTTGGGCACATTTTGAAATTAACAAAGCAAAACAAAGTAAAGTGGTTTGTAAAGTATGTAGGACAAGGATTTCGTGCGATGGAGCAGGGAAAAGTGCATCTGACTTACTGTTGACTTTTAACAATTACTGTTTTTGAAACACGGTTCCGGCCGGATCTAGTACAAAATCCGGCCAAACCAAATTTCCTTCACAATAAGATCCGGCCAAACCGGATATTTGAAAAATATGCCGGATCCGCCGGATACCAGATCTAGAGCCGGTTCCGGCGACATCACTAATTTTTTCTATAACAATATCATCAATTTTTTGGAAAGTTTAAAGGTAGGAGCAGTCACAAATGAAACTACCAGTCTTATACATGATATAATAAACAGAAGTTATGATATCTAGACGGTCTCAATTGCGTCCGGTTCGCGCAGTGACGTCATTGCTTGCGTAGATTTTTAAATTGCTTATGAAGATGCATCTCGTTTCTAACATTTAGACAATATATTACCATTTTTTTCAATTAAAAATGTTTTTCTAATGAAACATTGACATATAACTCACTAAACTAAAAACTTATGACATGTTAGTTTTATATGTATTTAATAAAAATACAAAAAAAAACACGCTAGAGAAAGAGTTAAGGTTGTACAAAATCCGACAGTATTTAATTTTATACTGTTATTTTGTTATACATGTTTATATTCAGTTCAATTTAAAACGAAAAAATGCTATAATATCTGTGTTTTTTGATATGTACAAGGACGTAACTAAGTGAAATTTGAGGGGAGGAAGTCTAATTAAAAAAATGCGGGTATAAGAAGGAATAAAACAACACACACTAAACAAGTTTAACCTTTATGTGCATTTGTTCATATATTATATGTAATTATAAACAAATAAAATTTAAGTAAAATATAGGCTTATTCTAGTTGAAAAACTCTTTTTTTATTAAAAATGTCGACTATGTGCATTGTTGTCTTTTTTGATATAGATTAATGACATATTAGTAAACTGGTCTTGGCCCATTTCAATATCAACTAATTCTTTCTCATAACGAATAAAGATCTTTAGCGTGTAAATGAAGATACTGGTAATATTATCAAAAAAATTTCTCAAAATTTAATAACTTGATTTTTACAAAAACATATTTCTAGGTAAAGACTTTTAGAAGCAATACAAATATATATATATATATATATATATATATATATATATATATATATATATAAATATATATATATATATATATATATATATATATATATACATATTTATATATATATATATATATATATATATATATATATATATATATATAGATATATATATATATATATATATATATATGTGGCGACTGAATGTCTCCCACATTTGTCTGCCAAAGTTAAAATTTGCGCATATCACACTGTATATATTTGTTTTTCTTTTCATTGTTACTGCATAACATACTCTACATATTTATTTTATTTTACTTTTACTTTTACTTTTTTAATCTAGGCTAATTATCTATTGCTATTCGAGAAATGTAACAATTAGGTACTTAGTTTTCTGTACATAATTGTGGGAATTTCCATCGGCATTTAGAGTCTAATTTAGTTTTAAGGTTCTTGTATGCTATCCGTTAATTTTTATTTTTACAACACTTCTTTGTACGATTTTATGTTGTTGCACGTTTGATAATAGTTTATTGCATTTAGGGTTTATGATAGGAAAATACCGGAACGACCCTTCTTAGTAAAACTTTCTCCAAATTCCCATTTTACTATCTGTAATAAATGTTTTTATTTTGACCATGGGAAAGTTTACGAAGATAGAAAAAAACCCCTTTTGCCAACGAATAGGACCAATCAAAGCGAGGAATTTTGGCACAGGGGGTAGAACTTTATGTTTCTTGAGATTTGTATTAATATTAGAGGAGGACTCTGTTTTTGGACTTGCAAGAAGTTGGATGTGAATTTTGTTGTTCTAGTTCAATAGACTTATTTTATTTCGTTTTAACAATGTTTCAATAAACTCTCACAGTTCATATAAAAAAGGAATGTATTGGATATATAGCTAATCAAGCACACACATACGTTCCTAATGTGGTGACTTCGACGAGATTTGTTTTGTGAGAGCAAGTAGTGTAATTAGTGCTTCAGTGTTTTAGTGATAAATTGAACAATCAACGTAAGTACCTAGTATTACAGTGAACTTTTTATCATTCCTTTTGTGGTAGGTTGTGTTTCAATCAGTCAATACAACAGTCCCTAAGCTATCGTGAGTTTATTTGTAACAAATATTTCGCGGTATACCATGCCTAACTCTGCGGCAGAAACCAACAGTGCCATACCTATCGTGAACCAGAACTTTGGTTTGTAATCGTAGAGGCTTGCTTTAATAGATCAAAAATCACAAACACCGAGCAAAAAAATTTGGACATTCTCGCGAAACTTCCCCGCCGCGATATATCAGCGAAGTGCGCGACATTGTGACGAAACCATTAGATTCTAATTCCTATTCCGAGCTAAAAGAACAACTCATAAACGAAGCTATGGGTGACGAAAAACCTTCCCAATTCCTTCGAAGACTGCAGGCACTAATAGGATCAGTAGTCCCGGAGACATTAGTGAGGAGTATTTGGGTAAGACCCTTACCAGCCAATCTTCAACCTATACTAGCTACGCAATCACGTGAAACACTAAGTGAAACTGCGGACTTGGCTGATATATTTACTGCTCTGCCTGTGAGCCTTTCCGTAGCGGCAATCATCCCTAAGCATTCGCAAGAATACCAGATTCTCCATTCCCTCATGCAACAACTAACACAGCAACTTTCAGAGGTCAAGGGAGAGCTAGCTAGTGTCAAGCAGAACGTGCATGCTTCAAGAGGAATGCGAAATTCCCGCACGCATTTTCTATCCCGATCCCAGTCGCGGCATCGCTCGCCATCTACACCTAGGGAAGCGCGCCCAGCCGGATTATGCTGGTACCACTGGCGCTACAAGCAGGAAGCCCAGAAATGTACTATGCCCTGTTCATGGAATCAGGGAATCCAACCGGGCAGTCACTGATGGCGGCAAATGACACCTGCCTTAATAAATCACCCCGCCTATTTATCTACGATCGTGAAACCGGACTTCGATTTTAAAAAGTTTATAGAGTTATTACTTTTTATTTCGGCATTGTATACTTGTATATGGTATTTAAATATTTTAAAAATGTGTTAATTTGTCTCATCGTGCCAGTAAAACAGACCAATATATCGTCGACGTAACTATATCAATTTTTTACAAAGGGTTTTTCTTAATTTTCTCTTCCAAATTATGCATACATATTTCAGCCAAGAGTGGACTTAAAGGGTTTCCTAAAATAAGTCCTTCCTTGGCTGAAGTAAACTCTTCATTAAACTGAAAGTAGTTTTGATTCATGCATACTTCTAAGGTATCTATAATTTCTGATTATAGGATAGGATTGGTTTTGTTTATAATAAGATTTTTTATAATTTCTACTGTCTCTAATGGTGGTGAGATTGAGAAAAGGTTTTTTTATATATCAAACGATATAAAAATGGAATTATTTGGCAATTTAATATTCTTAATTTTATTAATTAAATCAACCGAATTTTTAACAAAGAGGTCGATACAAAATTGATTTTTTCTAGTGATGCCGCCAGATCCACTTTTTGTAAATACTGGTTACCGGTTCCTACTGCAACATTTTGGCCGAATCCTGGACCGGAACCGGAACCAATGTCAATATTTTGCCTGGATACCGGACCGGAACCGAATCTTAAATGCGTCAAACATATTGATTGTTTTTCGTGCTTGTTTTGTTGTTAACTCGATGGTCAATTTTTTATCAGTCCGCGTTTAGTCATTCATGGTTTTTTATTATCGATTTTTGTAATTACTTCAATTGCTAGCGACAGCAATATTTTGTTTACCGATCGGCCCGAATTCGAAGAATTTGCAAATTAGGACCAGTAACGAAACGAGTTTAGTGTATTTTTGTGGCTAAGTTTAACCTTACAGACAGTATATTTTTGTATTAAAGTAGAATATTATATCCTTATTTTTACACAATGAGTTTAAAAGGAAAAAGTTCGGTTTGGGCACATTTTGAAATTAACAAAGCAAAACAAAGTAAAGTGGTTCGTAAAGTATGTAGGACAAGGATTTCGTGCGATGGAGCAGGGAAAAGTGCATCTGACTTACTGTTGACTTTTAACAATTACTGTTTTTGAAACACGGTTCCGGCCGGATCTAGTACAAAATCCGGCCAAACCAAATTTCCTTCACAATAAGATCCGGCCAAACCGGATATTTGAAAAATATGCCGGATCCGCCGGATACCAGATCTAGAGCCGGTTCCGGCGACATCACTAATTTTTTCTATAACAATATCATCAATTTTTTGGAAAGTTTAAAGGTAGGAGCAGTCACAAATGAAACTACCAGTCTTATACATGATATAATAAACAGAACTTATGATATCTAGACGGTCTCAATTGCGTCCGGTTCGCGCAGTGACGTCATTGCTTGCGTAGATTTTTAAATTGCTTATGAAGATGCATCTCGTTTCTAACATTTAGACAATATATTACCATTTTTTTCAATTAAAAATGTTTTTCTAATGAAACATTGACATATAACTCACTAAACTAAAAACTTATGACATGTTAGTTTTATATGTATTTAATAAAAATACAAAAAAAAACACGCTAGAGAAAGAGTTAAGGTTGTACAAAATCCGACAGTATTTAATTTTATACTGTTATTTTGTTATACATGTTTATATTCAGTTCAATTTAAAACGAAAAAATGCTATAATATCTGTGTTTTTTGATATGTACAAGGACGTAACTAAGTGAAATTTGAGGGGAGGAAGTCTAATTAAAAAAATGCGGGTATAAGAAGGAATAAAACAACACACACTAAACAAGTTTAACCTTTATGTGCATTTGTTCATATATTATATGTAATTATAAACAAATAAAATTTAAGTAAAATATAGGCTTATTCTAGTTGAAAAACTCTTTTTTTATTAAAAATGTCGACTATTTGCATTGTTGTCTTTTTTGATATAGATTAATGACATATTAGTAAACTGGTCTTGGCCCATTTCAATATCAACTAATTCTTTCTCATAACGAATAAAGATCTTTAGCGTGTAACTGAAGATACTGGTAATATTATCAAAAAAATTTCTCAAAATTTAATAACTTGATTTTTACAAAAACATATTTCTAGGTAAAGACTTTTAGAAGCAATACAAATATATATATATATATATATATATATATATATATATATATATATATATATATATATATATATATATATATATATTTATATATATATATATATATATATATATATAAATATATATATATATATATATATATATATATATATATATATATATATATATATATATATATATATATATATATATATATATATATATATATATATATATATATATATATATATATATATATATGTGGCGACTGAATGTCTCCCACATTTGTCTGCCAAAGTTAAAATTTGCGCATATCACACTGTATATATTTGTTTTTCTTTTCATTGTTACTGCATAACATACTGTACATATTTATTTTATTTTACTTTTACTTTTACTTTTTTAATCTAGGCTAATTATCTATTGCTATTCGAGAAATGTAACAATTAGGTACTTAGTTTTCTGTACATAATTGTGGGAATTTCCATCGGCATTTAGAGTCTAATTTAGTTTTAAGGTTCTTGTATGCTATCCGTTAATTTTTATTTTTACAACATTTCTTTGTACGATTTTATGTTGTTGCACGTTTGATAATAGTTTATTGCATTTAGGGTTTATGATAGGAAAATACCGGAACGACCCTTCTTAGTAAAGCTTTCTCCAAATTCCCATTTTACTATCTGTAATAAATGTTTTTATTTTGACCATGGGAAAGTTTACGAAGATAGAAAAAAACCCCTTTTGCCAACGAATAGGACCAATCAAAGCGAGGAATTTTGGCACAGGGGGTGGAACTTTATGTTTCTTGAGATTTGTATTAATATTAGAGGAGGACTCTGTTTTTGGACTTGCAAGAAGTTGGATGTGAATTTTGTTGTTCTAGTTCAATAGACTTATTTTATTTCGTTTTAACAATGTTTCAATAAACTCTCACAGTTCATATAAAAAAGGAATGTATTGGATATATAGCTAATCAAGCACACACATACGTTCCTAATGTGGTGACTTCGACGAGATTTGTTTTGTGAGAGCAAGTAGTGTAATTAGTGCTTCAGTGTTTTAGTGATAAATTGAACAATCAACGTAAGTACCTAGTATTACAGTGAACTTTTTATCATTCCTTTTGTGGTAGGTTGTGTTTCAATCAGTCAATACAACAGTCCCTAAGCTATCGTGAGTTTATTTGTAACAAATATTTCGCGGTATACCATGCCTAACTCTGCGGCAGAAACCAACAGTGCCATCCCTATCGTGAACCAGAACTTTGGTTTGTAATCGTAGAGGCTTGCTTTAATAGATCAAAAATCACAAACACCGAGCAAAAAAATTTGGACATTCTCGCGAAACTTCCCCGCCGCGATATATCAGCGAAGTGCGCGACATTGTGACGAAACCATTAGATTCTAATTCCTATTCCGAGCTAAAAGAACAACTCATAAACGAAGCTATGGGTGACGAAAAACCTTCCCAATTCCTTCGAAGACTGCAGGCACTAGTAGGATCAGTAGTCCCGGAGACATTAGTGAGGAGTATTTGGGTAAGACGCTTACCAGCCAATCTTCAACCTATACTAGCTACGCAATCACGTGAAACACTAAGTGAAACTGCGGACTTGGCTGATATATTTACTGCTCTGCCTGTGAGCCTTTCCGTAGCGGCAATCATCCCTAAGCATTCGCAAGAATACCAGATTCTCCATTCCCTCATGCAACAACTAACACAGCAACTTTCAGAGGTCAAGGGAGAGCTAGCTAGTGTCAAGCAGAACGTGCATGCTTCAAGAGGAATGCGAAATTCCCGCACGCATTTTCTATCCCGATCCCAGTCGCGGCATCGCTCGCCATCTACACCTAGGGAAGCGCGCCCAGCCGGATTATGCTGGTACCACTGGCGCTACAAGCAGGAAGCCCAGAAATGTACTATGCCCTGTTCATGGAACCAGGGAAACCAACCGGGCAGTCACTGATGGCGGCAAATGACACCTGCCTTAATAAATCACCCCGCCTATTTATCTACGATCGTGAAACCGGACTTCGATTTCTTATCGACACCGGTGCCGATCTAAGCGTAATCCCGAGACTCCGAGTGGATGGTGCTCATACCAAATCAACCTACGCACTTTCAGCTGCCAATGGTTCGTCTATAACCACATACGGAATAGTAACGCGTACCCTCAACCTAGGACTCCGCCGAGATATCTCAACCTATCTTAGGAGCAGACTTCCTCGCACACTATGGACTGCTCCCGGATCTGCAGCAAGACAAACTCTTGGACTCCACAACAGAACTGGCATCGCGTGGTGAGGTTTTGGAATGGACCGCTCCGACCGTCAAAGTAATTAATGGTGCTTCCCCTTTCCATGTGTTTCTGGAAAGGTTCCCGGAAATTACCAGACCAAACGGTGCTCCCAAACACATTAAACACAAAACTCAGCATCATATTATTACCACGCCTGGTCCGCCTGTCGCCCAGAAAACACGTCGCCTAGCTCCGGAGAAACTAAAAACAGCAAGGAAGGAATTCGACACCATCGTGAAACTCGGACTTGCCAGGCCATCTAAAAGTCCTTGGTCCTCGCCGTTGCACCTAGTACCAAAAAACAACGGCGAATGGAGGCCCCGTGGGGATTATAGAATTCTGAATAGCAGAACCTATCCTGACCAATATGGCGTCCGCCATATCCAGGATTTCGCACAAGAGCTCCAAGGAAAATCGATTTTTTCAACCTTCGACTTAATCCGTGTGTTCAACCAAATCCCAGTAGCTGAGGAGGACATCGCGAAAACAGCTATCACTACACCATTTGGATTGTTCGAATTTCCATTTATGACGTTTGGACTTCGAAACGCAGCACAAACTTTTCAGCGTTTCATGGATGAAGTTACTCGAGAGTTGGACTATTGTTATGTGTACCTAGACGACATCCTTGTTGCCTCAACGACGCCCGAAGAACACCTCCGCCACATGAAAACACTGTTTCAGCGGCTTCAGCAATACGGCATCGTCATTAACCCAAGTAAATGTGTTTTTGGCCAGTCCCAAGTCAAATTCCTAGGATATTGCGTCTCAAACCCAGGCACCCAACCACTGCCAGAAAAGGTCGAAACTATTCTGGCCTACCCAAAACCTGAAACGGCCAAGCAACTTCGTCGCTTCCTGGGTATGGTGAATTTCTACCGGAGATTCATACCCAAAGCAGCCGAGATTCAAGCATCACTGAACACACTCCTTAAGAAAAAAATCAAAGGAAGATCCCCGTTACACTGGACCACAGAAGGTCTAGCCTCGTTCGAAGGCAGCAAGAAAGCACTAGCCCAGGCTACCTTGTTGTCGCACCCAAATGTCAACGCACCCCTTGTTATATTCTGTGACGCTTCAGACTCTGCCATTGGCGCTGCCTTGCAGCAGTGGGTAAATGATCAGTGGCCACCACTTAGCTTTTTCTCCAAGAAGCTCAGTCCTACAGAGTGCAAATATGGCGCTTATGACATGGTGGAGGCAAGAAACTTTAGTATTTTCACGGGCCATAAACCACTGATATATGCATTTCGTCATAAGAAAAACCAAGTATCACCTCGACATTTCTGGTACCTGGATTTTATCGGTCAATTCACGACAGACTTTCGGCATATAGCAGGGAGCGATAATGTGATTGCGGATGCCATATCTAGGATTGATGAAGTTCATAAGTCAATCGACTACGACGCTCTAGCAACATCCCAGAACAGTGACGAGGAACTGACCAGATTTTGTCAAGACGATTCGGTCTTGAAAATGAGACAAATCCAAATTCCTTTCACTAACAACACAATCTGGTGCGATATGTCAACTTCAATAGCTAGACCATTTATTACGAAGCCATTCAGGAAACCAGTTTTTGACAGCATACACCAACTAAGCCACCCCGGCGTCAGAGCCACAGTGAAACTAGCAACTCAGCGCTATGTTTGGCCATCTATGAAGAGTGACTGCAGGAAGTGGGCCCAATCCTGTCCTGATTGCCGGCGTTCGAAGGTCTCGCGTCATGTCATTAGTCCAGTCGGAACGTTTGCACCGCCCTCTAGCCGTTTTGAGCATGTTCACCTTGACATAGTGATAATGCCGTTATCTAAGGGATACAGCTGATATTTTCCGACCATGATAGAAAGATTTTCCATGTGGCCTGAAGTAATACCACTGAAAGATCAGGAAGCAACCACCATTGCACGAGCCTTTTATGCCAACTGGGTGTGCAGGTTTGGCGTTCCACTACGAGTCACCACCGATCAGGGCCGGCAATTTGAGTCTTGCCTGTTCAAGCAAATTAATTGTCTAATGGGCACCAATCATATTCGTACAACGACATACCACCCCGCAGCTAATGGCATGATCGAAAGGTTTCATCGCCAACTTAGGGCTTTCCTTCGATGTCATAAGTCCCGCTGGACCGAAAGCCTACCCACAGTTTTGTTCGGTATCCGAATGGCTTGGAAAGAGGACCTCGACGCTACAGCTGCAGAGATGATATACGGCTAACCCATTCGCCTGCCTGGAGAGTTCTTAGCATCTCGCTCACTGAATATCCAAGATGATGGCTCCAGCAACTTCGCCACTGAACTAAGTACACATTTTCTTGAGCTACGCCCCACTAATGGATCTAACCACGATGCAAAGAGAAAAACGTTTATTTTTAAAGATCTTCAAACAGCCACTCATGTTTTTGTTCGCCATGACGCTCAGAAGAAGCCTCTGCAACATCCTTACGATGGCCCGTACCGCGTCGTTAGCTGGGAGATTAAGGCGTTCGTCGTTGACATAAGGGGACGCCACGTCACCGTCAGTATCGATCGACTCAACCCAGCGTATATCTTGAACAAGGACCCAGAGGACATGCCACTGTCACAAGATATGGAGACGGAATACGTCATTCACCCAGCAGGAATCCCTAGAAACGATCAAGTCACTCTGCAACCCGCAGAAATTACCAGAACCAGATGTGTCTCGCAACGAGAAGAAGCACACCAGCCACCAGATGGGAACCATGCTCCCGCATCAGAACCCATCAGCAGGTCACCAGAGCGACAGACCAGATCGGGCAGACATGTCCGGTTTCCCAACCGCTTCCAGGCTGGATTGTTGTGAAGAATCTCAATCACTGGCAGGGGGGTATTGTGGCGACTGAATGTCTCCCACATTTGTCTGCCAAAGTTAAAATTTGCGCATATCACACTGTATATATTTGTTTTTCTTTTCATTGTTACTGCATAACATACTGTACATATTTATTTTATTTTACATTTTTTAATCTAGGCTAATTATCTATTGCTATTGAGAAATGTAACAATTTGTAGGTACTTGGTTTTCTGTACATAATTGTGGGAATTTCCATCGGCATTTAGAGTCTAATTTAGTTTTAAGGTTCTTGTATGCTATCCGTTAATATTTATTTTTACAACACTTCTTTGTACAATTTTATGTTGTTGCACGTTCGATAATAGTTTATTGCATTTAGAGTTTATGATAGGAAAATACCGAAACTACCCTTCTTAGTAAAGCTTTCTCCAAATTCCCATTTTAATATCTATAATGAATGTTTTTATTTTGACCATGGGAAAGTTTACGAAGATAGAAAAAAACCCCTTTTGCCAACGAATAGGACCAATCAAAGAGAGGTGAGGGGGTGGAACTTTATGTTTCTTGAAATTTGTATTAATATTAGAGGAGGACTCTGTTTTTGGACTTGCAAGATGTCGGATGTGAATTTTGTTGTTCTAGTTCAATAGACTTATTTTATTTCGTTTTAACAGTGTTTCAAAAAACTCTCACAGTTCATATAAAAAAGGAATGTATTGGATATATAGCTAATCAAGCACACACATACGTATATATATATATATATATATATATATATATATATATATATATATATATATATTAGTTTTATTTTTCTTGGTTTACGGTCAGTTGTTTACTTGAAAATAATTAGAAAATTACTTCTTTTTATAAAACATACATATATTATAGTCTGATGACGTTTCAACCAGTTTTGGTCTTTTTCAAATCTAAAATTATATGAAAAATTGTTGGTACGACAATAATAAAATACGTCAAAAAACAATCATCTTACCCTAGAACGTAATGATAACAGTATGCAACACATAACGAAGTAACAGCTATGACGATCACATGTATTAAAATTTTATTTTCTCAATTAAGAAAATGTTAACAGGACACAACATTTTGCACATTGTTACAAAGGACTAACACAACGAACTGTGGATTATCAATTATTGCAATATAGATGTATATATTTTGCTAAGATTGTTTACATCTTTTTTGTCATTCACACAGTTTTTGTTTTTGTGGATAAAAGCCATTTCGTAAAATTCCCTTTTTTTTTAACTGTTTTTAAGATTTTAGTTTCAGAATAATTAAAACTGTGGTTTCATGGTTGGTTAATGCCGTTGAGTTTTTTTTTGTCGTATTTATGGCTTTTTATACGGTTTTCCAAAAATTGACTTGTTTGACCGATGTAAACCCCTTCACAATTACAACAAGGAATTTCATAAACTACATTGCTCCTTTTGTTTTTTGGAGTCTTCGCCTTTAGTTTACTAAAATTATTAGATAGTAGATTAACGGTTTTATGACAAATTTGGATGTTATATTTTTTAAGGAATGTTTGAAATTGTTAGGATAATCCATTTATAAAGGGGAGGGAAATGTACTTTGTACGTGCTGAAGTAGGTTTTTTAGTGCAAATTAAAGAGTTATAATGCTTATGAATTCTGCTTTTAAATATTTTATTAATTAATTCTAATGTATATTGGTTTAAGATCAATGCTTCTTTTGCTTTTTTAATAGCATTTTCTCTGTATTCAGCATCTGAAAGCTGAATTGCCCTGTCCGCCAATCCTATTATTACAGACCTTTTTTGCGATGTTGGGTGATTAGACTTGAAATTTATGTATCTAGAAGACCATGTCGGCTTCGTATACCATTCTGTTTTTATATTTTCTCCTATATGGTGTAGTGTTAGGTCGAGAAAATTAATTTGGTTTTTTTGTTCTGTTTCGATTGTAAATTGTAAACTTTGGTGGTATTGGTTGAAATATTTTAGGATATTGTTAGATTAGTCTGATGGAATGGCCGTGAAACAATCGTCGACGTAACGAAAAAAGAATGGAATTTCGAATCCTACTCTGCTTAACACATCCTCTTCTAGATCCTCCATAACGATCTGCGCAACTACACTCGAAATTGACGATCCCATAGCGCAACCCTCTATTTGTTTATATAATTGTTTTTCGTATAGAAAATATGTGGAATTCAGTGTTAATTCGATGGCTTTTATAAATTCATCTTGTGGTATGTCAGTGAATTTATTTATTTCAGACCATTTTTTTTTATTATTTCAATTGCTAACGAGATGGGAACATTGGTATATAGGGATATAATATCAAGAGAAATAAGGAGGTAGTTTTTTGGAATTTTAATATTTTTCAATTTTTCTTTAAGTCTTAATATAATAGTTGTTTTTATGTACAACGTTTTTGAGGATATCTTTTAAAAATTTTGAAAGTGGTGTATAAGGCGACTGTACACATTATACAATTGGACGTAAGGGGATATTTTCCTTGGGAAGTTTCGGTAGTCCGTATATTTTAGGTGGTAGGGCATTTCTAATTTTTAGGCGTTTAGCAGTTTCTGGGGATATATAAAATTTATTTTCCCAAGATTCAATTAATTCATTTTTTTTTTCTGGTATTGGTTGGTAGGATCTAATTTAATTTCTTTATATGTTTTTTTGTCTTTTAGTAATTCTTTAATGTTCTTTTAGAATTCTTTAAAGAATTACTAAAAGACAAAAAAACATATAAAGAAATTAAATTAGATCCTACTAGTCAATACCAGAAAAAGATAATGAATTAATTGAATCTTGGGAAAATAAATTTTATATATCCCCAGAAACTGCTAAACGCCTAAAAATTAGAAATGCCCTACCACCTAAAATATACGGACTACCGAAACTTCACAAGGAAAATATCCCCTTATGTCCAATTGTATCATGTGTACAGTCGCCTTATACACCACTTTCAAAATTTTCAAAAGATATCCTCAAAAACGTTGTACACAAAAACAACTATTATATTTAAGACTCCTTTCATTTTAAAGAAAAATTGAAAAATATTAAAATTCCAAAAAACTACCTCCTTATTTCTCTTGATGTTATATCCCTATATACCAATGTTCCCATCTCGTTAGCAATTAAAATAATAAAAAAAAAATGGTCTGAAATAAATAAATTCACTGACATACCACAAGATGAATTTAAAAAAGCCATCGAATTAACACTGAATTCCACATATTTTCTGTATGAAAAACAATTATATAAACAAATAGAGGGTTGCGCTATGGGATCGTCAATTTCGAGTGTAGTTGCGCAGATCGTTATGGAGGATCTAGAGGAGGATGTGTTAAGCAGAGTAGGATTCGAAATTCCATTCTTTTTTCGTTACGTAGACGATTGTATCACGGCCATTCCATCAGACCAATCTAACAATATCCTAAAATATTTCAACCAATACCACCAAAGTTTACAATTTACAATCGAAACAGAACAAAAAAACCAAATTAATTTTCTCGACCTAACACTACACCATATAGGAGAAAATATAAAAACAGAATGGTATACGAAGCCGACATGGTCTTCTAGATACATAAATTTCAAGTCTAATCACCCAACATCGCAAAAAAGGTCTGTAATAATAGGATTGGCGGACAGGGCAATTCAGCTTTCAGATGCTGAATACAGAGAAAATGCTATTAAAAAGGCAAAAGAAGCATTGATCTTAAACCAATATCCATTAGAATTAATTAATAAAATATTTAAAAGCAGAATTCATAAGCATTATAACTCTTTAGTTTGCAGTAAAAAACCTACTTCAGCACGTACAAAGTACATTTCCCTCCCCTTTATAAATAGATTATCCCAACAATTTCAAACATTCCTTAAAAAATATAACATCCAAATTTGTCATAAAACCGTTAATCTACTATCTAATAATTTTAGTAAACTAAAGGCGAAGACTCCAAAAAACAAAAGGAGCAATGTAGTTTATGAAATTCCTTGTTGTAATTGTGAAGGGGTTTACATCGGTCAAACAAGTCAATATTTGGAAAACCGTATAAAAAGCCATAAATACGACAAAAAAAACTCAACGGCATTAACCAACCATGAAAAGTCG
This sequence comes from Kuschelorhynchus macadamiae, assembly GCA_030620095.1. NCBI lineage: Eukaryota > Metazoa > Arthropoda > Insecta > Coleoptera > Curculionidae > Kuschelorhynchus > Kuschelorhynchus macadamiae. Next base: position 66,648 of record JAUTXW010000594.1, read on the forward strand.
AAAAACCACAGTTTTAATTATTCTGAAACTAAAATCTTAAAAACCGAGTGTCAGTTAAAAAAAAAGGGAATTTTACGAAATGGCTTTAATCCACAAAAACAAAAACTGTGTTAATGACAAAAAAGATGTAACAATCTTAGCAAAATATATACATCTATATTGCAATAATTGATAATCCACAGTTCGTTGTGTTAGTCCTTTGTAACAATGTGCAAAATGTTGTGTCCTGTTAACATTTTCTTAATTGAGAAAATAAAATTTTAATACATGTGATCGTCATAGCTGTTACTTCGTTATCTGTTGTATACTGTTATCATTACGTTCTAGGGTAACATGATTGTTTTTTGACGTATTTTATTATTGTCGTACCAACAATTTTTCATATAATTTTAGATTTGAAAAAAACCAAAACTGGTTGAAACGTCATCAGACTATAATATATGCATGTTTTAAAAAAAGAAGTAATTTTCTAATTATTTTCAAGTAAACCACTGACCGTAAACCAAGAAAAATAAAACTAAAATATATCTATTACGAAAAAGGTCAAAGAATCGAAAATCATAAAAAAAATATATATATTTATATATATATATATATATATATATATATATATATATATATATATATATATATATATATATATATATATATATATATATATATATATATATATATATATATATATATATATATATATTTATTTATTTATTTATTTATTTATTAATCAAAAAACAATATATAACAACAAAGCTTTTAACAATAATTTCTTAAAGCTATGACTGCAAGATGGACCGAAGTCTGTGTATGCAGTTCTCTAGTAATACTTTCTAATATTTGTAATATTATATACACTTTATCTTTATACTATAAATTTTTCTGTATTTCTATGAAGTAACATCATGGCAATTTTAACTTATTGTATTTAACAAATTTTGTAAATATACACTTAATAAATGGCTTAACACTAATTTATTTTCTAAAATCCAGTCATTAATTAAATGTTTTGTTTTGGTGTATGGTTTAATTTTAAATTGCAATGGAAGAGCATTATATAGTTTTGGGTCAACAAAGGAAATATGCCTCTGAGCAGCCGCTAGTGACACAGATGGTAGCCGCACGCTTTGGGAAGCAAAATGTCTAGTATTTAAGTTATGATTTACGCTTTGTTTATAGTACGGCACTTTAATCATAAATCTAATAACTGCCTTCACATACAGGTGCTGAACAGTTAACAATTTACTTTACTGAAACAGTGAAATACTTGGGTATCTTTTGTTTTTAAATAACATTATTTTTATTATATATTTCTGGGGCACACAGAGGGCCGACATGGTAGCCCTGCAGGCATTACCCCATGCAACAATTCCATAATTAATTATAGATTCTACAAGCGAAAGGTACACTAGTTTTAGATCTTTTAATTGGAGGATGGATCTTAATTCGTAAAATTTATAAATAAGTTTTCTTATTTTTTTGCGTAGTATATTCAATGTGATTCCTCCATGTCATACCTTCGTCAATTAATACACCCAAATATTTCACATTCCGTGCCCTACTAATATTATCGTCGCATTTACAAATATTGTTTGTCGTTATATTACAAAGAGAATTATGTATTTTTAATGTCTGCACATCTGTCAGAGATTTTTGAGTTAAATCAAAAGTTAAAAATTTTGTCTTGTTAACATTCAATGATAAGTAACTATTATTCAACCAGTTTTTTAATTTAGTTATAGCTATTTCTGATTTTTTAATAACTAGGTCCCATGTGGTGCCATTGACTATCAATGCCGTATCATCTGCAAAACAAAAAAATTTTCCCTCATTTAACTCTGTCAGTAGATCATTTATATAGATGTTAAAAAGTAATGGGCCAAGTACTGTTCCCTGCAGCACCTCAGTATCCACCTCCAGCGAGTTTGAGTTATCCTCAATTTTGACTCTTTGTGTCCTCCCGCTTAAGTATGATTTGAGGTGATTAAATGCCACACCTCTTATATCGATTCTACACAGTCTCTCTAGAAGGGTCTGGTGCGCCACAGTATCAAAGGCCTTAGCCAAGTCCAAAAAGATTCCTACCAGCATCTATATTTTGGAGAATTTCACCTGTAACTTTACACAGTGCATTTTCCGTATTAGTGTCTTCCCTAAAAGCATATTGATCCACGGGTAATATATTATATTTTTTCAAAAAAGAGGATAATTTAAATTTAATACACTTGTCTATTATTTTACTTATTGTGCTTATCAATGCAATTGGCCGATAGTTTGTCGTAAGTTTCTTATCACCCTGCTTAAACAAGGGTACTATCATGCCTATTTTAAGGGCACTTGGGAAGATGCCCTTGCTAAAAACATGGTTCACTATATGTATTAAGGGTTTAAGAAGAAATATGTGATTGTTTTTGATCATCTCTGAGGTAATGTTGTCATCCCCACCCCTAACATTATTTTTTAGCGAATTAATTTGTAAAATTATTTCATTTTCTGTTACCAAGGTAAAATAAAATGAATTTCGGTTAGTGAGATCCTTTCGTTCACCACCTCTGTGTGTGGTTTTAATATCTCTGGCTAATCTTTTACCTATGGTACTAAAATGAATGTTGAACTCATTTGCAATCTCAAACTTATTTGTAATTTCAACGTTGTTACTATCCACTATGCATTTGATATTGGAGAAATTGGCCCGATCACCAGTAGCCTCCTTTATAGCCTGCCATGTTTTTTTAACATCTTTACAGTTTTGCTGAATTTTTGTTTTATAATATTCATATTTAGTTTTTTTTATTAATTTTGAAAGATTAGTCCTATATTGTTTGTATCTATTTAAAGCTTCAATATCATTTATGTGTTTAGTACAATATTTTTTTAATTCATCTCTTTTACGTATGGATGTTAAGAATCCACAAGTGATCCAAGGCTTTAATCTCCTGTTTTTATTATTGATTTTATAAATTTTTGTTGCTTTATTTATATATTCTACGAATCTCCCCACAAAAATATCAGTACACCCATCATCGCAACCCAGAACATCATCCCAAACTGCCCTCGAGAGCAGGTCAGTTAACAATTTATGATTGATTTCTTTAAAAAATAACTTCTCTATTGCCACTAAACTATTGTTTTTATTTATTTCTATGTTGAGCAAAATGGGGTAATGATCTGCAAGGGTTCTAGTTATTATTACAGGTTTAACAGATTGTATCATCTTTTCCTTATATTTAGCAAAGAAATGATCTATACAGGACGCACTACCAGCTTGTACCCGTGTGGCTTTGTTTATCAAGCTACAAAATCATGACCACTAAGCACAGTTAGATAGTCATTAACCACTCTAGACCCTGTATCCAATAAATCTATGTTAATATCTCCGCCCAAAACATACATTCGCTTCTGATCTTTTGTGTTTCTGTCTAAGATATCGTTTAGGTCAAAAATAAAGGTTTCACTGTTGGTAGAAGGAGATCTATAAAGTCCCAGGATATCAACAATTTTATTATTTTTGCAAATTGAATCTTTTAGACATTTAACACTATTAATTTCTATAATATCATGTTCTTGATAAATCTCCTCCTTTACATATATTACACATCCGTCAAATTTGTTTACATTTCCGTTATTCCAAAATACTTTATATCCTTCAATATTAAAATCAGAAATATTATATATTATATGTGTTTCTGATAATATTATTGCATCAACATTTTTATTTATTCTAAGAAGACTAGTAAATTCTCGAAGTTTTTATAGAGACTTCTAACATTCGTGTGAAATATATATATATATATATATATATATATATATATATATATATATATATATATAATATGTAAACATATATATATATATATATATATATATATATATATATATATATATATATATATATATATATATATATATATATATATATATATATATATATATATATATATATATATATATATATATATATATATATATATATTTACAATTTTCGATTTTGTTCAATAGATTATTCAGCATTTTTTAACAGAGCTTTTGTTGCCTTCAAAACTGTCAAACTGCCATCGATAGATGTTACAATACGCCTAATACTAAATTGAAGTTCGTCTAATGTCTAGTAATATAACTCTTCTCTGACCTAACCTCAAAAGTAAAAGTCTAATGGAATTATGTCAGGGGATCTTGGTGGCCAACGAATCGGACCATTTGTTATTATACATCCATTTTGAAAAAGTCTATCAAGCAATATTGTGATTTCACGGACCATATGGGGGGGAGCTCCATCTTGTTAGAAATATAATTTATTGTATATCAACATATCTTCTGTCTGTCAAAGTACCCTCATAAAATATTCGCCCAATTATTTTGCTGCCTATTAACATATCAACATGGAAGGCAATAAAAGCTGTGTTGCTATATGTATATATATATATATATATATATATATATAATATATATATATATATATATATATATAAATAATAATATATATATATATATATATATATATAATATATATATATATATATATATATATATATATATATATATATATATATATATATATATATATATATATATATATATATATATATATATATATATATATATATATATATATATATATATATATATATATATATATATATATATATATATATATATATATATATATATATATATATATATATATATATATATATATATATATATATATATATATATATATATATATATATATATATATATATATATATATATATATATATATATATATATATATATATATATATATATATATATATATATATACCACGTTTTGCACCAGGTCCACTCCTCTATAAGCAGATAATTGTTAATAAATTTAAAACTACAATTGGGTACTGAAGGAACTAAACACGATTTAAAAGGGCATAGGATAAAATAATTATAGGATCTGAATTTTGAGCACCTACAAGATGGCTGTCAAATCAGAGTGAACTAAAATTACTATAATTCGGGAATGAAAACGTGTACGATCTTGTTTGAGGTATCATGTAAAATTCTTCGGCGAATATTATTAAATAAAAATGATACCGTTAAATAATTGAATTAAAGTTGCATCCACAAAAGTGTCTATAGAACAAATAAATATATATATATGTATATATATATATATATATATATATATATATATATATATATATACATATATATATATTACATATATAGTATATATATATATATATATATATGTATATATATATATATATATATATATATATATATATACATATATATATATATATATATATATATATATATATATATATATCTTAGATCTTGGAGTTATATTTATATATATATATATATATATAATTCGCACATCCGCTATATATGTAAATAGTAAATGCTTCCCATTTTTGGGATTCCTGGCTAGAAGGTGCAAAAGATCTACTTGCGAGAAAGTAATGAAAGGTCCATATTTTGCAAGTTTCAATTGACTACTCTGGTATCCAGAAGGATTAAATCGGACATAATTTATGTATCTTTCCCAATTTTCCTTGCACGTTCCGGCAAGATCTACAAGACAACAATACTGCTTGTACCCTGTACAGTCGCATACTAACAATCGTACATACAAAACATTTGCTGGAAAATCGACCTTTTTTCAACATCATTTAGTTTATTTAAAACTATAGTTCATAAAATTATTTGTTGATAAACTAAATATATGTTTTGCTAAGGTTGGGTATAATTAATATTTAGTGAATATTATTTGGATATTTCTGTCTGTCCGTATAACAAATCTCGTAATAAAATTAAATGAAAAATAAAAGAATGCTTATTTTACAAAACTTTGAATGAGCCTATTATGTATCATCTTGCTCCAGTATCGCAGAGATTTAGTAAGCATTTTTAAAACTTGCATTAATACATGCATCACAATTAATGTCAAAAACAATCCGTTTAAATTTTGAATAGATATTTTCTCTATGTCTACGAAATGATAAATTATTCTATAATAACCGTTCTAAAACTAATTTTCAAAAAGAAAATTCGTATCCCACTTGATCTTCTACTCCTATATCGATAGTCTTATTTTTCCATCACATATCAGTACAACTATGCTGAACTATTCGAGGTGAAACGTATATGCCATTACTCCACTAGCGAAACTCGGGGAATTATGTGGTACTCTGTTACAGACAAGTTGTAGATTTCACTGGAGCTCCTATTCTTGTTTAGTGTCTTTTGGGAGGGGTCCTTGGTGTTTATTATTACTAAATGTTTTCCGGAAACGGAAATGTATTTATTTTAGCCAATTCTTCGGGATAATGAATTGGTTTGACTGTGACAGATTACAGCCCCGATATTATAGGATTGAGTGAAATGGAATATGTTATAGAATCGATTATCAATTTCAATTGATGATAAATATATGTATCTACGTCTGACGCACACATATAATTTTATTAAACAAGTGGTTCAAAAAGTTTAAAGCAAGTATAAACCACCTTTCTATTAGCTGTTACCTGTTTGCACTTTAATCCTGCCACTCTGCGTTACCCCGGGCAATGTCAATTTAAGTAACATCTTATTGACAGTTTTAATTTCTTTAGTCAAAATGAGTGATTCAGAAAGAAGCATTCCTTGGGATATATTGTGTAGGAAGCATCCAGGGCAATTGACAGGTTGCCTCCCGAAAAACCGAGGCCAAAATATGAGTATTTCTTCAATAGGTATGAAAAATGGTGAAGAGAGAAGAATGTGCAGAACTATGGAAATGAAAAGGTACTTATTGTATACTTAGGGGAGTTATCTACTAACTATAGGCCTTCATCTCTCTAGGCGTTTTATTCTATGATATTAAGAATGATATCTATTAAACTCAATATTAATATCAGCAAATTTAGAAATTTAGTCGCCCTTCTCGAAAGAAAATCTGAGGGATATCAATCAAAAAAGTCAAGGGTATTAACTAAAACCAATATTACAAAATTCCTTTTAGAAGCGGATGACAGAAAATACTTATTTATGAAAGTAGCATTGATTATTGGGCTTGCAGGCGAGAGGAGTTAACAAATTTGTTGTTGGAAAATGTCAAGGATGAAGGGCGCTGTTTACATTTTTTTACCGACTACGAATACGAAAATAGCCAGGGAATTCAATAAAACATGTGGCAATATTCAAGAGATAGACATGGTTCAACTAGTTCGAAAATACATTTAATCTTCGCCCATGTAACATCGAGCATGGTAGGTTTTTCATCCAATTCCGAAATGGTGTGTGTATGAAGCAACCAGTAGTTAACATTAATTACTTTAGATCCTCGCCAAAATAAATTAGTTTGTATTTTAACCTTGAACATACAGAATAATATACGGGACATTTCTTCCGAAGATCATCTACGTACCTATTGGCAGACTCAGGAACTGACATTCTAACAGTAAAACGTCATGGTGGCTGGCGATCCAACACGACATTGAAAATTCTGCAGAAAATAAAAGAAAAATAGCATCCAAAATTATGGATGAAACGGCAGAAACTTTGGACGAGACCCGAAAAAAAATTAAAGCCATCAGACGACCAGTTTAAATAATAAAAACAATGTATTGACTTCAAATTTAGCAAACGTGGCTGCTTCATCAGGAATTTATTTCAAAGATTGCAAGGATTGTATTACTAATATATTTAATAAATAATTATAATAAATATTTTTTTATGTTTTATAGTTTTTAATAAAATTATTTATAAAAATCTTTTTTCTATATTACAAATTTGAAATTAAAAAAGAATGAATGAGTCAAAATATGTGCGGTAATAAAAAGGAGTGCAGTAATGAAGCTCTTACCTTACGCCAAATGCGTGGGTTAAGAGTTTCTTAACTCACGGATGTAGATAAAATGTTGTTCAATACATGTGAGTTAACCTCATTAAGATACTTGTGTAGTTACGAAACTCGTGCGTAAAAAAAAGGAGTGCGGTAATAAAGCTCTTAAATCACGCAAAATGCGTGGGTTAAAAGTTTCTTAACTCACGGGCGTAGATAAAATATTGTACAATAGATGTGAGCTAACCTCATTAAGATGCAAAACGAGTGCGCTTACTTGAATCGTAAATATCTATTACAACAAAGTTAATTATGATTTTAGGGTGGACCCTTTTGACGCCAACTCTATAAAAATGCCACCTCAAATTGCCATTCAGTTTAAGCGGCGATGGCGATGAAGGTGGAAAGGATAAACCATTCAGGAGGACTTACATGGTAATAATAGATCTGCGGAAACTCACAAAACATGACTTAGTTTTCACAGGAGTCTTCATTTGTGAAGATTGTATTTAAAAATTCATTTTATTCTTTTATACAGTCGAGACGGTTCAAGCGATTTATGCCAGTTACTCCAATTATTTTGGCTACTTTTAGTGCTTTTACTTCATTCGTAAATTATTATAATCGTGTCGGTCTGCCTGTTCGCGGCATAACTAAAAAACTACTTATCCGATTGAATTCAAATTTTATTCAAAAATTAAAAGTCATATTGGGATGACCTGGTAACATTTTGGTGAAAATACAATATGTCGAAACAAAATGGCGGCCTAGTCAAATATTAAAAACATTATTACTAGAAAAGTTTTTATGCAGTTTACCTTAATTTTGGCACAAAAGTCAAGTATTACGTAGTAATCCATTGGTGAAATGTTGGCACGAAACCAAGATGGCGAAACAAAATGGTGGCTTAATAAAATATTTAAAAGTTCAGTTTGAAGTCTACGTCTGTCTTTTTCGCTACATCGATTACTTTTTGATGTACAGAAAATACAGTCATCCCCTTTTCCCAATTATTTTTCAAATTAACCCAAGTCAAAATGCTCCTCACTTTCTCATACTTATTCAAAATTTCTTGATACATGTTGCCTTATTTGTTATAAAAACTGGGAAATGATATGTTAAAATTATCTCGTAGAAACATAAAATTATTAATTTGTACTGGACCTTTTTGAAGTATAGCCATTCTGATATTATTGGAGAAAATTTGTGGCCACAAAGCAGAATCCATTCGTAGGTCTAAGTGTATGCTAATTTTTCTTTTCTCAGTTCAAGAACAAGGTGATTCTGGCCGGTCATCACAAGATGCTTCGGCGAACAATGATGTTTAAATGTTTAGAAATTGCACCTAAATTATACAGTAGTCCATATGATTGCTACTAAAACATTTGCAGATTTTGAAAATCACAATAGAGAAACAAATATTCATTTTAAATCCGATTTATTTTACGCTATAGACACACCTCTTACAAATTTGTAAACCATATCATACGCCCATTTAGGTTGATCCAAAGGTACCATATGACCAGCATTTCTTACTAGAATTTCCGTCAGGTTTCCTGCGACTTTTACATAACCAGCGATTTCATCGTCTACTCTCCAGATACTTCTAGGTGCAGTCTTGTACTCTTCAGAACTGCTAAACTCCAGCTTCTTTAGGAAATTCACTGTGAATGGATAAGCTACAATAATGTCGAGTTGGCCGTTGTAAAACAGCACTCTATAGTTACTTAAGAGTTCTGATACCCAAGGTGCAACAGATTTCATGACGTCTTCACGGAGGTTTTCTTCTACTTCAGCACTTGAATAGGATAAATTTCCAACATGAATTGCTAAAATAAGTAGGATAAATAAATATATTGATTTTTTACCTGGGGTAATATTCAAGAACAATATTAAAATTTACTCAATATTTTGGCAGTTTTAAATAATTACTAGAAACCCGTACTGCGGTTGGGGAGCATCCGTAGCAATTCTTTCTAAATTTCTCTGTTTTGAAATTTTTGCAAAAATAAAATATTTAACTAGTCAGTAACAGCACTGCAACAAAGCTTAACACGCATGCTCAATACATGGATGACTGCAGCCCTCACTTTACTTGAGTTTTTATCTCAGAATTTAAAGCCACATGTTTACAAAACACTCCAAAGTGTTATGAGATCCGTATATTTTGCTTTCTGCCCCGGACGCTTGCAATGTAAGTATATGTAATTTTTTAAAAGTTTTTATTGCTTACAAAAAAGAAAAACTTGCCAAGAAAGTTTAAAGCATCTACTTTTCGAAGCAACACAGTTATAAACCACTAACCTAAAATAGAAGAACTAGTTCTTCTAATTACAGAATAATAAATCCCTTTATTATAAAATAGAATGTAAGATACACGCTAAAGATTCAATAACAAACAAAATATGTTTTATTTTATCTGTAAATTATAATGAGTTTCCGTAGTCTATTATAGTCTATTTATTTTGCGTCTTGGTGCATATTAGTATCTTACACAATGTTATTAGTAAATAAAAATTGTGGGACAGTAAACAGAAAAAAAAAGAAATATTTTTTAAACACTTGTATATTTTAGAAGTAAAGCACTTAAAAAAGCAGTGTCGAATTAATTGCTATTATTAATAATTTTAGTAGGCTAATCTTGGAAAAATTTGTGAAAGCAATGAAGTTCATTAAATACTAAAAGGAATGGATTACTATCTGACTACACGTCATTATAATATCAATAGTTAACAACCATTTACCTATACGAAAATATTTAACTTCTCTGGTAGTCCAAGCCTACACATAAGTCAAGAAAACATTTAATTATTTGAAACAGTACTCGAAAAAAAAAAGTATAGCAATGGTGAAAAAATCACACTCCGAGATTTTTTTCAGAACGTCACGGTACCCAAAAACACGGTCTGTCTGTCTGTTCCCGGTATAGCTGAAAAACTACTTACCCGATTGACTTCAAATTTTCGTCAAAAATTAAGGGTTATATGACCTTGTAAAATGTTAAAAAAATTATTTTTGAAAAATTGCTTATCCAATTTATCTAAAACTTTGCGCAAACATCAAATAAAATGTTGAAATCAACTGGTAATGTTTTGGTACAAATCCATGAAGGCGAAACAAAATGGCGGCCTAATAAAATATTTAAAAATTCACCCTGAAAAAACTACTTAATGGATTGATTTCAAATTGTGTGCCATAACTAATTATGGTAGAAGTGTCAACTAAAAAAATTGTAACCAAATAAAGTGTTTGTAATCGTCAAAAAAATCTCCCTATCAAGTTTTACATATCTTATATCACGTTTTAGCGCCCCTAGATGCCAAAAATATGTTTTATCAATACCTTCGCGCGTCGTCTGTCGGTCTGTCTGCCTGTCTGTCAGTTCGCAGCACAGCTTAAAAACTACTTAACTAATTGATTTCAAATTGTGATAAAAAATTAGAGGTCATATGGGGATGATCTGGTAATATTTTGGTAAAAATCCAATATGGCGCGACAAAATAGAGACCTAGTGAATTGTTAAAAAACAATAGGACAAAAATCGATTTAATGCATACCAGTTCAGTAAATTAGAAAGCGGTAAAGTGAATACAGATAAAGCTGGACGGTCTGTGTATAGTAGACTTAAGGAACATGAACTCATACATCTATGAGTAAAAAACAAATTGTTCAATCTGTCGTCGCTGAAAATCAGCACTCAATAGAACACATAACTAATATAAAAAATACAAAGTTTCTTGCATCAGGTTTGGGTTATTAAAAATCGAAAATCAGAGAATCTATTGAAGTCATCAAGCATCCTAAAAACGCGGGCTACATGTTACATTAGGAGCGAAAACCATTCACGCGTCGGTAAGCACAAGTCGAGTATAAATACCTGATCCCTGCCCATCGGAGTTCATTGTACTCAGTGTTTTGATCTTGTGCAAACGAAACGTCGGAAAATAGTTCTAATTTGATACGGTCTAAATATAAGAACCATGATTTCTTAATACCTGCTAGCCTATGTATGGAGGATAACGAGACAGCCAGCCATGTGCTGTGTAAATGCCCGGCAGCTGCCAGGATCAGGGTCTCCATATTCGGTAGAGATATTCTGCTGCCCGAGGACTTAAAAAATACCTCCCCAAATGCAATGATAAGACTCGTTGATGATTTAGAGTTGCTTGGAAAAGTGTAGATATAGGTGTGAGCCACAATAGACCACAGAGTCGCATCAAAAAATGTAGATCTGTTTATACCTAAAAGTTATAGCCAAGCTCTTGTCTACACAATGTGAATGACTCAGGTAGTTTTTTGCAGTCATTGAGTCAAAACCATCTATCGTGAAATTTGTTATAGCATATATTGGACAGTAGGAATGGTTAGAAAAGGTTGAGAGAGACCTGTGTCCGGAAATGGACTATGGAGTACTGAGAAACAAAAATAAGTAAGGTATTAACAACTGAAAAGTGTTAATTTAATTATTTGTATTTTATCAATTTGTTGTTAATGGTTAATAATAAATAAAAATATCTGCTAAATGACCTTTGAAATATTTAGTATATTTTATATTTTCGAATTTGGTGCAAGAGATTAAGGTAGCAACGCTGCCAATTGCGCTTTAATATCCACTATATCCAGTGATGATAAAAGTTTCTCCAAATTGAAAATTATTAAAAACCACTAAAAGTCAATCACGAAACAGTAAAAATTTTCAGATATTTTTATTAATAGCTCTGAAAACAGATTAATTGACATCACTGTCAATTTTGCCTTAAAGAAAACAAGGAGGTATTTTTATAGCCCAGATTTTATATTAATAAAAAAATTATTTGAGTTTTGCCATTGTCGTTATTTCTCTTTAGATATTTAATTAGTGTTTTTTAAGAAACGCAATATATAAAAAAACAAGCATCCTTATAAATGTGATATTTTTGAGTACTGTACATATATTTGCTCCAATTTTGCTATAAAAAACTATTGACATTAATTATTTAAGAAGGAAAAATAATTAAAATTATAAATATGTATATGTAACACAAATACGGTATACAAAAATTGGAATTCAAAAAGGAAAATACAGTCTGCTTGTCTATTTTCCGAATTTATGTAATTAAGACGGGGAGCGCCCAGAAATTCCAACACCTTTCTCAGCCAAAGGTAAAAGGGATTGCGTACAACCTTCAACTGGAGGATTCGAATAGTTCTTACCTGCGGGCGACAATTACCTACGAACGGACCTGATTGTATAATTTCTTTTGTCTGAAAAATTGGTTAAATGACGCGATATAATAAATACCTTAAGCACCTTTCGACAGTAGATTTTAATTGTTCAGGTATATACTATCATAATATTGTTGGACTTATCTTTGAAAAATCCCTATCAATATACAGGTTGTTCTTTTTAAAATAACAAAGTTAGAACACCATGTCATATGAGACATCCTGTACATTTTCTCTGGGAACAACCCACATCCCTGTGATAAAATTTTCAGCGAGTAAGTAATTAAGGTTTTCTGGGCCAGCGTCAGTTCTTCTCTCAAGCGTTAATGTTATAAATATCTTACCTTGGCGAACAGAAGATGTTTGTAAGAAACTCTCATACGAAGAGTCCTCCTCAGAATTGTATAAGTAATTGAAATAATCCGTAAAACCGGTGGCATTTTCAAAAACGGTGGGTCTGACAAAGTCTCCATTGAGCAATATGTCGAAAGTGAGGAAAGCATTTAAAAAATCTTCTTCTTTAATATACTGAACGGTTTGCTCTTGGTATCGAATAAACTCGGTCTTGACATTCTCATCAATGAAGCCTATTTCATATAAATAATTGCCGTAGTCGTTAAGTTGGTTCTGTGGGTCTGTTAATCCATCGCCGATCACGAGACCTTGAAGATTAATTTTTAACTCTGCAGAAGGATTTTTCTTATAGATAGTATAACTCAAGGCTGGTATATACTTTCCCGCATACGATTCTCCTGTGACGAAAAATTGATTGTTTTGTAGTTCGGGAAAGAGTGTAAAAAATTGTACCATGGCTTCGTAGAGATCCTCTCCAACCTTAGTTTCGTTTTGGGCGTATCCACCATTAGTATAACTGAAACCAGTTCCAGCAGGACTGTCGATATAGATGACGGAATGGTCTTTTGTCCAGCTGTAATCTCTAAAACTTAACTGATCGCCATTTGTAATAACGTACGGCCCATTTTCCCCAAAAAGGGCATACAAGCTTGAAGCCCCAGGTCCACCTAAAAAAATCACTCAATTTTCAATAAAACCATATAACCTATAGCACTGTACAGAATTTAAAAAATCAATTGTAGTTATTTCAGAAATAACAGTGATTATGTTAAATATGTAAGTACTTTAACTAAACGATTGCGCTAAGTTTATTACATTATATAACTAAAATATTATCACTATAATCTTAAAATCTCAACTACACTAGAGATAATTAACACGTCGAAATCAAAAGTAATCAGATACAATGGACTTCATTGAACAAATTAGTTTATAGTTTGACACATTTCGTGTGTATTTTTTATGTTGAATGTTAATGATAAATAAATAACATCTCTGGATGATGCCAACTATTTTTTTTCCAAGAATCATTGCAAATTTCTCAAGCTCAATACCCAGTAGAATGTAAACAAAGTAGCGAGAATATATAACAGTTCATCCCCAATGTTTTCCTTACCTTGTAACCATAGTAATACTGGATCATTTTCAACATCTCCTTGTGATGGAATAAACCAAAAAAATAAGTTTGAGTCGTATGCTTTATCCACTGTTAAAAATCCTGAATAACTGGGAATACTCGCAAATTCCTCTATAGTAACCAGTGAGGCTGCTCTAGCTTCTTCGATTTGATTATTTTCCAAATATGGTGTTAATAGTAACGGTTCACCTACGTCTTCATCAAGGAAAAGATCTACTGTTTGGATTGGCTTATACACATTCGGATAGGCCGCTTGTGAGTAGTAAATATACCCCACAAGCAAAATTACAGCACAGTGTAAAGACTTCATGGTAACCCTATAAAATAAATTTATTTTTAATTATTCTACTATCAATACATTGTGCAGTAACTATTAGCTAATATAATATAATAATCTAGTCATTCTATTATCTATTTCTTCGAATTAGTTGTAGAACCGGAGAAAGTGTGTCTCTGTATTTTTTGAGGAGCATTTTTAAGCTAAAATATGCTAAATATGTTTTGACTACAATTTTTAAAATTCTTATCTAAAAATGAAATACTTTTGTCAGTTATAACAGTTTTTAATGAAAAGTCTATTATTTCGTTCCGCCGATTTGTCATTCTGTCTGTCTGTACGCCGGATAGCTCAAAAAGTAATTATTGGGTTATCTTCAACTTTTGGTCAAAAATCGACGGTCATAAGAGGATGGAATGGTAATATTTTTTAAGGAATTTCTTATAGAATGAACTTTGAAATTTGCATAAAAATAAAGTGGGATATATGGTTAAACTTGTTATTTTTTGTGTAAATCCATTGTGGCGGAGTAAAATGGCAGCCTAAAGCCAATTTTCTGGAATAAGACCTACTTTTTATGGAAGAAAATAATACAGGAAATAATTTTTATGTTATAAATTATATAAATAAAGTTATGAAAATTAAATAGTAACATTAATAGCAATCATAAATAAATTAAAAAATAAAATAAATTATATCTTTTAGGTTTTGTATGAAGTTATCAAATAATTATATGCATATATAGACTGTCATGTACAGGGTGATCAGTTAAGGGTAGCGAGCGGCCATATCTCATAAGATATTGGTCGTACAGATTTGAGAAAAAAAAATCGTAATAAAAGTCGCCAAGAGAAATTGCTGAAAATTATTTTCGAGTTTGTCAAACGTCCGCTAGAGGGCGTAACAACCAACACCAAGTAGAAAAATGGGGTTTTTATAGAATTTTGCCTAATGAAAATATATCGATGATATCATTTTCATATTTTCCCTACACTTTTTGTCTAAAATGTTTTGTTCTATATATCAAAATAAAGGGTGGGGGAAGTTCAATTGTTTTTTCAAACAAACCAAGATGTCTCCCGTTTCTTTTGACCGATTTTAACAAACTTAGGCTCATATGAAAGAGCATAATTTGCACTACAAAACGCTTATTTGGTTTTGAATTTTTGACTTTTGCTGGCGTCGCTAGATGGCGTTAACTGAATTAGTAGCATATTTTTTAGTTTTTTTCAAAAAAAAACAAATGTAATGGTATATTCAGTTTTACATATTTTAAAAGGAGATAAATTTCTCTATAATTTAATGAAAATAATTTATCATCTACCTTTTTTTGAACCGTTGATATTGACCAAAATATTATTTTATTTTATTAAAAAATGGCACGCCACTGCTTTTTGTCAAAATAAAAATCATTTTCGTAATCACTAACATAACTCAGTTGCTAACAAAAAGAACCTCTTGACTTTTTTTCGTTAGACGAACCGTTTTGGATTGAAAAAATAAGATGTTGTTGTTAGACAGTTTTATTAAGATTTTTCATTGTTAAACATCTTATTTTTTCAATCCAAAACCGTTCGTCTAACGAAAAAAAGTCAAGAGGTTTTTTTTGTTAGCAACTAAGAAGTGATTATGAAAATGGTTTTTAATTTGACAAAAAGCAGTGGCGTGCCATTTTTTAATAAAATAAAATAATATTTTGGTCAATATCAACGGTTCAAAAAAAGGAAGATGATAAATTATTTTCATTAAATTATAGAAAATTTGTATCCCCTTTTAAAATATGTAAAAATGAATATACCATTAAATTTGTTTTTTTTTTTGAAAAAAACTAAAAAATATGCTACTAATTCAGTTAACGCCATCTAGCTACGCCAGCAAAAGTCCAAAATTCAAAACCAAATAAGCGTTTTGTAGTGAAAGAAACGGGAGACATCTTGGTTTGTTTGAAAAAACAATTGAACTTCCCCCACCGCTTTATTTTGATATATAGAACAAAACATTTTAGGCAAAAAGTGTAGGGAAATGGTCACTAAATATGAAAATGATATCATCGATATATTTTCATTAGGCAAAATTCTATAAAAACCCCATTCTTCTACTTGGTGTTGGTTGTTACGCCCTCTAGCGGACGTTCGATAAACTCGAAAATAATTTTCAGCAATTTTTCTTGGCGACTTTTATTATGATTTTTTTTTTCTCAAATCTATACGACCAATATCTTATGAGATATGGCCGCTCGCTACCCTTAACTGATCACCCTGTACATAGTGAAATCCTTTACAAGGGAAGTTGTGGGTAAAGGCGAATTTACAATTTTTTTACAAAGTTTGGGCACTTCTTATCAAATTTGTTGAAAACCATATCAAAGTTAAAATAAAAAAGAATTAAAGCACACTTTTTAATTGTTAAAAAGCTGGTAAGTACTTTACATCACATAACACTGTCGATGAGCAAAACTAATAAACATAGCAAGAGCACAATACTAAACGCCAACATCTGTTCAATTTAAACTAAACTACCGGAGAGATCAACATAAGCTAAAATTTAGATAAAATTTAAATTCGAATATTTTTAACAAGACGAGATATTGAGATGTGGTTTTCCGCTATGTCTAAAATTGTATTGTATATTACCGATTTTAAGGGTGAAACTTAATTTAGCTAAAAAATTATTTGTACATGATGTTAAACAAGACTGAAAATTTTTCATTGTTTTATTTGTCCCGAAAATGTATAAAAATGATTTTCAAATTCTGATTTTTGTTGAAACTGTAAATATCAATTTGAAACTTTTTATAAAATTTTTGACATTTTTGAGATGTGATTTTTTTTTGGAAAAAATTAGATTTTTTCATACTTATTAAGTTATAAGTTTTTATCAGCCGTTTGATGTAAAATGTTTTTACTAGAAAGCTTTTAAGACTTAATTTTTATAGTCTGTAGGGTCTGCCCTACGGAGAAATTATACAGGTTGTGCAAAAAATAAGTTAAGATTTGCTTAAAGCGATTCTAAGGATGATG
This sequence comes from Kuschelorhynchus macadamiae, assembly GCA_030620095.1. Classification (NCBI taxonomy): domain Eukaryota; kingdom Metazoa; phylum Arthropoda; class Insecta; order Coleoptera; family Curculionidae; genus Kuschelorhynchus; species Kuschelorhynchus macadamiae. The sequence continues at coordinate 84,440 of JAUTXW010000594.1, forward strand.
TACGCATATTTTAATACCCTGCGGCATAATAACGAAACTGAATTTAAAATTTTTGTATACATTTCAAGGAGTTCTGAGTATTTTCTCCGAACTGGTTTTTTATTTTCTCTTTAATTTTATGTTAAAAATAAATGTATTACTTTTAGAGCCAAATTTGCCAATATACATGGTGTTCAGTTAAGGCATTCCCTAACCATATCTCCATGGCAGAAATTGAAACTATTGTTCACTGGTCACTGACTCTCTGAAGGCTAAATTGATGCGTTCTAAATGATGGAAGACATTTTAAAAATTATAATTTTTGGGACCAGCTCTAACTCTAGATAAAGTGCAAAGGGAGTAAAGTCGAAAGTAACAAATAATACTACATTATTGTTAATTATAAATAACTTAATTAAGATCTAAATAATAATCTGCCCAGTATTCAAAAATAATATTGTTTTCGTATTCCGTTCGACCAAACCTAATAGGAATTTAGTACCATTTTTACGAGGTTACGAGAGTAACTCTGAGACGCATCGCCTTTTCAAAGTCTTATTTTTCGACGAAGAAAAAATTGTTTGGGGTGTGTTTTCATCCTTAAGATTATCGGAAAGTTAATTTTTTTTCTTAGAAAAATAAGACCTTGAAAATTGGATGCATATTTGAGCTCAGTCACCATATCTTTTATTTGACTGATCTTTTGGCTCGTTTGCTTGATTGATGAGGTTTCTCTTAGAGGCCCAAATCGATCTGTTACTCCGCAGATACAATGTGATTTGTGTGTAGCAACAGACTTGAGATTTTCAAGGCAATTGTGGTTGAGTGTTTTTTTGTCAGCTTTTTTTTAGTGTCTTCATCAACCGCAAGGATCCAGGGGTGCCCCTAGAGATTTTAATTTCATTCCGATATCTTCTTTATTAATCATTTCGCCCGAAAAATGCATGCATATTAATTCTCTCTCTCTCTCTCTCTCTCTCTCTCTCTTAAAAACTAATAAAGATAGGGATGTGCGATTTTCGCCAAAACTACGGTCTTTTATTACTTTTTATAACTATCGAAAGAAGAGTATAACCTTCCATTCAAAAATTTTAAAAACATTGGGAATAACTGTAATCGTTACAAACACCTCCATCTAACCAATTTGTGAAAAATTGTGTCACTCAATCCGAATACCAAAACATGTTGAAATTCCGTTTTAAATAAGCTTAAGCTCATTGAATTCATATAAGGGATTATTAAGCGTTTTATGACAATAAGTTTAGAACCAAAGTGATAGGAAATGAACTCAACTTTCTAATAAGGTAATGCAAGATATAACTAGTCTTGGGAGTTTTTGTAGACTTTAAAATATATTGTTCACCCTAGAAACTGCGCCTAGTTCGGGTTTTAATTTAGAAACTTAAAAATATTTTCAGCCAGTTGCTCTTGGCCACTGTTGTTAATTTTTTTTTTCAAGATACAAACGTTACTTCCGAGATATGGATTGTCAACGCCCCTAATTGAACACCCTGTATATTTACCTTGGCTGAATTCATTTATAATTCGTATATTACCATCTTTAAATATATTTTTAGCTAAATTTTAACAAAACGTTGTTTTCAAAAATATGTTTTTTATACATGGTATCCCAAAATAGGCTTTTGCATTTTTTCAAATATTTTTTCCATATTTAGTTAAAGCTTGCTTTTCCGATTTTAAAAATGTATGAATATGTTGGTTTATATAGAAAGCTTCGAAAGAAGTCAAATACTTATAAACTTGCAGTCTTGTTTAACACTCTGTATAAAGAACTTTTAAGCTTAAATAAGCTTTATGCTTAAAATCGTTAATGCGCAATAAAATTTGTAAAATATAAAAATGTAACAAAATTCCGAAAAGTATCCAAAACTACGAATTTTTTTACGTGAAAATGTCTTAGTATGTATTTTAGAAGTTTATCATTCAAGCGAATTATTGAATATTTTATTTCACTCTATAAGTGCACATTGGAATGGTTATGTTTATTTATTGTTAGTTGAATTGTGTACTCTATCAATTTTCTATCCCTGTGTCTATAAAGTTTCAGTTCTTACAGGCCTGTCTGCATTTACATGATTTTTTTCATTAATGATCGTCTTAACTAGACCTTTCAACTCTATTTTTTGTATTGTTTTATTGCATGTTTTTTCTATAAAACCAATATAATTTTCTTCAATAATATTTCTGGACGATGTGGAAGCTCCTCATCGCGCCATCTAACGTAAAAGGCAGAACAAGCTCTGCCGGGCCAGCTAGTAATGTATAATAAGGATCCTGGTGTTCAGCAGAACACATTATTGAAAAAAAATAACTTTTTTAACGGTGATGGAGGAAATAGATTTTGTATATGCATTATACTTTTATAAAATAGAATTTGATAAATTCACCTAACCACTAATAGTATCAAAATTATTTATTTAATAATTGTTTTAATTTTTAACAACGACGTTTCTGGTCTGGTGTTATGTGTGTTGTACAGCACTTCCCCAGATTTAATTAACAACTAGAAATCTTCTTTATTTCCAGTTTTCAGAAAAAAGTTAGGCTACCTTAAAAGCTTCGCTTGTAAAAAAAATATTATTGTTTTATAAATGTGTCATAAAAATAAAAATATTAAAATGATTGAGTTAACCATTTTCAGTTTTAGTAATGACATACTCTAGACTGAAGTAGAAATAACAATCTTTGAAAATAATACTCCATTTTATTACATTTTTTATCATTTGTTTCTGAGCAAAATTCATTTAAATGTAAAAACTGGATATAACTTTGGTTAACAAGTTTTAAGATACATACTAAAACTAGCTCCAAACATCTTAGTCAGGATATTGAGTCAAAACGCTTAACTGAATATTTAGAATAATAAAATAATAGATATTGGAATATTTGCTTCTTTCTGGAAAAAACCATTAACACCTGTCCCAAGAATTAAAAATAATGTTAGATACATATATAGCATTATCCTTATAGTATATTATCCAGTAACAAAAATTAAACCTTGTATTCATACCTCTGGGTAATAACATATGAACCTTTAAGTTTAAAGGTTTTATAGTGATTTTTTGGACAGATCTCATAAATTAGACTGAGATATCCAAGACACGATATCTTTATATAGGACTTTTTTGGTGATTTTCGTTGATATCAAGCAATCAAGCTTATTACTAACTGTTTTTATTGTTATTCATTAGTACTGTAAATCTTTAAAGAAAATGGCAAACAGGACATATATTTTTCATTACTTTCTCTATGTGTCTGTCTGTCACTAATATGTCCAATATGCCAGGACAGGATGGTTAGAATTAAGCGCGGCTGAAACTTCTTTGCAAGTTTTCTAACGAGTACTTACAATTGAAACTATTTCTACCTTTTCTCAGACATTTTTCTTTCTGACTTTTAATTGTCGCCATTACCTGTCATTAAAAATGCAACACATCCAGTAAAAATTATTACAAAATGAAAAAAACAATTTTGATTTTTTCATATTCGACTCACCATGTGTAATATATCAGATTTTTTTATTTAGAAAAACTTTCTATAAACTGTGACTGTTACTACTTAATACTACAAATAAAAAGGTTCCCATTTGTTAATCATATCTGCTCATTTGTTAATCATAGATGCTGTATACATCATGTCTAATTTTCTAAATAATGACAAAACAAAATATTTTAAATGCTATAGTTTTAAAAACATTAATTAGCGTTACTAGACTTATATTAAAAAATGCTTACCCACTTTATCAGCAAGAATTTCTGGTGTACTAAGTGGTTATGTTCAAATTATTATCAGTTATGTTCCTACACTCAGGATAAATTACAACAAATTATATTGCATGATGTAGATTTCACTAACTGCTAAAAATTTTTCCAGTGTTAGCTCTTTTTAACTAAATAACAATATAATTGAAGGTGTAATCGATAAGATATTCCTCATACGTAAGATGATGTCTAGATGATAATAAAAATTAACTTGAAATGAAGTAGGCACTACATAAAGTTATTTATTTTCACTGACTATTAAAACGCTGATTAACCTTCGATAAAATTTTATTTATATAAAAAATATAAACATATCTTCTGTCGATACTAATAACCTAAATTGTACATGACTTGTCAAAATTGATAAATTTAAACAGAAAAAAATAAAACAAATAATATTATTATTCATTAACTATATGAGCATTTTTTTTTCGCCCCTAAAACCGAATTCATGTCTTTACTCCAAGCAAGTGTTTTGACAACAATTTTTTTTTTAAGAGTAGGGTTTTTAAAACAGAAAATTTAGAAGGAGCATTTTTACAATATTTTCTTGCCATAATGTATTTTTAAAACAGAAAAGTTTTAAAATATAATAAGTGATTTTTCTAAGAACTTAGGGTCTTTCAAAAATTAATAATTAAACTTTTTGTCATTCTCTGTCTTTAAAATATGTTGGCGAGTAAGAGGAAAAATTGTTGTTTAGGGCAAGTTTGCAAATTTAAAAGGTTCTTGTGTATTTGAATTTCTTTTCAACTATTCGAAATCTCTATAAAAACCATGCTCCTAGGTAGGAAGCTATTAGAATCAAGCACAAAAACCCAATAAACTTAAGTAGAGAATGATTACTTTCATGGAAATGTTGCAAAAGGGATCTAAGACACAGGGGCGTAGTGATGCCGCTTCGGGCCTGTAATCCATGGGATCCCTGGGCCCTCTAGCCAATAAAAATCGAAGTACCTATTACGTTTATTAAAAAAATATATAACAAAAAAATAAAAGAAGTACAAGCAACATAACAAAAAATATAAAAAGAAACGAAATAACTTATCTAATTAGGAAAATCTCTAACAAGAAAATTATATTTCCTCGCCTTGTTATTTGCAAAAACTGATAGAATAAAAGACGGGTCTATTTTCCGTGCAATTTGTTTCTCAATTAACAGAGTTGACAACCCTGGCAGACTTTCCTGTTCGATGGTGTTTCTGAGAAAATGTTTTATTAATTTCAACTTAGAAAATGATCGTTCGCCTGTTGCTACCGATACAGGGATACTTAGGAACATGTAGCAAGCCGTCAAAATTTTGCTAAAACTACTACAGGAACTAAAACTTTCAATTAAAATAAACTCCATTAAGCCTTTAATGGATTTGATTCTTCTAAAAGAAAATAGTTGTGAAGAAATTATATCGGAAATATCAAGGGAATACTTGACGTACAATTCCTGGCCTATCACATACAATTCATCATCAGAAACTGAATCCTTATCTAAAACTTTGATATTCCGCGAAAAGTTTTATAAATTTCGCTTATCCTGAACGTTCCATTTTTTAATTGAGATATTATAATACCTAACATTATATTAAAAACGTTTATTTTAAACCAGTCTTCGTTAGATTCGATTTTTCTTTTCATTAAAAACCCGTTGGGGGCTAGTTATTCGTTTTTTTGAAAACTCCTCTTTGATTCCCCGTTCCGAATCAAGTAGGATTCACTAATTAATAAATCAAAATTATTTCTTATTGTTTTGATATTTTCAAGCGCCGTAAGAAACATTTTGGATGTATGTTCGATGTTTTGCTGTTTATTTTACAAGATTTTTGAAAGACTGATTTTAAAAAAGACGGTTTCAAATAATGCAAAATTGTTTTTTAAAGAATTAGTTTTTTCAACTTCATTTTTATTATTTTTTTATTATTGGAGGTCAATATGATTTGCGATAAAACTTTTGAGACACTCACAAATCTAAACCTAAGGGGGTCTAATGTATCGTGTCTCGATGACCAACGTATTGGATTTAGCTTTTTTAGGGTCATCTTATTTTTGTTGACAGAGTTATCAAAACATTTATGCTGTGTCCGAAAAAATGTAAACACTTTCAACCAAATCGTAAAAAATTCGAATTTCATTGACAGACTTAACGGAGTCATTATTAAATTTAGGTTATGAGCCGCACAATATACATATCGCACACCTGGATCTAAACCGTAACAACTCAAAAAAACACTTTTTTCAGAAATGTCGAAAAACTGATTGTCCCGAAACTATTTAAATTATATATCTACTGATATTTTTATTTATTAAAGAGTGCAGTTTAAAGAAGATTCAGATTAAAACATTGCATATGAATCGTTAAATTAAATTAAAATTTTGTTTTTTTGACTTAATACAGTGTTGCATATCATAATTCTAATTTTACTTTTTTTTTTTAGACTTGAAACGGTTTTGTTCATAATTTTTGAGTTAATTCACTTTTAACTCCGCTAAAAAAATAACCAATGAGTTAAAAAAAGTGCAGTTTTTCGTTGTGTTCTTACTCATTTCCTTTAAATGAAAAAGAAATAATTTATTTAGGTTTTTATTAAATAATATGAAATATTTTTGAACAAGGTAAACTTCTCTAAACAAAACAGCAAATTGTAAAACAAACAAACTAGAATCTGTAAAATGGCACTTTTAGCTTAGTACAATTTTTACAAATACAAACAAACACACAACTTTGTAATTAACACACAACTTAACTAAAATAAACGAGATCGACATTTTTGGTAAAAATTCAATTATTTAGGTACGTCCCAACGCATTTTTAAAAAAAGACTCGTAGTACTGATTTGGTATAATATTTTTTTTTATTAGTTCCTCTATGTCCTTTTTTTTCGAATCTGGGAGGGGAATTTTTTCTGTGTATGCTAAAGTCAAATCAGCGGAAATAAAAGATTGATTCGCAGCTCGTCTTTTAAGAACAAAAGTTTTTTTAAATGTATCGTCCGCAAACGATGTTTTATAGACAAATGCTTGAGGACACTCCTTTTCTACTCTTAAAACTTTGATGTCATTCCACTTAACTTGATTCCTGTGTTCGTCAATATTGAAATTATTGCCCCATGAGGCTTGCAAAAGTTTGACGTCATAAAACTTTCCATGCGTCATTTCTACAACTTTGTAAGGATGCCCTGTCTTTTTGGCTGTACGTATCAAAGTTACATACGTTTGCGGTGAGTAAATGGGGCCTGATTTTAAGTGTCTTTTAATTTGTTTCTCTATTACACTGTGTACGTTGTCACCTTCATTTTGGGAGTGACCGCGAATAAGGAACTTGTGTGTTATCGACTTTACTCTCATGTGGACAACAGCATAGGCGTAGATAGACAACAGATACTTGTTTTTTTGTTGTCCGCAACAATTATCGGAATAAAAAATAATGTCAAGCTCTTTTTTGGGATTTTTATCTAATAAAGATTGGATATAATTAAATATACAACTCCCAATTTCCACAGCTCCCCTCGCTCCCTCGGTCTCATTCCAAAAGTAACAAACCACGTTCTTAGCCTCTAAGTCACTCACTGTAAAATTCAGGCAGTTAATTTTGGACTTGTAGAAAAAAAGCGATACTTGTCCTTTTGGCACTTGCATAACCGCTTGCAAGTCATAAACTGCTACAATGGTACCATCTGCTCTATTTTTGTCTTTATCTTTTTCTATCCTTGCTAATATCTTTTCTTTGAAGTGATTCTCATGCTCTTGGTATAATATTCGTTTTCCTTCTTCATCAGAATTCTCATAAGTTGCACACAAGTCACACTGGTCTTTTTTAGGAACAAAAAATTAAATATTAAATTCTGTATTAAATATTCGGTTAAATGTCGATTGCGTAGCAAACGGTAAGTTGTTTTCTTCACGTAGTGCTTTGTAATCTCTGTATAAATCGGCCAGAGATAAACCACTGCTAATAAATTCTCGGGTTGTTTGAGCTCTTAAGTAGTGCGACTCGATCCGTGGAATAGAGTTTATAAAATCTTTAACACTATTCTTAATTTGTGGATCAACAGTGGGTTGGTTCCCTCATCTCGCCTTCTATCATACCCGACTCTGATTTCTTGGAAAGCGCAGTTTTAATAACTCTATCATTTAAGTCCAGAGTAGCTTTAAAAAAAGCTTTACACACTTTTATTCTTGATCCATTAATTTCAAAATAAAACGCTGTATTTAGAGCTCTTAAATTTTGTGTACTAGAGTACCTGTACTTTGGTTTGATTTCTTGTGAGTGGCGTACTATGAACTCTCTTTGTCTCTGAAGATCAGCTAGTCCCCAATATGAATCAAATAGCTGCTGCCTGGATGGTTCATCAATGTTTTACACATAGATTGGTAGGCTTTGCCGGAATTTCGTAATAATTTTGCGACTTTGGACTTCCATGTCTTCGTCTTTCTTAACCTTTTTTTCCCTCTTTTCTCTTCTGTAATAGGCTCTTGTTCGAGATCTTCAGCAATCGTAGGATGTTCAGAAACATTACATCCAGTATCTTCGTGAATATTACTTAGACCAGCATCGTGCCGGGCTTCATGTTCTTCAGTCTCACAAGACATTCGACTTTCGTTTTCCATGTCTTTATCTTTTTTAGTATTTTGTGTTTCTTTTTTCTCTTCTATAATAGGCTCTTTCTCGCAAACTTCAGCAACCATGGGATTTTGAGAGACATTGGAGACATTAATTTCCTGACTATTACGTCGATCGGTATCTTGGCTTGCTTCATCTTCTGTCTCAAAAGAGCTGCTACTATCGCTGGATGAAGTACTGGAGCACGTACAAGATGAGCAAGAACTGGGAGAAGGTGCAACCTTGAATGGCATGTTTTTTTTAGGGTTAAAATTGGGATCTGCGTCACTATCATCTGGATTACTTTCACCACTATGAATTGGTGAAATATAGTAATTGCTTTCCTTTTTTGGGGTCAACTGTACTTTGGAGGTGCTTGGAATAGGACTGTGAATGTTAGGTAAAGTTACATGGTTTTCTTGATTCGATTGGTCAGTTAAAATTGACTTGCCGTTATCTTTTTTTTTAGAAATATTATCAACTGGCTGCAGCTCTTTGTACTGAGATGATACATTGGCGCAGACATTCTCGTCGTCTTTTTCTTTTACCAGCTTGACTTGAAAATCAATGTGTAAAAATTGTTATTTTTGTAATTTTTATACTTTATAACGTCATTTGGAATTTCGTCGAAATAATTATTAAATCAAATTTTGATCACGTCTCGGGATTTTCTCAGACCAAATAACAAATACCAATGGCCCGTTTCATAATAAACTAAAACTATTTTTATTAGTTTGTATTTTTGTAAACGAATGTATGGAAAACACAAATTATAAAGTAATACTGCTATTAGTTTATAATTTATTATGAAACCGGCCCTAACTTATAAAGGAGAAGAGAAAAAAATATAGAATTCGATTATTGGAATAGCCAGAGGAACGCGATGATGTCCGGTTAAGGAATGGTCAGTTTAAAATTAACTTCTCGATAACCAACAAAAGCGTATTAACTCAAACATAATTATATAAAAGCTTAGCTGGTGGTAGTTTGGTTCAGGCGTAATTAAAAAAGTGTTTCTACTCAAAATATACTTTACGGAAGTTATTTAAACAAACATTTGCTATCGTCCCTTAAACAGAAATAAGACCAAAAAGACAAGTCAACTAAAAAGATGTAACTGGAAAAATAAAAAGTTGTTCATCAAAACCGAAATAAGTAAAAATAATCATTACAATATTTACTTACCTGACTAATCAAAACTGTTGTAACTTAAAATCAAACAATGGTTAATTGTCAATTTATTCACGATTTAGTCACCAAAACTGTAGCAACCCCAAATAATACTGCACAAATTTACGAATTAAACCAACAATACCGTTGCAACTCAAAATAAAACTGTTTTGTGTTACCAATTATAAATGCACTCCGAATGCTGTCTGAGCATAAACTAAAAATGTAACGGTATTGGAGAAGCCGTTAAACGTTCATGCGTTCAAGAAGAGTGACCTATAGCGCCATCTTGCGGATAATATTTAAGATATTGGACAACCTGTTTTGTTGAATTATAAAGCTTTATTTGTAGAATCCAAATAGGAGATTAACTAAAAAATCACAATTTTTGAGTTAATACTGTTTTGATCTAGGTGTGCGATATACTGCATTAGAAACAATTGCTAATATTTGAGCTTGTACACCTTTGTATATCCCACTCATGTTTGCAGCTCCGTCGTATCCCCGACGGCGAAATTTTTCTAAAAGTATATCGTTTTCTGTTAATATTCTTAAAATAGTATTCGATAAAGCCGTTCCAGTTTGACTCTCAACTGGGATGAATCCTAAAAATGACTCATTTATTAATATTTTCGTTGGCTTCTCTTCTACGTACTTAACCGTAACAAAGCAAATAACAACAATCAATTCTGATCAATTTTTGCAATATCTTGCGTGGTATCCATTATAATTGAATAAAACGATGCTTTTTTTATTTGATCAATTATTTTTTATAGTAGTACTTAGTAGTCCAATTATTTCATTTTGTATTGTAGGACTTAAATATGTAACTGATTTTTTTCTTATTCTCTAATAAAGTTTTTAAACCATATCGTATTCAGAAAGAAAATTTATAATAGCTGAAAATAGTCCTGGATTTGAGGAATCCAAACTTTCGTCATGTCCCCTGAATGGCATATTATTAGAAGCCAAAGTAAGTGTAACTTTAATAACACGTTCTAAAATGTGTCGCCATAAGGATACTTCCTGTAGAATTTTTGTTTCAGGCTCAGGGTTGATAGTATCATTCCTTCTCCATCGGTCATAAACTGCACAAGATTGGTTATGGCTTTGCTTCTGCTCGTGCCTAGTAATGGCCTGATTTAGGTGGAACCAGTCATTAAATCCATTAGAAACACTACCTTTTTCTCTAGAAAGCAACCAGCAAGGTCGACAGTTGCATTGATTTAAAATAGGCGAAAAACGTAACCAGAGGCGTTCGGTTTTTATTCCAGATTTATTAATTTTAATAAATTTAAATAATTTTTAAAAAATGTATAGAAACTTTCTTGATGATGGCTTATTGTCAATGATAATTATTTTTTGATCACTTGTTTATTCTCGTGTACAATATCCTTTATCAGTCTGGATTTCGTCTATTACATTAATATGCGCAATAGCAATGCGCCTGCTTTACTTACCAACGAATCTAAAGAAGAGTCAATACTCTGATCAACATTAACATTTGTATCAGAATTAATCGAAGAAATGTGCTTGGACTGCTGCAGTGCATGGCTCTTGTGACTCTTGTGTATGAGTGTGCATTTCCGCCGTCGGCGTCGTTTCTAACTGATAAATCTCGGTTAAGTTGTTGTCAACTACAATAATTAAAAAAATGTAAGGGCTTTTTTATTTAAAAGAAAACTCGCCTTTTTTGATGTTGAGGTACTTAAATAGTTTGTGATTCTAGGTAGTTATTTGCTTTTTTCATGTAATGTATCGCGTTCTTTACGCTTTTGCGCAACAGATTAATGCTTATAGGTGCTCATTCTATAATAGAAAAATAGTATACTAACTTACATACGTACCTTTAGTAAAATTAATCACAGATTCTAGTAGTACAGTCTACCAGTATTAGATAAAATTTATTTATTAATTGAAATAGGATCTATTTTAAAAATACCAAAAACGAAAACGAAACACGTATCCAAAAAATTCACTCCACAAACTTTATTAAAACGTTGTTTACCAGCCTCGTGTTCAGGGATACCCCGATAAGCAGATGAAATTTTGAAACTTAGCGACATCTGGAGTCTAGAGGGAGTACGAAAGAAAAAGCTCAATGCATGGATCTTGAACAAACATAACTGGCATACAATAAAGTGTTTCGGCCGTAAGCCCTACTAATGAAATTCTTTAAAAGAAACACGATACGCGCAAAGAAGTAAAAAATCGAGTTTTTAAAAACTATAAATCATTTAAAATCTATTGGAAAAAGAATAAAGAATTTAAAAGAATAGTTTATTTTACTTATGTAGATGCTTTTTACTTCCCTCGTAAAACGGAAGTATTGTGATCGTGAAAAAATCACTCTCCGAGAATTTTTCAGATTTTCGCGTTTCAGGGTCCCTAGATGACGAAAAACATTGATTGACTTCAAATTTTGGTCAAAAATTAAGGGTGATATGGGGATGACCTTTTAAGATTTTTAAAATTTGGTAAAAATCCAATATGGCCAAACAAAATGGCGGCATAGTGAAATGTTAAAAAAATTATTGTCAAGAAATTACTCATCTACTACTCTCTCGTATCTGAAATTTTGCAAAAAACATCAAGTATTATGTTGGCATCAATTGGTAATATTTTGGTACGAATCCAGGATTGCGGAACAAAATGGCAGCTTAATAAAATATTTAAAAATTCAGCCTGAAAAACTACTTAATGGATTAATGGATTGATTTTAAATTGTGGGCCATAGCTAATGTTGGTGTAGGAGTCAACCAGTAAAATGGTGGTACTAATTCAAAATGCCAGAACAAAATGGCGACCAAATAAAATCTTTGTAGTCGTGAAAAACGTCATATTCTCAGGTTTTACATATCTTTACGTTTTAACGTCCCTAGATGCCAAAAAACATGTTTCATCAATTCCGTCAGCCCGTCTGTCCGTCTGTTAGTTCGCGACTTAGCTTAAATACTACTTAACCGAACAACTTCAAATTTTGATCAAAAATTAAGGGTCATCATTAGGGATGACGTGGTAATATTTTGGTAAAAATCCAATGTGGCTGAACAATGTTAAAAAAATCTTAGAGTGGTGTATTATTTGGGGTTAAGACCCAGTAAAAAGAACAAGTCTTTTTTTAAATTGTCGACGTTTCGGAACTTAATTTCTGCATCCTCAGGACACATATAGATTCTATATCCTGCATGAAGTCCACTATATCAGTCTTTACCTGCTGCGTTGGTCCGCATATATTTCCTAATTATTAAGTTTCTAAACAGTTTTCGTCTACAAACTTTTTGTTGTTATGTTACAGTGGTGTATTATTTGGGGTTAGGGTCCAGTAAGAAAATAAAAGTCTATTTTTAAATAGTTGACGTTTCGCAACTTTATTATTACATCATCAAAACTCATAGATTCTATCTACTATCCTGCATTAACCCCATGTTATCAGTCTTTACCTACTCCGTTGGTCCGCAGATGTTTCCGAGATATTATGATTCTGTGGTTTTCGTTAACGATCCTCTTGTTGTTATGTTAGAGTGGTGTATTATTTAGGGTTAGAGTCCAGTAAAGAAACAACAGACTTTTTTAAATTGTCGACGTTTCGCAACTTTATTGTTGCATCCTCAGGACACATAGATTCTATATCCGGTATGAAACCCATATTATCAGTCTCTACCTGCTACGTTGGTCTGCAGATATTTTCTAGATACTAAGTTTCTAAATGGTTTTCGTTAACGATCGTCTAGTTTCTATGTTATAAGACTGTATTATTTGTGTTTAGGAACCAGTAAAAAAACAATAGTCTTTTTTTAAATTGTCGGCGTATCGCAAATTTATTGTTGCATTCTCAAGACACAGATTTTATATCCTGCATGAAATTCATATTAACAGTATTTACCTTTTTATTATATTATATATATTATTTGAGGTTAGGAAATATCTGCAGATCAACGGAGTAGGTAAAGACTGATAATATGTGTTTCATATAGGAAAGAAAATCTGTGTCCTGAGGATGCAACAATAAAGTTGCGAAATGTCGACATTTTAAAAAAGGGCTTTTGGTTTTTACTGGATCCCATACCACTTTAACATAACAATAAGAGGATCGTGAACGAAAACCAGTCAGAAACTTAAAATGGCAAAACAAGATGGCGGCCAAATAAAATTTTTCAAAAATTAACGTAAAAAAATCTCGTTCAATTGAATTAGATGTGAAAATGGGATAAACCGTTACTTGAATTCGTAGACGTATGACGTAGCAAAATGGCGGTATGTGTCAATGTAAAAACTACTAATGAATTTATTTTAAATTATGCCCAAAAAGTCAAATGTGGCATAGGTAGAAAGAAAATGGTAAAATATTGGTAGGAATCCAATAGATAGAACCAGTAAAAATGAAAACAGTATATGTAACACATATACACTGTGATTATGTACTGCACTAAATTGGATCACACTTCACTATTCCTAACAAATGAAAAAAAATCATATCGAGGGAAGTTGCGGGTAAAGAAATTTACCGATTTCTTGAAATTAAAGTTAAGTATTTTTTTACTTAATAGGAATTTTTTATATGTAGAACCGTGTCCGTGTTCCGCGGAAAACTGGTGACTACGCCTCTGCCAAGACAGTATGTTAGAATATTATGCTAATAGATTTGAAAATCTTTGATCTTAATCGGGAGTAACAAAGTTACTATTGCTGCCAGGAGTATTAGGAATATCAAGCTCTTCTACACTACATTGCTGGTTCGATGAATATCTATACTTTCCTTAGTTGTTTCAGCACAGTTTTGAGTGTTCTTTGTTACAATTTAAAAAAAAATCTGTTACATTATTTTTAATATCTATAAGTTTTTTTAGTTCTTATTTTTCAATTTGTTCAGCATTTCCATAACTGACGCTGGTAAAAGAATGACATGAAGTGTACCAGCAGAAATCTACTTTATGCTAGGGTCGAAATAACTGGTCAGTAATGGTTCGTTTCACTGAATAATTCATGCTATTAAACGAAAGCTTTAAAATATGTTTTATACGTAAATATTTTTGCTCCGCATTGAATAAAACTGAGGGTACAGGTTTCCTCTACGATTGTTCCTGCTAAGTGCCTAAATGTATTGGCTCAGTAGCGTAACAAATATCCCAAAGGCCCGTGTTCCAAGCCTTTTTATGGCCTCTTTGAGCAAAACACCAAAAAATATATTATTTTGACAAGTATATTAATAATATATATTTCTACTTAACAAAAAAAGACACAAAAGGATACTCAGCTGGCAGAGTTTCTTTCAATAAAAACATTACAAAACTAATCTAGAACATAAGATAGTTTTTTTATATAACATGTTATAAAAATTCAATTTTAAACGTGGACTCCGTAATGTTCCTACATTCCTATTTAGAAATATCTCACATAAGTGCTATTAGACAGCCTAACAATTAGTGCAGAACTACCTAAGAACGATCTATAAACATATAAACGAAAAAACTTAAAGTACTATTCGTTAAGATATTTATCAAAAACGAGATATAAAAAAAGGTTATTCAAATATAACCATCTTAGCTTTAGTATAAAGCTGCCATCAAAATGTTTATTTGCAATTTTTGCCGGGTCTCTTACTTTTTACGTCGGATGAAAACTCATCAAAATATTTTTTATTTTCTACATCTTTAACTTCCTTGAAATCATTTCTCTTATGGACAACTTTTGATATGGCACTATTTAATAAAGACTCATGCAGTGTCGCAGTTCTTACTCTGAAGTAATTTTGAAACTACATTTAGGTGTTTTAATTGTTTATTGTTGTAATAACAAAAAACACTCCCGAAGTTTGATAGCGTTTTAGATACAAATTAATGCCGGTTGTGGTAACAGCCAGCGGGGACTTGTTTCTACGATTTCATTTTTTTGCATTTGCCATACATTAGGCTTGCTAGTTTCTGGCGGTCTGATGAGCTCAAAAAAGAACGAAATCCTGATCGTCGTTTGACTTAAATGGACCATTGCAGGGCATGTTTCAAACAGAGAACATAGCAACTTTGTATTGACTTTGGCGGTAAGGATATTTCCCGATTGAAAAAAAAATAATCTGGTGTCCATAATCAGCAATAATATAACTATAATAACCATTCAATAATGAATTAATAACATTCAGTTCGCTTGGGTGATAAATTTGTTAATATCATATTGGCAGAATATACAAACACAAACTTATTTATACAAGTAGAAAAAAAATCAAATCAATTATTAAACCTTCTCAAACAAACCCGAAATAAGACAATAAATGATTATTATATTATTACTAATCAAAGTTTTGCTAGTTCTTTTTGAGTAACGTAGATTAACCAAATTTAAAGCATGCTACAAATTACAATTTGTAAAACCAAGACTTTAATGCCCTCCCCCCCCTCGCCTTTTATAGTATACATCTTACCCTATTACAGTATTAAAATTTTGACTTCAACTTTTCTGTTCTCTTAATTAATATATATATATATATATATATATATATATATATATATATATATATATATATATATATATATATGCGTGAGCTTATTTAGTTATTTAATATATGCTTAGCTGAACACAAATACATAGTATTAGGAAAGTGTCCGATACGTAATTCTGTCTGAATACAACTTCTTTAAAAAAAACGTATTTAAGTGCGCAAAAGATACCTAAAATAGATTCAAATAAGATTTGAGTTAAAGATATGTAAAAATCTATTAAATAAAGTTATATTTTCCAATTATAAATCGTAACTAAAATATTCCTCGGACTTTTTAAAATGTTAAAGATATTTACTGTTTCTGGTTTCATTTGACGCTCACAAACCTACTTTCGATTAAAAATGTATTAATATTTATATTATTATAAATATTCAAAGACATCTTTGTGACTGATTATGGGAAATTTGTATACATTAAATTATACACACTTCTACCTGTTAATTTTATTATGCTTAGCCTGATAAATAAGTAGGTAATTTGTTCTTATATATTTGTTTTATTTTCTGCTATTGTGTCACCAACTCCATTGGATTATCAATTTTGTTCGAAATGTTTTCAACCAGTTTAAAACTGTATGATAGAATATGGTTTATAGCTTAGCCCTTTTCGATATTAAAATAACATTGTAACCCTAAAAAACAAATTCCATATTTAAGTTTAGTTTTTATTCATCTAAAGTTATATTTCTTACAAATTTGTAAATTAAATCAAAAGCCCATTTGGGTTGATAAGTGGGCACCATATGACCAGCATCCCTAACTAAAACTTCCGTAAATTGTCCTGAGGATTTTGAATATCCGGCTATTTCATTTTCAACATACCATAGTTTTCTTTGTGCTGTTAAATACTCCTCTTTTCCAGTAAAATTCAGATTTTTAATCAAGTTTTCCATAAGAGGATATGGATCCAGAGTATCCAATTGTCCGTTAAAAAGTAACACTCGATAACTTCCTATTAATTCGGCTAACCAAGGACCTGTACTATTGGTCTTATCTTCCCATAAATATTCTGCAACTAATGAGTCAGTTTTTCCATAAGATACATTTCCAATGTGTATCTCAGGACGAATTGACTCCTGGATGAGGTAGTCGACCCAATAGTCAGCATCCATGGGTACTACAGACTGATGATTATATACACTGGGGATATCAGATGCTCCGTGCACTGTACTTCGAATTTCATTTAAAAGGGTTGTAGCAGAAGAAAAGTTGTTGTTATCTATTGCATCAATAAGACGTACAAGCATTTTGTCAGCAGTATCTTTTATATTTGAATCGATTAATCCCAAGTAATATAAATACGAACCATAATCGGACTGATATTTAGCATCAGTTAGTGGGTTTCCTATTGCAAGTCCTTTAAGATTTATACGCAGTTCTGCATAGGGATTTTTTTTGTGAATCATGTAAGAGATTGCGGGGATATAATGTCCTCCATACGACTCCCCAGTAATGAAAAAATCGTTTTTCTGCAATTCTGGAAACAACATAAAGAACTGAAGTAGAGCTTCATACAAATCTTCTCCTACTTTAGTCTGGTTGCTGGCATAACCACCTTCAGTAAAACTAAAGCCGGTCCCTGCAGGATTATCTATATAAAGTACTGAATGATTTTTGCTCCAAGAATACTCTCTGTAGCTTAAACTGAGATTTCTATCAACTATTAAGGGTCCATTTTCCGTAAAAAGTGCATAAATACTTGAAGAACCAGGTCCTCCTTGAAGCCACAGAACCACCGGGTCTGTGTCTGGATCATTTTCGGAAAGGAAAAACCAGAAGAACAAATTGGAGTTGAAGATTTTGTCGACAGTTAAATAACCAGAGTAACTAAGGATATTCTTGTCTGGACCAGTAAGAGCTTCGTAAGTTATTGCAGCTTGATCTAACGCTTCAGATATCAAGCCTTGCTCAATTAACGGTGTTAAAAGTAAAGGTACTCCAACATCTTCACTTAAATTTTGAACCGGAGGGGGCTTCCTGTCAAGGTAAATATCATACGAATGCGTAGGCAGCGCTGCAGCTATTAGTATGGAAGCAAGCAACGGTAGATGCACTAAAACAAAATCAATTATGTAACCATATAAATATAATACGCATATTTACAATTTATTCCTCTTATAAATATAAATAAAATATAAGTTTATTAACAGGGGTACCAATTTTTCGAGTTGTATGCGTGGGAATCTCGAAATCCATAATAGGCAACTTTTCCTGCTCTACAAAATAGGGTTTTCAAATTTGAAACTTGAGGTTTCATCCCACGGCAACCCACAACAACTTTATTTTTTAAATATGGACCTAGATATTAGTTTTGCAAAGCATTCGTTTTCCTTAAACCAATGATATATAACACTTAACTATTTAGCAATCAGGGAAGTCGTACCAGGCAAGTATTAGTAGTAGAAGAGCTCTACTAAGACATTTTCGCATATGGAAACATTTAAATTCCTTTATTTAAAATTAAAACTTTGTATTTTTTCCAACACAATAGATAATATATTTTAATTAAAGTGAAAAAATAAGTAGACATACTATACTACTAAAGGGGCAAGTTCTCAAAAACTGTTAATAAATTTCGAAAGGTTAGTAGTTTTATTACTTTTTAGTTTCTGGGCGCAGTCTTTAAAACATGTGTTTTGGTTGTCCTAACAAGTTAATTATGTACATTGAAGAAATACACGTTTAAAATAACTTAAAAAGAGTTAAAAATGTGCTTAATATGTTCTGTTAATATATTTATATTTTACGTTATCGACGTCATAATAAGGATATTATGGTGTGGTTGATAGCATTTACCACAGACTCGGTGCACGTCAAGTAGGAAAAAGTTGTGGTGCCTACAAATTAAGGGGTTGCAGGGAGCGGGCTGAAAATATTACAAAAAGACGAACAACCATTTCACGTGTTCCATATATATAGTATATGTATATATATATATATATATATATATATATATATATATACATATATATATATATATATATATATATATATATATATATATATATATATATATATATATATATATATATATATAAATATGGTAAGCCAATTTATTCCATCACCATTTTGTCGAGAAATGACCAAAACATGACGCTATGTTTGTTTAAGGGCCAATACTGATGCCCCCAATGGATTTCAACACTGACAACACTATATTATGTTTAAATATAATTAGTCTGCGATAATTAAATTGAGATTATATGTCTAGGTTTAAAAAAATGCGCAACAAAAATAAAAAATATCACATATTTAAATAAAATTACGTATGGATTAGTATATTTACAATAATTTCATTAAACTTCCCTAAGTATATGTAATTTGCTCTCCACTTAAATTTCTGAACAACTGTAAAAATATTTTAGCTCTGAAATTAATATTCATGCATTAAAAATGTTTGAAGTAAATACTCTCCGATTCTTTCTAGCGTTTTCGCACGCTATTAAGACTCGTAAATATTAGGTTAGGTTAGGATAGTTGTTTCCACGCCCGCGAAAGATTTTTAGTGGGAATGGGAGAACAAAACCAGGACCGGGAATCTAAACATGTACATGGAATAAGTGTCCGACAGGGGCGGCTTGCCCCATGAGGCAGGCAAAATGTGGAAAATTATACGTATTAATTGATTATTTCATTTATATTACTTCTTATTCACTTCTTTAATCTCAATTTTACATTTTTATTATTTGCATCAATCGTTATTTTATTATTTGCGTCAATCGTTATATCGGACGGGTTCTGTGAGTCCATCTCATTTCTTCTTTAGAAGAGTTATTTTCAGAGGCATGCCTCGCGCTTCTTTGTCTAGCGTATTACTAATATGTGTGCAAGCGGGTGGCGCGTAGTAATCCTGCCGAGTTAAGCTTTAAGTAGGGTTAGCGCATAAAATGATTCTTTTGAGGCATGCCTCTAATGTAAATTCAAACGGAATAAGCGGCAGATATCCGATTGGCCGATTGGACAAACAGTCCTCGACAGGTTGAAAATTGAAACTGCACGTGGTTTGGGTTAGTTTTAAGTAGGTAGTAGGAGTAGGTACGTTACGTTTTCCGTTTTCCGCATTGTTTTGATTAAGTTGCAGTGTTCTCTTAATTTTAATGTATTAATGTGGATTGCATATTTATATTAGCTATTAACAGTAAAGTGTAAATAGTGGAGTGGTCAGTTTCACTAGCGGTGTCTGGATTTTCGGATTTAATTTGATTTAAATTTTCCAGTTACCCATTATAGAAAAATTGATTTAACGGGACCTAGCGCAGTCTTACAACTTTCCCAGGTAAATGTAAATATTCGCAATGCTTGTGATTTTTTTAAATTTTTTAATAAATCAGCGGAATTTTTCAAGTCCATCCTATGAAGATAAAATATACAAAGTTAAAGAAGTAAAGCGACCTGTTCCAAATTTAAGTAAACGTCTTGGTTGCTATAGGTGGGGTAGGAAGACCAAATCGGGGCTTTCATAACACTTGGTATGAAAAGTACGACTGGCTCACTGGTAGTGTAACATTAAGTAAATTATTTTGTTGGCTATGTATTTTATTTGCAAAAAATAATAGCGACAAAGTTTGGTCAAAAAGTGGTTATAGTGATTTAAAAAATTTGTCTTGGGGTCTGTTACTACACGATAAAAGTACTCAACATATTTCTTTAAATTGTAAGCTTACTCTCATGAGAAATAAAAGCAAAATATCGCCACAGCAATAGCACTGTCCGACAAGATTTTTCTAACACAGGCCAACTTATTATTTTCACAATGGAAATACCCTCCCAATAATAAAAAAATATTCCGAAAGCCCTAATACGTACCCTTTTCAAAACCTTTTATATCGGCAAGTAAACAATTTTATTGTGGGGCGGCTAAAATGGGTCCATTTTACAACGGAAAAATTACCTAGACTGGGTTGTTTACAACATTAGACATGAAATAAACGTTAAACATAACTCTTCTGTTGAGTTTCGAATTGAGTGGTTCTCTGTGTATAGATAAGCAAGTGTATGTGAAGTCGAGAATGTCGAGTCAAACGCGCCGAAGTTGCAAGATTTCTCCTGACAAATTTTGTTATATTTGTGGAGAATTACTGGTGAAATTACAAGCCAGGCCATTTTCCGAAAATGTAAACACGCCTACTTTAAATATTTTGGTGTGTTAATTGGGGATCAAGATAAGCGGTGGGCTCCCCATGTGTGCTGTGTTAGTTGTAGTTTATCACTGGTGCAGTGGATGAAGTGAAAGAGAAAAAGTATGCCTTTTGCAATTCCAATTGTATGGCGAGAACCCATCAATCATTCTGATGATTGTTATTTTTGCCTGACAAAGGTTATTCCAAAAAAAGGAAAGCACAATATAGAATATCTAAATTTGCAATCTGCCATACGACCTGTTCCTCATAATGCAAATTTGCTAGTGCCGATTGCGGCTTTAAATTGGCAAGCTATTGATTTGGGAGATAATGGAGATAACGCATCATCAGGCAGCTCAGAAGAACAGTGCACCGAACCCACTTTCACCACAGGTCACAGTTCCGGCGTGCCACATTTGATTGTTCAAAGTGAATTAAATGATTTAGTACGTGATTTGGGGTTATCCAAAGGTTATTCAGAAAAAGAAATGCTATGTTTTCTGAATTCTACAGTATGGAAAATTTGTTGTGCGCATGTGCTGATATAGACAGTTGAATGCAGGAACTTGATATTGAACATTCTCCCCGTGAGTGGCGCTTATTCATAGACCCATCTAAATATAGCTTAAAAGCTATATTTATTATTGCATAATGGAAATTTAAAACCCTCTATACCAGTTGCCCATTCAGTTGCAATGAAAGAAAATTATGAAAATATGCGCACGATTTTGGATAAAATAAACTACAATAGGTATAAATGGCAGATATGTAGGAACTTAAAAGTTATAGCGATTTTAGTGGGACTTCAGGAGGATTTGCAAAGTATTGCTGTTGTCTTTGTTTATGGGACAGTCTTGCAATAAATCAGCATTATGTAACAAAAATTTGGCCAGAAAGAAGCGAATTTCAACCGGGATCTCAAAATGTTAAATTTATACCTCTTGTTCATCCCAAAAATGTCCTTTTGCCTCCTCTTCACATTAAACTGGCTCCTAAAAATTTGGGAGCTGTTGGTGACGAGCAGGGTGAAAGGCTTCACCAAGATATCAGCTCAATGGAAATTCGGTACCAAGGACGATGGGATCCAGCCATGATGGGTAAATACTGTTGGTTTTTGAAGAGAGAAGATAGGAAACCTCATAAACGGAAAAAATAATGTTAAATTACTGTTTTAAGTTAACATTTTTCTCGTTTGCTTTTCTCTTATATGTATTGTATGTTTAATAGGCGAAAACTGTAAACATAGTCAATAAACAGGGTTAAGAATTTTCTGAAATCATTTTTTCTATAGATATTAAGTATGGTAACATTCGATATGGTTCTAACAAGAAAACCCTACATGCTATAACTTTCTATTTGTCATTTTCGTATTTGGATAGGTCCATTCTATTAGATTATGCTATTCTGATTTGTGTTACAACAAAAAAATGTATTTTTGTCGGCCAGCGTAGTCAGCGCGCGTAAAACAGAAATTGAGAATTTTAATGTTAGGGTTAAAGAGAACCGAAAAATTTTATAATTTTATATACATTTTTATTTTTCCAAATTTATTATGAAATTGACGAAGTAGAGTGGTCACTAGAGTAGCTTAGAAATCTAACCTTATCAAAAATAATTTTCTTCAAATATTATATATATTATATATATATTTTATATATATTTTATATTACCGAACAATTATATGGATATATAGAATGTGTATTGAAAGTAGTGATATTCTGTACGAGGGAATTTACCAATTTTTTAAATATATATAATAGAAAAAAATCCAGTGCTACGCCAGTGACATTTCTTTAAAGTCAAAACTTTCACCCCAAATATTTTGTTTTTGAATCCAATATAAACCCTTTTACACAAATTCAATTTAAGCAAGCCATATTTTTGTTGAGACAACCTATATGATTAACAACACTCCAAGTAAAATTTATTTCTTACAATTTCTACAATTAAGAAGATTTCACAAAAACCAGGAAGGAGTGGGAAAGAAGTTACATATTTTCGACTTCATCATATAAGTATGATCACAACTACGCAGGCATCCTATGATTACGACATAACATCGTCTCCATTTGACCATGGCAAAACCAGCCGCTTCTACATTCCACAAGGCAACGGCCTCAACGCTCAAATCGGCAGAACAGGGGAGAAAATTTTGTTGTCACTGTATGGCATTGGAGCAATTTCAACACAAGAGATGAATGAGCTCTTGTATCCGTCAAAATGTCAACAAAGGCAAGGTTCAAATTACCGAGTTTACCAACAACTCTCTACGCAGCTGACCATCAAAGCTTCAGAACATTCCACCAAGTTCAGTGCTGGCTGGGGAACACCTTAGACCCATTAGAATGAGGGTGAAATCGAAACGGACTTGGTCCCACCCCCATTCAAATGAGGAAAGAACTGGCACCACAGCCATTGCTGCAACTAGTATTCTGCAGATGCACGAAATTTTATCTCCTTTAAAAAAGGCAAGAGTAACTTTTTCTGTAGAAATCATTACGAGCTACAAGTCAAAAATTGAAAAAGTGCCAAAATTTTGAGGTTTTTCGACTACCAGAAGTTCTCTTCAGGGTTTGCGAGGTTGCAAACTTAGTTTCACGCAAATCAACCTAGAAAGAAATCTTTTACAGCAATTAATGTAACTTTTAAAACTTAAAAAATATATATATATATATATATATATATATATATATATATATATATATATATATATAAATTGTGTTGGTTAATTCATCAATATGTAATTTTGCCTAAATAGAACTTCTTGAAAAAAATACAATTTTTGCACAAATAGGGCAACCTCGAGAAATTCCGATAAGATTTGAATCAAAATTTTATAACATATTTAATATATTTAATTTCCCAATTTGAAACGGTAAACAAAATATGAAAAAGGATACTTACTGTCTTATTTGACGCTCAAGAACCCACTCTACTCGACTAAAAATTGAAATACGTTCTGAAAAAAATATTTATAAGATATTTTGTCCGGCGGTTATCGAATATTATCAGTAGTAACACTTAGATATGTTTTTTCCACTACTTGATGATTATTTGGAAATATTTGTTGGCGGTTTTGTCATGTTCGATCAAAGTTCAAATCGATTTTTTTTTTGAAAAAATTATGGGGTTTCCAAATCCAAAACCTATTTGCTTTAAAAAAATTTCTGTTATAAAAATCTCCGAAAACTCCAAAGTCAATTGACAATTTTGACATTCTGATTTGACACCGCAATGTTACCAATAATTTTTTTACTATTAATTTCGATTTATTATTACTTTTTAAAATTGCAGAATGACTACGAAAAACTGTTTTTAATGCAAGAATAAGTTTGGCATCTCGGGTACTAAATTAACCAGATTCCTACTAGAAACTTTGGACTTTTACAAAATGTATTGCAGAGCAGAGGATGACTCTTTATCATCATCTAATAATTCTGCAAATTCTGAAGATATTAAAGGATGTAGTTACAGTAATAAATCACATGAAAAAAAATATGGAAAAGAAATAAACTGTAAGTCTTCAAGAAGTCTTAAGAAATTTTAACCAATGAAATGTTTAAGATAGTCATGGAATTTTTGAAAAAGCCATAACATTTAATCGTGATGCTTTGAGTGGAACGAAAAAATCTCTAGATATCATACAAAAAAGAAAACAACCTATTGAATAAGGAGCAAGAAAACATAAATCGAAAACAATTTTTAAAAATGATATTTTTGAAATGGAGGAGCAAAAGGAAATTTTTGAACTTAAACAAATTAAAAATATTTAAGAACTCAACAAAGAGGTATTTATGTTAAATAAATAAATAAAGGTGGGAGAGGCAAAATATCATAGAGAAAAAATAAAAACGCAAGATTTCAAAAACGTATTTGGAACAGAAAAGAAATTGGTAGAAAATTTAAATCAAAGGGAAGAAGTACCCAAACTAAAAAAAGAAATAACGGAAATCATAAATAAAAATACAACTTTAGAAAAAAATATATCTGCCTGAAAGCAAAAATTAACAAACTAGAAGAAGATATGGAAGACTTAAGTGTTGTAAATAGAAATATGGTAACTTCCATAACGGTACAGGAGGAAGAAAATAGATGCTACTTTGTTGACATTGAAGGCGTGAAGATCCAGGTACCTAATTTTGAAAAGTCGGAGAGAAAAAACATGGAATAACTGAACTTAAAATAAGAAGAGATTATCAATTTACGGAAAAAGCTTACCACTTTGTTGAAAGAAAAAATCAGTCTAGAGCTTGCCAGTACTTCTAAATCTGACAAAATTACAACCTGTAATGTAAGACCTTGATGACTTAATTAATATCAGTAGAACCATAATTGCCTCAATTAAAACCTTAGAGACCGAAAACTACTCTTATGTACCGGAGTCTGAAAGACTAAAACGAGCTTTAGAAAATTCAGAATGATTCAATATAACAATACCTTCTCCTCATGTAGAAATGCCCTATTTGCATCGTCATATGATATCCTTTTAAAGCATGAAATATCCAGTTAGATGAGGGATATGGGAAACGCCTTAATTGAGGATTATAGCTGAAAATGTTTCAGTGTGACTTGGAGCAGATAAAAAGAAATATTGTAATGTTTAGTGACTCTACAAGTCTTAAAAACTACTTGAGTTTTCGAAATCAAACTCTGGGATATATATCTAATGAAACTTTTAATAATGATACCTGTAAACGAGTATTTTCTCTGATATTAAATTATTTTAGGAATAACTCTCTCATCATATGCTTAAATCGCAACATATCCTTTCTAAATTATTCCTGTTTTGAAGCTTTACTGACACTATAGCTATAATTAATTTATTAATTTGTCTTAAATACAATTGTCAAAAAGTTGAATTAAAGTCAGTTCCTCTTCTAGATTTAAGTACGTAATGTAAAAAGTCCTGAACATAACTTGGTCTTAAATACTTCGAATGAGTATTTTTTTGACTAGGCTTCTATGG
Organism: Kuschelorhynchus macadamiae; assembly: GCA_030620095.1. Lineage (NCBI taxonomy): Eukaryota > Metazoa > Arthropoda > Insecta > Coleoptera > Curculionidae > Kuschelorhynchus > Kuschelorhynchus macadamiae. The sequence goes on from JAUTXW010000594.1 coordinate 110,547, forward strand.
TGATACCTTATCCCTAGTACTTTTAAAAGTCCAGTCAGTTAAGACTAAAACCGATAAACTATGATTATTACTTAGATCACTTTCTTATCCTAGCATCTTGATTGAGCATTGGCTAAAGCCATAAGATCCATTTTTTTACCTAACTCTATTTTGTTGTCTAAATTTTCACATTTAAGAATCAGCATGGAGAAACGTTAATAATGAAAAATAGAGAACTGTAAAATATTTTTAGCTTTGTTAATATTTTTAAATTTGATTATTTGATCAAGGAATAATCTTTTGATTTACCTATGGTATATAGTACTAAAATGAATCTTTATGTGTTGGGCCTACATACATCACCCCTCTGCTGATGTCAATGTGTTTTTGGTTAGATTGGAATTTCTCTTGACCGAGCTTAACAAATCCTTTTAACTTAAACCCTTTAGAATCCAATCAGACAATTTTATCATTGAGATAATTTTTAAATTTCCTTCTGGAACTGGAGATACATTACGACAATCCAACCCGCATACTGGCGTATTCTGCGTTCTCTTATAAATACTTAATTTTAGATGTAATACTGATAGTATTCATCTGCATGATGACAAATTGCAATGCCTAACTCGGAAGAATTTTTTGGATTTTTCAATAGATCACGAGTTGAAATTTGAATTTCATATCAACAACTCATGCAATAAAACTTCTTCTAGTTGTTATGCATTACGGATTATCTCGAACAATCTAGATCCATCTGTAGCTCGCTATTCATACTTTGGTTTGGTCAAGGCTCACGTTCGATATGGCATCTCTTTTTGGTTTCATGTTATAACTATTTGTTTAATAAAGTTTTTTTGTTACAGAAGAAAGCAATGTATCGGCTGTATCGGCTGTACAAAAAGCCCGCGACTCTTTATCATCATCTAATAATTGCAAATTCTGAAGATATTAAAGGATGTAGTTACAGTAATAAATCGAAGGCTTTAAATATTGACTTGAGGTGACTATTTCGAGCTTCAATCTGTTTGGTTTGGTTATAAGGAGTGTCACCTTAGTTTTTTCAACCAACAGATATTGCTCAGAGTTTTGCACTGCTTGGCATTCGATGGTTTATGTTTTATATATATATATATATATATATATATATATATATATATATATATATATATATATATATATATATATATATATATATATATATATATATATATATATATACATAGGGTGGTTCAAGGTCAGTGATAGGTTAGGCGTTCACGTAAAATGGGTGGTAACACAATTGTTATTTTAAGTGGAATACCCTGAATATTGTTACTTTTTTACTTTTTTGGAATGGCTAATAAATTCTAAATATTTTATTATACTTTTCTATACCTATCTCTACCCGTTTTCGAAATATCAGTTAACTTTCATTTTACACGATGAAAAACATGACCTTAATTAAACTTTGATTTTTCCGTACTTTTACTTCATATAAAATTGAGATTTGGGTGGTGGTTTAAGTAAATCCAGGGTATTTAGCTTCAATATGCAAATCGAATCAATATCATACATCTGATCTAAATTGAAACAAAAAACTTTATTAAACAAATTGTTAGAACATGAGCTCAAAAAGAGATGCCATATCGAATGTGACCCTTGACCAAAGCAAAGAATGAATAGCGAGCTACAGACAATGAAGATCCATTGTTCGAGAAAATCCGTAGTGTATAAGAAGAAATTTTATTACATGAATTGTTGATATGAGTTTCAAATTTCAACTCATTATCTATTAAAAAATCCAAAAATTCTTTCGAGTTAGGCAATGCAATTTGTCATCATGCAGACAAATATTCTTAGTATTATTTAAAATTAAGTATTTTAGGCCTAGATTAATTAAAAGACAAAAAATAACTTCACACGATAGTTTCAATAATCTAAATTCTTTGTAACCCTGAGGGACACTCGAGTTCAGAACACGCTAAACTCAGTTATTCCCATTAAATGCATGCACACGTTTCCTGAGATATGAACGAAACCAAACGTGCGTGATTCCCCTAAAACCGTACTCTGTCAGCTTCCATAACAGTATTTCGTGATTAACACAAACGAGTGCTTTAGACAAATCACAAAACACTACCATGACCAATTCGCCAGAGTTAATTATTACTATAAATAATTATTATAAAGACGTTCGAACGTAGAATATTCCTGAGAGTAAAGAGACATAAATTACCTCAGCGTGGAAGATTTATAAGAAAATCTCATCCCAATCTGACGCACTCTTCTTTTTCATTTTCCCAAAAATGCTTTCAATATCCGGCACAGAAACGGTAGCAAAAAAATGCATGAGACACTGAAATATGATCCAAATATTGCCTAAAGGTAAATAATATACATTTAGATCCTCAGCACTTAAAGCACTTGGCATAGAAATATAATTGTTTTTCCCTTTAAATCGTTGACAATATTCTAGTGAATTTATGAGATTTGACATTTTGGTCATAGGTACGTTGCTAAATTATACAATTTGAAAAAGTAACAATAAAGTTAACATGTCAAAGTGAATCAAATATTATTTGTGTTTCAGTAAATGTTAAAAGTGTTAACTGCACTCCAAACATTTCAAAATGAACTTTTCCATACGGTGCGCGGTGTGTAGTGGTTCTTCTAATTTTACTGGCCTAGAGTTCTTTAAAATATACTGAACTATTTGTTGCCATTTTTCTTTCTTGTTTTGTACCGCTATCATATACACTTTTTCTTTCAAAGTACCCTATAAATAAAAGTCCAATACCTCGCCAATCCCAAGGTTCTAATTTTCTAAACCAGCGATCTTCGAACATTTGAAATAGTTCTTGAGCTATTCAGGGGAATGAGCCTGTAGTCCATCAAGTTGGTACCAACAATTGCTATATTCATCGAGAGTTAAAATTTCTAGGAAGTTACTTAAAGTAGATCTCAATATTTGTCTGTGTTTTGCAAAATCCAAAGGTTCATTATAAATTTGGAAACTAATTTTTTTAACTTTTAACAAACAAAAAACGTTAAAACTTAATTTATTTTGAAACCCCATTTCTTTGGTCGCATAAGAGTTCTGATCGGTCCAAAAGTGTCTTTTTCCTTCTATTAAAAATCCCTTCTCTTAAAAACTTAGCCTCGTCAATCAAAAGCATTTCACATACGTACATAATCTTCTAGTTTAAGAGCTTGAACTTTAGACAATTTAAATGGATGCATATTGTACATGGACAAAATTCGCAGGATTGATGAATATTATACTCCCAGATCTGACACTCTACATCGAATGGAACTCTGCATTTATAGCATTATCTTCATCGGCAGTCACAGTCTGGAGTCATAATTTCTGAAATTGTTCTGTACTTTCACAAACTTCCTTTCGTTCAGTTGCGGTAAATCAGGATACATTGCGTTAAATTTTTTCATTTGATTTTGACCACACTGCCCATGTAGAATAAACAACTTCAAACTAACTTCATTTGAATACATATTGTTCGGATTCATTTGACACTGTTCGGAATAGATCATTTACTAAACGTCAATAATGATTCACACGTCATCTATATAATTGTTTTAAGACTTCTACTAACGAACTATCATAGCTACCTATTACAAAAACGTCAAATCTCAAAAATTCACTGAAAATCGTATTTTTTAGAAAAACCTGACACTCATTTTTGTGCAATGGGATTAGCAATAATTTTGGATCACCCTATATGATATCGATTCGATTTATATATTGGAGCTAAATACCTTGGACTTTCTTAAGCTACTACCCAAATCCTAATTTAATATGAAGTAAAAATATAGAAAATATAGGAAAAAGTTAAATTAAGGTCATTTTTTCATCGTGTAAGTTAAAAATTAATTGTTATTTCGAAAACGGGAGAAATAGGTATATAATATTTAGAATTTATCAGACATTCCAAAAAGGAACACTATACAGGGTGGTCTATTTAAAATAACAAACTTGCTAAGACTTTTAGGTAGAAGCGGCAACACTAGGTATCTGAAAATATTTTAGATTGATAGAGCAGGTCCGTTTAGAGAGAAACCAAATTTTCAGAACAATCCTACCACCCGTTTTCCGTAAATGTCTAACCTACAATAGACCTTAAATCACCCTGTATAACTATTATGTAGTAGAAAAAAAAATTTTTTGGGATGGCCGCTAAAGCACAATAAAATTTAGTCACGTAGACATATGTTTTTGATTTATTGTCTTTATCAGTGTTAGTTTATTAATGAACTAGTTGAGAGACGAGTAGCGCCAAACTCAATAAACAAAACCACACCAGGTCATCCCAAAAACTTCTTTTTCTACGACATAATAGTTCTGATCGCTTAATATATATACTAATGTGTTCAGTGTTTTTTTATATGACTAGTTTTTTTCTTCGTCCTTCACCCAAGCTGAACAATAGTACATAGCTCCGACTGAATGGATCTGACTGAGTCTACATTACGTGAAACATAAATCTTCGAAATGTCAAAGATTTATATCTCTATTATTCATAGATAAAAAAAGTTGCGGAGGTACAAAATTATTCAAAAAATCGTTAATTTAAGTCTAGTACCTTGTAATTTATGGCATTTTTAAATTGTAGGCAAAATTTTTGGTCAACTTGAAGTGCTACGATGGTTTTAGAGATATTCATGTCTGAAAATTGACAAGTTCGATCTTTGAGAGGCTGTAAAAACTATACAGTTCCACCTAGGGCAAAATAAATTGCATCTTCGGATGTTAGTTTTGTTTTTGCTTATGTAAGGCGTACTTTTACATTTACATACATTTTTAAAAAGCAGCAAAACTTTTATTCTGTCTGTTATTAGACCAGACGTAAATAACATAAGAAAAACAGAAAAAAGCTAAGTTAAGATTGTAAAATTCGTTTTGTTCTCGGTTGAACCGTTTGAATAAATTTAATTTAATTTTTTTTTAGCATGACGTATTTACATCTCTCGTAAAAGGGAAGTATTGTTATCGTGAAAAAAATCACCCTCCCAGGTTTCTCCAGATCTTCAGCTCTTAAGGTCCCTAGAGGCCAAAAAATATGTGTTTTCAATTCCGTTGATCTGTCTGTCTCTCTATTTGCGGCATAGCTAAAAAACTACTTACTTGATTAATTTCAAATTTTGGTCGAAAAGTAAGGGGTATATGGGGATAACCTGGTAATATTTTGTTAAATTGAACATGACGAAATAAAATGGCGGGCTACTGCATTATTAAAAACATATTACTGAAAAATTACTTATATACACTGAAACTTTACACAAAAATCAGGTATTACGTAGGACTCAACTGTTAAAATTTTGGAAAGATTCTAAAATAGCAAAATAAAATGGCAGCCGAATAATTTATTTAAAAAATCAGTCTGAAAAACTACTTATTAGGTTGATTTCAAATTTTATGCAAAAACTAAGTGTGATATAGAGGCGAAGTGGTGAAGTAATTGTGGTACGAATTCAATATAGCGGATCAAAATGATGGCCCAATAAAATGTTTGTAATTGTGAAAAAAAATCACCCTCCAAAGTTCTATATATCTTCGCGTTTTAGCGTTTGTAGACACCGAGAACATGTTTCCCCAATTCCACCGGTTTCTCTGTCAGCCTGTCTGACAGTTCGCGGAATAACTAAAAAGATTACTTACTGGAATGACTTCAAATTTTGGTGAAAAATTAAGAGTCTTATGGAGGTAACTTAGTAATATTTTGCTAAATATAATAAATATCCAATATGAGAAAAAAAATTATTACTAAAAAATAATTATCCAATTTCCTTGAATTTTGCACCAAAAAGCAAGAAATGAATTGGTAACGTTTTGATACGAATCCTAGATGGCGATCTAATAAAAATTTTTAAAAAACAGCCTGAAAAAACTACTTAATATATTTAGTTCAAAATGGAGGAATAAAATGGCGACCATATAAAATGCTTAAATAGTTAACATAAAAAAATTTTTTATCCAAATGACGGAACCAAATGTCGGTCTTAGAAAAATCAGTGTAAAAACTACTTACTCAATTTATTTTAAATTACTGCCAAAAATGAAGTGTGGCTTAGGTAGAACTTGGTAAAATATTGGTATGAATCTAATATGGTGGAACAAAATGGCGTCCAAAATATATAGTCCTAATAAAAGGAAAGATTCATAACGAGAGAAGTTCCGGGTAAAGGATATTTACCGATTTTTTTTTAACGACCCACGATTTTGCTGAAGATCCACCTCGTTGCTATTTGGTACACCCAATGACCTGTTATAGAGCAGATATATGATTTATGTTCAGCAGTAGAATCGATAACTCAAATTTACTCAGCTATCCTCTTGAATTTTTATGGCTTTTGATCTTTACGTTGGAAGTATTTTAGAATTTTCTTTTTTAATTTAATTTTTTATTAATGTTATTTTTCGTTTCTGTATTTTAATATTTCGATAATTTTGAATCCAATATTATAGTAACTTAACCATAGTCACTCGAATGAAAACAGATACAACAGTTAAACAATAATATAAAATGTATGGTTAAATAATTTAGACAAGTAAATAAAGGTCTATAATTTCATTTTAAAGCTCTTTTATTAAAAATCTTACTATATCTTGTTAATTTATTATCGATTCAAAATTCTTAAAACGAATTCTACACTGTTTCTATTCGTAACTGATTTTTAAATTATACATATTTACATAAACACCAAATTCGTAGAAAAAAAAAATCCTAATGAAAAGGTTTGTTACTTGTAAACCTATTAATCATATCAAAGGCCCATTGAGACTGATCGGCAGGAACCATATGTCCAGCATCTCTCACCAAAATTTCTGTCAAGTTTCCTGCTGTTTTTACGTACCCTGCTATATCATCAGAAATTTTCCACTGGTACCTAACAGCTGTTTTATAGTCCTCCGCTCCACTGAAATTTAATTTTTGCAGATAATTAAGGGTTAGAGGATAAGCTACAATTATATCTAGTTGTCCGTTATAAATTAAGACTCTGTAGTAATTTAGCAATTCCGATATCCATGGAGCTACACTTTGCACCGAATCCTCAATTAGGTTCTCTTCTACCGTAATGTCATCATGAAAAGTCGCATTTCCCACGTGGATCGCTGCCCTGACATCGTTTCTCTGAATATATTTACCAAGAAGTTTAATTTGAAATTCGATGGGATCTTTTGGGTAAAGGAAATTAAAATAATTCTCGAAACCCGTAACATTTTTAAAAAACGAAGAGTTATTTAAATCTCCATCTATGAGGGTGTCAAAAAATCTAGCTGCTTTTTCCCACTCTTTATTCTGAATCATCTCAATACCCTGTTGTTCGACTTTCTTTATTTCATCTCTTGTATTTGCATCATATAGTCCCATTTGGTACAAGTAGTCACCATATTCTAGTTGGTTGATGGGATCCGAATATCCATTTCCAATCGTTAATCCCTTTAGGTTTATCTTAAATTTTGCTGTTGGATTTTTTTGATGAATGGTGTATGCAATGGCGGGCACGTACTTTCCTGCGTAAGATTCACCACTTACATAGAAATCTCTTGATTGAAGCTTAGGGAACATTGTAAAGAACTGGAAAAGAGCTTCATACAGATCTGCACCAACTTTGGTTTGATTTTTAGCATAACCACCTAAAACAATGAAATTATTTTTTACATTCTGCCATATAATAATAAACTATAGAACTTTACTCGTTATTTTTTATTATTTTGTTTTAAAGATTTTTGAAATTAATTGTTCACTCTGTATATTACCAACGATACGCCTGTAGATTTTTGAATTTAATTATTCACCTTACCAACTACGCCTGCTCACTTTTGTTATAATAGTTTTTTAGGACGCTAACATAAAGGTTTTTCCGAGATATGGGTAGTGAACGCCCTTAACTGAACAACCTGTATTATGCCGGGTGTTTTTTAATTAATTGCACGTATGTATAAAATTTTTGAGATACGGGGTATCAGATTTTAATTTTTTTCATAGATATTCTACATTTTTAGAGAAAACTCATTCAAATATAACACACACTATATTATAAATAATGTCTACAAATAGCTGTAAAACATTTTACAAAAACACATTGGGTGTTATTTTCCTCTAAGTCGCTGGCTGTTTTTTATTTAGAAAATCATATTCCTCGTTTTGTTTTATAACTTCTTGGTTTCTTACTTTAATCATTTAAATTTGTATGTAATTTTTTTGGTTTTATTTTTATTGCTAAAATGACAGGATGTAATGTTTTAGTTTTTTTCAGAACTAAAGGTTCAGATAAACTTGTGTTCGAAAGGCCTTAGTTTTTGAGATACAGGCCTTTCCAACACATATTTATCCGAACTTTTAGTCCTTAATTCAGTCAAAAAATTACAACTTGCATTTTTAGCAATCATAATTAAATCAGAAAAAAATAACATAAATAATAAATTTTAAATGTGTAAAGTCTTAGCATTTTGCTAACGTCTAAACGGTTCAAAATGTCGGATTAAACTAAGAAAACAGAATGAGGAATCTGATCTAAAAAAACAGCCAATAACGTTGCAGTAAAAATTTCGAAGGGAAAAAATGCGTTGCAACCTGGAAGAAAGTAACAGCCAATAGATGTTTGTAAAATGTGTTATCGTCATTGCTTACAGTATATCATGTGTTAAATTTCAATGATTTATCTCAAGAAATTTACGAGATCCACGAAAAAACTAAAAAAAAATAAAAATTTTGACACCCTGTATCTCAAAAACGAAGCCTTTGCGAACACATGTTTATATGAGCTTTTAGTCCTAGAATAAAGCAAAAAATTACTGCCTTCATTTTTAACCATCACTTAAAAATACACTGTATTATTAACAGCGGAAATATTTGAATCGCCAAAAATTTTCCAAAAATATTTATGTTAAGTTTTTTCGTTGTTTTAGTATCCCTAGATCACGAAAAATATGTTAACAAAAAAAATATATGTTGTCTGTATAGATGCATTTTTAGCTTAGTTGTGCGTAAGTATTTAAACCGAAGATATGCTTATAGCTGAATTGTACTCGATGGGCCACAATAATGGCCGCCTAGATCGTCTGATATGAATCCTTTGGCTTCCTTTGTTTGCGATTACCTGAGACTGTGTTAGTGTATATAACGCCAGTTCAAAGTGAAGGGGATTTAAGAAATAGAATACAAGAGTCCTGTGTTATTGTTTGTGTTATTTTCAAGCAAGTCCCCCAGTCGATGTTAAGACGCGTAAATTTATGCATTGAGCTCGAAGGTGGTCATTTCCAACAGTACTCTTAAGAGTTATTAAACTGTTGAAGCTTGATACTATTTTATTAAATGAAGTCCACTTTAATTTTTATTTTATTTTTTTATGCTGTAAGAAGTACAATTAAATTTTATCTTGTGAGTATTATCTGAACTAGAACATTTCATAAAGAATGTTTCTGGTTTTACCAAAATGTGCGTATATTGTATGCCTTTTTAAGTTTTTATTTAGAGCCTTAGCATATTCGAGTTTTCCCAAATAAGATAATTTGCTCAGACTCTATAATCTTTTCGAGAGCGTCTCATTCTACCAAAGAAACACAAAAGGCAAATTTATGTTTTTCACTTTAATGCTAAAAACCTATCAGATTTTAAAATAAACAGTGGCGTGCCGCTTTCTTTCTGATCGGAGAAATAGCGCTTTAAACACTTATTATACATACCAAATTTCAATAAAACACCTTAAGGAGTTTTGCAAATATTTTTTTTTGGGAAACTTTAATAGGACAACGTGCTCAGAATTTTTTTTTTCGAAAACGGTCCATTATATTAAAAAACACGAAACATAACTTTGAAATACTTTTAATTATTAATGGCGGAAGATGTTTCCAAGAATAATTATATTGCTTCTAATTTTAAATTGAACCCACATTTATCCAGTGTATCTCTATTGAAAATTTTTGTATGTTTAATGCTCCTGTGGAGAACTGAACGCTCAATATCATCTAGACGTAAAGATTACGAACAAACTGCATGACACAATTAAATTTATTGTTTTCATATAAATTTTTTTTGGCTATTGGCGTATTAAGCCAGTTTACGTTACGACAAATTGTCTTTTCGGTCGATGTGTTTCTAGGCCAATTTGTTTTTCGGACAATTAGTACTTCGGAATATTGCCTTTAGTCAATTGACGGAATTCCAATTAAAATAAGTGGTATATGGTTACTTACCAGTCGTAAAACTATATCCTGTTCCAACAGGATTGTCAATATATATTACAGAATGAGTCCTAGTCCATGCGAAAATTCGTTCTTTTAGACCATGTTGAATTTTGACAGAAAATGGCCCGTTTTCAGCAAATAATCCTAAAACGTAATACTTATTCATGTCTTTTGCGAAAGTATGGTTGAAGTTGGAATATATTTATATCTAAATTTTGTATTTAAACAATTCGTTGAACTTAAAATAAGTCAAATCATCATATCATTTTCTTTTCTCTGACCGCTTTTCGCTTTTTAACATTTTTAGCTTAGTTTTTTTAAGTTTAGTTTTAAGTGTTTTATCAATTGACATACACTATCATATGTCAAAGTTACTACCATACCTTATTTTTAATAAAGCATCCTGAATATGGAATGTGCATCAAATGAGTCTATTCTTGCTGAATATAAATATCGTGGGTTCCTTTTATTCATATTTAAAAGCAAACGTGAAAATTAACAAAATTCCTGCCATGAGAGGCATTTTTTTATAAAAGAGAGACTTTTTATATTTCAGAGTTTTGATAATTTTTTTAAGTTTCATTAAAAATAACGGTACCACATTTAGGATATTTAAAATCAACCAGAAGAGGTCTCTTTAAAGTTAACGGAATATAAAGGCTTTCCTATGCTTTTAACAATTTTACGAATAAAAATGTAATTTATTATTTTCAATATATTTATATCAGTACAATAACATCACAATAATTGACACTGCCAGGAACATCTGAAGTAAATACTTCAATCTTTCAATGAAGCTAGAAATAAACAATGAGTTGTATAAATATACTATGTGATCTAATCATCGTGTACACATTTTTAATAATGTTTAGTATAGGTAACATGAAAAATATTTATTACTAAAAATATTAAAAAGTTATTATAAAAATGCAATTATAGATGAGAAAAAAACAAGAAAAATACCTATTAAACTGGTAGCTCCTGGTCCGCCTTGCAGCCATAAGATGATAGAAGCATTATTAAAATTGGTTTCACTTGGAAAAAACCAGAAAAATAGATTTGAATTATAGGTTTTATCTACCGTGAAATATCCTAAAACAAAGAAAGTGGTCACATTAGAAATAAATAAGGTAACACAAAATCAAATATATATTTATTACCTAATTCTGTATAAAAGCCTGGGTTATAGATTGTAAAAGTCTTGCGTTGCGCTGTCCTTAAAAAATACCGCCATCCGTTTTAGTTTCCGCTAGCCGTCGAAAAGAAGGCGATCTTTAACTTTGACGGGAGCGCCTAGCCTAAAACTTCGATTGCGTTAAGCTGCAACCAATACAATTGCTGGATTTTAGAGGGCCTTTTAAAACGTTCGTCCTTCGTAATAAATTTGACATTAATATATACACACAACATTCTAATCAATTTAAAAAAGTGCTTAAGGTCATTGTATTTTTTAAGAAAATACTGGTAGGAATTTTGAGTATTTCTACCCCAATTATCAGGCCATATATGCCACCTTCTTTGCCGCCTTCTCTACACCAACTTTACAGCTTCGGCATTCATTAATATGTCCACAATGCCTAATCCCTACCAGGCGTCATTATTATTATGATTTTGATTATCCATCTATGCAAATTATAAAATCGCACATAAAATTTAAAACAAGCAACACAAAATCGCATTACATAAAAAGGCGATAAATATAAACATAAAAGTAAGGTTAGTTCCACAGGTAACGCCAAGCGTAAACGTTTTCAATCTATAAGAAGGGCTGAAAAGCAGCGTAAACGCTTAGCTCAAACGGACGACGCACGCACGACGCAAACTTTTTCAATTTATAACCCAGGCTTTAAAGTTTACTGTCGAGAAATGCCAAATGTAGATGTTACTTAGTATTGTCAAGGGCAGATCTACAAATTTCCGGCTTAACATGGACCCAGCTATCGCAACGTGTCAAAATGTTGTCACTAGTTTAACTAGTCAGTTCAAGTTTTATTTGACATAGAAAACACAAAAACGTAATTTGAGTCAATTAGTTTTATTACAACTTTAACTCGTCTAATCATCGTACCAGAAGTCATGAAAATTAAGTAACGAGCTGTTATCAGATGCCTCGAGAAGGTCTTTCTTCCCAATGCATCAAAAATAGCTGAAAATTCATCATCATCCTATTCTGTGGTAAGAGTGGTCGTAACAGGATCGCTTACAATCCTTGAAACATGTTACCCGAACAAGAAGGACGGTAAAAGTGGTGACGTACGTAAAAATTGCCTTTGTTGAGGATGTCGTAGTAGGCGATCGACACTTACATTACACATGTCAACGCTTTGAGATACAAGTGACGAATCGCCACGTTTATGTAGGCGTGAATAAAGTTAGCGCAAGGTAGGTCCTAAATATCTCATCAAAACAGCATCAAGAGGTTAAATGTGCTGGATCCTTTTCGATCTGTTGGAGACCTCTGTAGATATGTCGAAGAAAGTTATTAGTGTCGATGAAGCCATGGTTTTTTACTAGGAACTGTTATGCGAGAGTACGGTAATGGTTCTAAATATCTCAGCAGAACAGCATCAGAGGGTTAAATATGCTCAATCCTTTTCGATCTATGGGAGACCCCTGTAGAAAAGCTGAAAACAATTTTATTATTACTCTCAATGAAGCCATGGTTCTTTACTAGGAACTGCTCTCCGAAAGTAGGATAATGGTATTTAAAAACTTATAAAGTTATCCAGTCAGTGGAGTAAAGATTTCTTCAATATTGACAAAGAAAAGGCAAAACTTACTGTTTTGAATAGAAAAAAATCTTATTAGATTTTCTGTAGTCAGCTATCTACTACAAAATTTTAATAATAAACTTATTTCAAAATATCGGTAAATTTCCTTTACTCGGAACTTCCCGAGTTATGAATATTTCTTTTATTAGGAACAGTAAAGTGTAACACAAATTAGATCTGCACGTAGTCATTTAATATAGTATCTTTTCAAACATTTTTATTTGCCGCCATTTTGTTTCCCTGATTTTTTAAAAACACCATTTTTGCCGTCATCTCATTCAGTTTTGCTGCAAGATTTGAAGTCAATTAAGAAGATTTTTTTAGACATTTTATTAGGCAGCCATTTTACACCGCCGCCTTCAATTCGTATTACAATTTTACCAGTTTATATCTATATCACACTTAATGTTTGTCCATAATTTGAAATTCTTTTAAGTAGTTTTTCAGTCTGATTTTTTTAAATAATTTATTAGGCCGCCATTTTGTTTTGCTGGCTTGGATTCGTATCATAATATTATAGGTTGATTCCTTGATTTTTGTGCCAAATTTTGTAATTTGCTTTTTGTTAAAGGTTTTTTAACGCTTCACTAGAGCGCCATTTTGTTTCGCCATAATGAATTTTCACCAAAATATTATCAGGTTATCCCCACATAATCCTTAATTTTTGACAGACAGAACGACTGAATTGAGAAAACCTATTTGTTGACATCTAGGAATAATAAAAAGTAAAGATATGTAAAACCTGGAATTTTTTTCGTGCTAAATTTGAAATCAATCTTTTAAGTAGGTTAATCAGGCTAACTTTATAAATACTTTATAAAGCCACCATTTTGTTTCACCATCTGGGATTCATTTCAACATTTTCCCAGTTTATTATTATTGATGTAACTGTTTCAAGTATGTCTTAGTAATAATTTCTTTATTATTTGACTTGGCCGCCATTTTGCTTCGCCATATTGGATTTTTACGAAAATATTACTGGAGCATCCTCATAATGACTTTTAATTTTTTTCCAAAATTTGAATTCAATCGGGTAAGTAGTTTTTTAGCTATGCCGTGAACAGAAATACAGACAGATACTTTTACGAGGGAAGTAACCATTTAAAAAAGTGGATTTGTAAACTTAGTTTTCCTACTTCTCTGCCTTTTTCTAATTTGTAGATGGTAATCACTTAATAAACATTACAGCCGTGGTACGCTAAACCCTACCGATATGCATGCAACTGAAAACGCTTTAAATATTATGAGCTATGGTGAACGTGCTTGATTCCTTAACCAGGCACATTCTGAAAATTAAATCTAAATCCCCTATAATATATTTTGTTACTATTGTAGTGGCTATTGCAAGTTTTTCTGACAAAATAAACACCCTGCTATGCTCAGCCGTGATTTTTTTCCTGAACAGTATCATAAATACACTTGATAATAGTTAAAACCGTTACCTCGCGACAATGCCAATCATTTTTTTTAACTATTTCAGAGCAAAATGTATGAAACATCATCAGAGTCGAACCTATGTGAATTTTTCGAGATTCTCGTTACCTGCCTCTTTCTTTAAAATATACTCTCTTATAAGAAAAACTTAAATGGGCTGTCTAATTACAAAAGGCGATGCCTCTGGGAGATTTAATATTTATTAAAAACAAAATAAAACATGCAGATCCGTATCTAAAAAAACTTGATGATGGGCTTTCGTTTACGAAACGTCTGATTGACAATCGGACTACAATGCAAAATTTAGCATAAAAAGTTGCTTTGAAACAAACAAATTATAGTATTAAGAAATCATGGTTCTTGAAATTAGACCGTGTCAAATTGGAATTACTATCCGACGTTTCGCCTTCGATTGCACGAGGCATCTTCAGGGATCTTTACTCCACGAGATCTGAACACTGAATGAGCTCGAAGAGATTCAGGCGGGCTTTTATACCTGACTTGTGCTCGCCGAACCGTGACCCTGGGTTAAGATCGGTTTCCACGTGTGATGTAGACCGTAACCCGTATTTCTATTGAAATTTTTTGTATGTTTAAATATTTCAATAGATTATCTAACTTTTCGTTTATAAAAACCCGGAACCGATGGTAGAACCTTGGTTTCCTTTACATTTATGAAATGGCCAGTGTTATGCTGGTGTTCAGCTATAGCAGATTGAACAATTTGTTTATTTTTAATACATCGTTCATGTTCCTTAAGTCTAGTTGATATTGAGCGTCCTGTTTCTTTCATATACATTTCTCCACAGGAGCAAGGAATTTTATTTACTCCTTCTGTTTGGAAAGGTACAAGATCTTTCGGGGATCGCAAGCATTGTCCAATCCTCTTATGAGTATTGAAGATTGTACGTATGTTGGACCGCCGAAATAATCGTCCTATTTTGTCTGTAGTGCCATGTATGTAAGGAAGAACAACACTACCTAATTGTGGCTCTTTATCATTCTCCTTTGGAGGAGTTGGTTTACTATGTCTTTTAACTGAACGCGTAATATCTTCAGTGCAATAGCCATTCTCTCTGAGAGCTTCGGTCAGTTTCGATGTTTCCGATGTTAAGGGAGAACTGCACGCAGTAATATGGATCATGTGCAAGCCTTTCGCCGCTGCAATATTATATTAAAACTATAAGAGATATGTATTAGCTTCAATGTGATTTTAATAGGGAAATATGTATAGTTGGGCGCTAAAGGCGAATTTTTATGAAAAAATCAAATCTATAGTTATAAAATAAAAGTAGATTTGACCATTTTCGACCATTATTTGACCACTTTTTGACGCAAAATGGCTCTTTACCGCCTTACATTGATCCTTTGTCTACGTAACGGCAAAATTTGAAATGGTAACTCGTACTCACGTCTTTGCATTTCTGCAGCGCGTGAAATCTTTTGAACCCATTTTTAACCGAAATGTAATTTAAGTTACCTATACATAACACATTTTTTTGAGGTCGGACGTGCAGGAAGTTTTTTTTAATGCGTAGGTATTTTTTCATCTTACTTTCAACTCGAGTAGACCTTGTCGCTGGATTTTCACTTTTTGCGTGCAGTTCTCCCTTAAAGAATCTTGATCAGAAATCGAAATAGCTCTGAATACTAGTGAGTTAATAACCGATTTCTTTTGTGCTGGATGGTGATGAGAATTTGCGCTTAAGTATCTATTTGTATGAGTCGGTTTTCTATACACAGAATGTCCTAATGTATTATTTTCCTTCCTTTGAACACATACATCTAGAAAGGGAATTGTTTCATTAGATTCAATTTCCATCGTTAATTTGATATTATGATGTTGCTGATTAAGGTCCATCTACATATCTAAACCAGTGCTTCGGTTTTAGTGGAACGGATGTTAGAGCAATATCCTCAAAGGCTTCCATAAAGATATTCGCTACCACAGGTGATAGAGGAGATCCCATAGCTGTCCCTGAAGTTTGTTCATAAAAAGTTCCTTGAAAAATGAAATAAGTAGATGTAAGACAAGCTTCCATTAGGTCTATTAAGTTCTTATCAAGATTATTATTATCCAGTTTGTCTGATATAATGGAAATTGAGTCGTTGACAGGAACATTTGTGTAAAGTGATTCTACATCGAAACTGACCAAAATATCTTCGGGATCCAGCTGGATTGTCTTGAGTTTTTCCACGAAATGTGCAGAGTTTTTAATAAAAGAATCTGTTTTTCCAGTAAATGGATTAAGAAAATTTGAAAGATATTTACCTAGTTTGTATGTGGGCGAGTCTATTGCACTGACGATGGTCGAAGTGGTACTTTGTCCTTGTATATCTTCGGAAGACCGCAGAACCTGGGAGTCTTGGAGCTGCTTGGTTTTAGTGATTTTTTCTCCGCTGGTGGTAGACTGGATGTGTTAATCAAATTGGTAATGCGTCTTTCTAATCTACTTGTGGGGTCTCCCTGCATAACCTTATAGGTGTTGTTGTCCAAAAGTTGTGTAACCTTTTCTACATATTCTGTTCTGTCCATGACTACTATGGCGTTGCCTTTATCTGCTGGAAGTACCAGAATGTTTGCGTCTCCGTTTAAGGTCCTCATTACTGTTTTTTCGGCTGCGGAGAGGTTCGACTTCGGTGGTTTTGAGTTTTTAATGATCTTGGCTGTCTCATATCTGACTTCATCGGCTTGTTACACTGGTAATCTTCTGATTACTGCTTCAACAGAAGATACTGTCTTCTACGGGAATGGTACTCGGTGCTATTGCGAAGTTTTGGCTCTTGGAAAGGACGGAAAGTTCTGCTTCGGATAATGGCTTCGATGACAGGTTGATAACTGTGTTCTGCGGAAGTTTCATTGGATTTTTTCTGTTCAGGAGGGCTTCAAACTTCTTTTGTTGCTTAAGTGTAACTTCTTGATGGTTTTTTTCTGCCTGTACGTTGGTAATGTTGTCCAAAATTGTAAATGTAGTTCTTTCTAGTCTAGAAGCTAATTTCAGATGAATTTCTAATAGTTTCCGGGCATTTGTATCTAAATCACGACGTGTTGCCTTAATCCTTTCTCTAACTAATGCATTGCTAGCTCGCTTATAAATATTCTTAGAAGTTCTAGAAGTAATGTGATGTCTCACCTGTAGCGATTTCGGTACTACATCTTCATCTCGGCATCTAAGGAGAAAGGCCAACTGGCAGAGTAACTTCTTCTTGCTGTTCCGGAGATCGCCAAAAGTTTTGGCGTCCTTCTTGGTTTCCTCCCCATAGAGGTTAGCTAACATAGAACGGAAGCTTTCGCGGCTTTGGTCAATTAAGAAATCATGGTTCTTGGGATTAGACCGTGTCAAATTGGAATTAATATCCGACGTTTCGCCTTCGATTGCACGAGGCATCTTCAGGGATCTTTACTCCATGAGATCTGAACACTGAATGAGCTCGAAAAGATTCAGGCGGGCTTTTATACCCGACTTGTGCTGGCCGAACCGTGACCCTGTGTTAAGATCGGTTTCCACGTGTGATGTAGACCGTAACACGTATCTCTATTCCAATTTGACACGGTCTAATCCCAAGAACCATGATTTCTTAATTGACCAAAGCCGTGAAAGCTTCCGTTCTATGTTAAATTATAGCATAACATTTTAAAAACGCAACATTTGTTTTCAATATTTCAAGGATTCAAGCAGCTTTTTAATAGAACTGTCTAAAACATTTTCGATTTAACTGCCCTTTTATTCTTGAGTTTAAGAAAGTTTCTTACCTGTATTATTATAACTACCAATTAGATCTTGAAAGCCCACAAAAAGTCGAAAATGTTTTGCCATTTTAGAATTATTAAAAAAAAATATATTGTTGCCATTCATGTCCCTAACGTATATAAGGTATATAACATTTACCTGCATAACTTTTTTTATTCAAGAACCCATCAAAATATACTTCAGATGCCATTTGCGCATCGTTTATTTGCCCTTGTTCGATCAGTGGGGTTAAAAGCAAAGGCACTCCAGGATCATCACCGCTTCCTAAGGAGACTGACTTTACTATGGAGGGATATGGGTTTCGGAAAAATCCAGTAACCGGTATTATTACTGACAAGATCAAAATGACTGATGTCGTTAGACCTATAGTGCTTGCTAACATGATTATTTCTAAAAAAAAAGTTGAATTCAAATTTTTTCTCTACAATTCAGGTTTCCAAATATATACAAGGATATCCAAATAAAGGCTAACAGTCCTTATAACTTCTTTCCTTGTAGAGAATAGGTTAAATATGCTTTGTTTTGTAGATTTTTGTAGTTCATTCTTAAATACTGCCAGCGAAACAACTCAGCATCGAATAAATAGATATAAAATATCGATTTTTTGGCCTATTTTAATTTGAATGGTATGGTTTTTATCGCATTTTTGGATTCTACGAAAAGTTCTAGACTTATTTAGTATAACATACCATCTTATCAGTTTAGCAACTGTTTTTGAATTTAAAATTTATTTCGCAAAAATATGTGTGTTCATAAAATTAAAAATTCAGGATGACTTAAATATTATTGACCTACTTATCTATGTGAAATAAATTTTAAATTCATATTTTTCCAAAACGATTGCAAAACCGCATAAGGTATATTATACAAAATAAGTCTAGAACTTCTCTTAGAGTCCAAAAATGTCATAAAAACCATATCATCAAATTTAAAAGAAGCGCGAAAGTCGATTTTTTTATACTATATCTTTTTTATTCGATACTCAGTTGTTTCAATCATCAGTGGCGTATTTAGAAGGGGTTTTAAGCATTAACCCCTCCTCCCCAGAGTCTCTTAACTAAACTAAAGAATATCTTACTTGGCAACACGGCAATATTTTTCATCCACACCGCATTACCGCCGGCAACGTGTTGAAGAACAGATTTATTTAACACCTCTCTCCGCCCAAGAAGCAATTTCTGGCTATCCCAATGTCACTGATAATCTATATATTTGCACCAACTTACATGATTTTTTTAAAATGATCATCTGGTTACCGAGACCTTTCAACACTATTTTTTGTATTGTTTTATTGCTTATTTTTTTTATAAAACCAAATTTTTTTCTTCAATAAAATTTCTGGACGATGTGATGAATGCGCCCCATATTCTTATAATTCCACTGAAACTCATCACGCCATCTAACAGGAAAGGCAGAACAAGATGTGCCGGGACGCATATACGAGTACAGTAACAGCACCCGTGCTAGACGAATTTACCGAGCCGAAGTTCGAAGCAGTAAAAGCACCTGAGCTAGAAGGAGTGCACAGTAACAGCATCTCAACTAGAAGTTGTATTTATTGTAACGAACTTCTTTCCGATTGTGATTAAAGATGTGTTCAATATGGCACTAAACTGATTTACTGACGCCAACCATGTCAGTAAATCCATTACTTTATTGCCTTATTAAACAGTTATAAACTATATTTCATTTTAAAATAAAAGAGAACCATTATTGTCAAACATTTACACAATACAAAGGGAAACAGATTTTACAGCTCAATTTAAATATTTGTAATTATTAGAAAAAAATCTTAATTAAACCCATACACCTATTATTTTTTAGATCTATTAGAACCAAGACCCTTGCGTTCGTTAACGCATTTAGCAAGCCCATGAGGATTTCTATTTCTCTCCGTTGAAACTCCTCTACTAGCCTCTCTTGTTCCAACGTATTGGTCTTCCTTCTCGACGCAACAGTTGGTTGGACAGGCATTTTTACACCATGTCGCAAAGTAACACATTTGGCTATACAAAATCCTGCATGAAATAACTCTCAGAAGTTTACAATATGTAGACATAGTCCATGAAATATTTCTACTGTTCGATAAATATCCATTTTACTGCCCCTCAAAGCACTCGAGAAGATATCTGCTACTTTCTGGACCCATGTCGAGTTCAAAAGTCTGTCTTGTCAAAGATTTTCAAAATATCAACTGGCACGGCTCTTCCCGAAAAAGTGACGATGGAAATTTTTTTCCAAAACTTGATTTATTTAATAATTAGTTTTGTTGAAGTGAATAAATTAAAATTAAAATGTGTCCTTATTGTTTCACGGTTTCACGGTGTGGTGCTTTTTTTTTGTCAGTCTCTCAGAAACCAGTTGACATAGAAAGTAAAAATTTTGCAAAGTTAGAAATTATTTTGACCCTCATATTTTGCAGTATTTGCTTAAAAATGTGTGTCCAGTAAGTCAAACATGCAATTATTGGTAGTTAAAATTTGTCAGGTGAAACGTCTTTATTTCAAGATTCAAGAACTGTGAGTTAATAAAAACGGATAGCCAAATTCATATCGGGTTTTAAAATCAAAAATTTAAATTAAATAAAGCTAATATGTGGCATTAAATTATAGGCATTTTTTAACATCATAAACAGGAGTTGGTATTGAGGAAATACCATGTGATATTCCTTCACCATCAAGGAAGATTTTATTTATACCTACACCTCTACTGTAATTAATAATAACAATAGTTGTAGAGATTCATAAATAAGTACATAACGATACTTTATTCATTATATTGAACAAAAAAATAAAAGTTTCTCTACAAGTTTATGTCAGTAATAACTTGTAGAGAAACTTTTATTTTTTTGTTTTGTTTATAAAAGTCACCTCTTCGTTTCCGCAATATTGAAATTCACAAATCATCCTTAAGAGTTTTTTGAGTGCACATAGATAACTCTTAAATATTTCTATTTCTCTTCGTTGAAAGTCCTTTAAGTTTCTACTATCCACGTGAGCTCTTCTTCCAACATATTGGTCTTCCTTCTCGACGCAGCAGTTGGTTGGACAGGCATTTTTACACCATGTCGCAAAGCAACACATTTTTCACTAGAATGCACTCCATTGTACTTCAAAACAGGTATGTAAGTTGCTAACTAGACTATTTTCAGCCTTGGCATACATATTTTTATTACTCAGGAATTGTTTTACGGCTGGACAAAATATAGTAGGATCTTCATCAATTTTTTAAAAATATATCAAGATATAGTTCCTTCCATTCTTATTTTATGTCATTTATTTCTGGGGGTGATTGTAGTCGTAGACTTTTATATTTCACCGGAAATTTTTCTCATCTGACAATCTTCTTCCTTCCATACTATGTCTTATATTACTTCCCGTATAAAAGCGAAGTATTGTAATCATCAAAAATATCCAACGACTTACCCGATTTATTTCAAATTTTGGACAAAAAATAAGCATCATATAGGGATGACCTGGTAACATTTTGGCAAAAATCCAATATGGCATAAAATGACATATATAAATCATATAAGTGAAATATTAAAAAAAACTATTATTAAAAAACTGCTTATCCAATTTATCTCAAATTTTGTATAAGCATCAAGTATAATGTAGAAATCAACTGGTAAAATTTTGGTACGAATCCAAGATGACGAAATAAAATGCCATCTTAATAGAATATTACAAATTCGGCCTGAAAAAAACTACTTAATGGATTGATTTCAAATTGTGTGCCATTACTAATTGTAGTATAGGGATAAATTAGTGAAATTGTGGTACTAATTCAAGACGGCGGAAAAAAATGGCTGCCAAATAAAATGTTTGTAATCGTAAAAAAATCGCCACCTCCCAGGTTTTACATATCTTCACATTTTTGCGTTCCTAGATGCCAAAAACAGATTGACAAAAATTAAGAGTTGTAATACGCATTACCTGGTAATATTTTGATAAAAATCTAACATGGAACAATATAGCGGCCTAGTGACACGTAAAAAAAAATTATTGCTAAAAAAATAATTATACAATTTACCGCAAATTTTTGCACAAAAATCAAGTGTTCAAAATGAACTGGTAACATTATGGTATGAATCCAAAATAGAAAAAAAATATGGAGGCCTAACAAAATATTTAAATAATCATCCTGAGAAACTACTTGTTAAATTAATTTCAAATTTTGTACAGACGTTAAATGTGATATAGAGATAAACTCAGTTGTGGTATGAATTTAAGATGGCGAAACAAAATGACGGCCAAATAAATTTTTAAAAAAATCAACGTAAAAAGTCTTATTTAATTGACTTTAAATTTTGCAGAAAAATTGTATATGATATAAGGATAAACTGGTACGAAAATGTTGTGTGTCAGTGTGGAAACTACCAAAAATTAAGTGCGGCATAGGTAGAAACTGGTAAAATATTAGAATCTAATATAAGGTAACAAAATGGTGCTCAATAAAAATGTTTGAAAAGACAGTATATATGTATTACAAAATGACTATTTACTAAACTAAATTGGGTCACATTTCACTATTCCTAATAAAAGGAAAGAATCATAACGAGGGAAGTTCCACGTAAAGGAAATTTTTCGAATTTCTTATGTACGATGGGTACTAAACTGAATTTACAGATTAATATTTTATGATGATGCCTCTGTCTTTAGCAGTCTAGCGTGGGTTTCTAGCATGTTCGAGTAGCGGAGGTGTAGTTATTACTGACATAAAGTTCGGGATCCCGAAGTTTAACGGAGTTTCTAGCACAGGTGCTGTTACTGGATATGCTGCCGGTATAGCTAGTATTTCTGAAAAGATCTATAAAAATCCACAAAACTTTCATAGTAAATATTTTGTTCCATCTTTATACGGACTGTTTACCATTATTTTGTGTGTTCAAGTGGCCAAGCAAAAATAATACTACTGAATAAGCATAAATAATACAGTTTGTCTTGTAAGATATTCTCCTGAACTGCTCTCCATTTGAGATATCCTATCTTTAACCTTGGATCTGGAAAAATATTATTACAAGACAATATTGGCTTCCTTTGAAGTAACTTACGTTCACTGACCAAAAGTGAAAACGACACACCTATAATTTTTCATAATTTTTTTATATATTATATATATTTTAAAATCCTGTAAATGGATATCGAGGAGCTTTTTTGATTTTTAATGCCTGTTTAATCTAGATTTTTCCCGGCTAACGTACATTTGATTACTTTTAAAACTTTCTGTAATACACGGTGTTGAATAAACTGATGTAACAAAGCAATATACTGTCGTTCATAATGAAGATATTATATATATATATATATATATATATATATATATATATATATATATATATATATATATATATATATATATATATATATATATATATATATATATATATATATATATATATATATATATATATATATATATATATATATATACAGTGCTATCGCGATATGTATTTCCTCTTTTTATAGTATTGAAATACTGCTTGTGGCATTGCACAGCCTCACAGCGGCTAGGGATGGTTTTGTAAAACTTTTTAACTTATTAATAAAATTCCGGGTTTATTATAAAACATTAAAAGTTTTGTCATCTACATCTAATCAATCATATCCCAATTTCATAGTCTCAATCACATAAATTAAGTTAGTTTTAATCGGAATTTATAGTAATGCTATATTATTTTTATTGCAAATTAATGTGTTTTAACTCGAGTTTCGTAATGATAAAATCAAGATATGTTGTACGACATCTAGTTTGTGTAGTTGTGGTGCGAAACAAAATAGTTACTTTATTAACACTGAAATTACTTTGCAATGTAAACATCGTCAAATATTTCGACACTGATGTTAATACTAATTAAATCAAATAGATGTACTTCCGATAAACAGACGTATAATCCAATATACACTTCGCACGTAAATTATGGAATGGGAGAAAAAAAGGTCAATTTCAAATGGATTTTATATATACATTTTCGTTGTAAATAATCCAATCATGATGATTTTTTTTTGATGAGTAGGTTTATCTCTTTAGCACGGTATATGTTTGATGCATCCCGGCTTTCTTGTAGAGGGGGGCAAATTTTACCACATTTAAAACTGATGTACAGGGTACACCGGATGATGAAATTCTCATTTTATAAATGTCTTGGATATAGTTTCCATGGAGGACCTTTTTGTACCGAAATCCCGCCGCGCCATCTGGTTTATGGTAAGAAAGATGACATTTTTTCGAATTTTTTTTTTTCAGTTATGGGTAAAATAACACGCCTTTGAAATTTCGAAATTTTTGCCACTTTAAGTTTTAAAAATTTTGCTTTAATGAAAATTATCGCGCACTTTGCCGAATTTTACAGGGTGATTCAAAATTTTTTCAAACTTAATGCCGCTATTGAAAATGATGACTTTTAAACATTGTCATTGGACTTTTGGTGTATTTAATTTAAATTTTCTTAAAATTAATGCCTTTTACGTTAACAATAATACAGAGTATCACTAAAATACAGAGTGCCCCACGGTATTTTGACACATTTTACCCGTTGCTAGCTTTTTTATTAGACGGTTTGGTAAAAGGTGTTCAATATAAAAGATTAATAATTTATTTTTTTTTAACTTTTTTGCAAATACAGGTCTGTTTTAAATGAGTAGGTACCTAAGTACCCTAATTTTTTATTTAATTTATTTTCTCTAAGCAAAAAAAGACACAAATACTCACAGCTTTATTGATGTAACAAAGACGACAAACAATATAGCCTTTTGTTTATTTAGGATAATTTAACAATAAATAAATACAATACCTAATCAAGATTTTTAGTACCTGGTATTCCCACCTCTAGCACTAATAATATTTTGACGTGTATTAGGCATGGTTAAAATTAAATTGTGGATAAGTTGTTGGTCTATGCTTTGCCAAATTCGGTTAAGTGCCAACCGGAGCTCTTGCAGATTTTACGGGGATTCACTGCTTCCCTAAACTTTCTTCCCATATGGTCCCATACGTGCTCAATGGTGTTTATATCAGGGCTTCGGGCTGACCAATTCATTACGGAGAGTTCAGAGCCTGCCAGATATTCCCTTACCACTTATGCCATGTGTGGACGCGCATTGTCATGCATGAAAATAATTCCATCTCCAGTGGCGAGAGCAAAAGGTACAATGTGGGGCTCTAAAATTTGCGTAATCTATGGGTCAGCTGTTAATTGTTCTACATTTAACAAGTCCGTCTTTGCCTCCAACGAAATCCCAACCCAAACTATTACAGACCTACCTACGTTACAGTTTCCTTTAAATCACACTGGGTATACTGCTCACCTGGTCGTCTGTAAACTTTCATTCCTCTGTCATTAATGTAGAGACAAAAACAGGACTCGTCACTAAAAAGAACTTTTCTCCACTGATCTTCACCCCACGGCAAATGATCTCTCGCGAATTCTAAGCGTGCCCTGCGGTGATTCGCTTCATACTTGGGACTCAATGCTTTTTCATAGGGTCGTATATCAGCTTCCCGTAATCTGTTCCGTATTATATGTAGACTAATTTGCCTTCCATGTGCACTTAAAATTCAGTTTCTATCTTTGAACTCGTAACAAATCGCTTCCTTGAGCACTGAATTCTCATATCTATATGTCTGTTGTTAATTAATTTTAATTGAATAGTTAACTGGCCCTTCGGAAGAACAGAAAATTGATTAAATTATTTGTTTTCTAACCCTTATTGGTCGCAACTGCTGATAATAAGTTACTTTTCACCCCACAAAGAACGCGAGTTAAGTAAATATTCTTTTTGAAAAAGTAAAGTAGTACATTCTTCAAAGGTTCCCGAACTACGCGAATATGTGCATCTTCACCATTTTAACGCATAGTTTTTGTCACCAACGACGTTGGTTCCATTATCCTTGTAACATGCAATCACCGTTCCCAGTCTTGCAATAAAGCTTCAAAAAGCGACAACGAGACTCTCGGTAGAAAGCTCTTGTGTAAGTTCGAGGTGTATAGCCTTTATTCGCACGAAAACTCATGCATAAGGCTTAAATAGCTCAGCTCCTCGACTGCGTTACACTTTTACGAGAAATGGACCACAAAACTTACTACCAAATTGCTTTAATTGTGAAATCCTAAAAATTGGCAAATATCTCAAAGTAGAAGGAGGATAAAATTTAAGTCGAACTTTGGAGCATCGAAAGCAACTTGAAAGAGTTTTTATATCGCCTTCCTAGCAAATACTATCCTGAATTGTTAGATTATTAAGTTATGTAATATTTTTAACCCGGAATGCAAGGTGGGAAGACCATTTGCTTCAAGAAAAACCGCAGGTTCTCGAAAAAGTTTCAACATTACATCCTAAGTTTATTATGCTTTTAAAATCGGACTTTTATTGAGAATTAAAATTTCAAATGATATACAGAGAGTTGTATTTTAAAAAAATGCCGATGACATCATAACTATTTTTTGAGTCACTCTGTATATTATTTTTTTACCTAAACATATGTGCATTCTAAAATAAAAATCGTCGAGTCCGATATTTTTGTCGGAATATTATTCCTTTGCGAAATAATGAATTTATTCCATAATTTATGTATAGACACTTTGTTTATGACCAGCAAGAAAAAACCAATTAATGAAACAATAATATACAGTTTGCTCCATTTAAAATAATAAAATCCATACACATTTTTTTACTTTCTATCAGTCATTTGCTTTTTTTTTTCAACAAATCCTGGCGGTATAGATAAAAGTATAAAATTTCTGTTTTTAACATTTTTTTCTATCTTCTAAACTAGCTTCTAAACCCAGCTGACAATAAGAACTCTGTATATTATTTAGTTAAAAAATTGGTATTATTATGCTTATTAGAAATAATAAAATAATTTGGAGGCGAAAAATTATTATTTAAACGTAAAATCATCAAAAAATATAAGAAAAATCTTCTTAAAAACATTACTGAAACAATTCTATATTCCGTTAATTTTTGGCAATGCAACATTTTAGTAAAGCACATCCGCAGAATTTTGTTGATGCAATAATATCCTTTGAAAGAAATGGAAAGAAGTATGGAACTATATCTAGAAGCTGATAGTTTCTCTCGTCTCGCCTCGACACCTTTATTCTGATCTCGTCTCGTCTCGAGTGTCGAAACGAGACAAGATTAGGTCGACGCGAGACGAGAATACCAATTTACTCTCATCTCGTGGCTTTACTACAAACTGACCAAATTAAAAGTTTTAGTTTTTTATTCCTTTAAAATAGCACTAATTATTAAGAAACTCTAATTTCTTAATTTTAAGAAATCAAAATTTTGACAAAATTGTTTTTTTTTGTCGTAAATATTTATTTTCTAAATAAATGTAGAAAAAAGCAATAAAAGTCAAAAGAAAAACCAAATAAGTACAATAACTTATTTAAAAAAAAAAAAGAATTACAATTACTAAAATTTTATTTTCAAATTATATTTTTTTACAAAAAGAATTATTAGTTGTAAAAATATAAAATAAAATTTATTTAACACTTAAATATTAGTAAATACAACTGTTTTTTTTAAATAAGCTCTTGTAATTATTTGGTTTGCCTTTTGAGTATAATCGCTTTTTTCTCTTAATTATAAAATAAACATTTAAAACAAAAAAAAACAAATTTTGTCAAAATGTAGAATTTTTTTTTTTTTTGAATTAAGAAATTAAATATTATTCTTTATTTTATAAATAACTTTAGTACAATTTTAATAGGAATATTGCTATACAAGCACAGATTACCATATAAAGAAATTTCATATTTTAAATCGCTAGAGACACTAGAGCCAAAAAGCAAATATTTAGGTAAAATTTAAATTGGAATATTTTTAAAAACGAGAAGAGTTATTGTGATGCGATTTTCAGTTATGTCTTGCAAATTTTATTGCATATAACCAATTTTATGCGTGAAATTTAATTAAGTTATAAAGTTAAAAGGATGTTAAACAAGGCTCTGTAAATATTCCAATATTTTATTTTTTTCCGATAATTTGCAGAAACTATTGGGTTCTAATTGCAAGATCAAAAACAATTTGGGAAATTTTTTTCAAATTTTAAATATTTTTTGAGATATGATTTTTTTTATACTTATTTAAATTTTCTTACATATTGAGATGTAACTTTTTATTCTTTAGTCTGCAGCACGCAGAAAATAAACGGGCTGTGTAAAAAATGTTTTAAAAATAAATAAAAACGTAGCGGTCCTAAAGATCATGTACGTATATTTCAGCACATAAAAACGAATTCACTTTTTTTTTAGTTTTAAGGTGTTCTGAACATTTTATTCAAACGGGTTTTTACAAATCTTGCTCTTAGTGTTAAATCTGTGAGTATATAGGTGCTTCGCCTTATTCGAATTCATTTATAATTCGTATATTATGGCATTAAATGATGTTTTTAAATAAAAACCGTGAATTAAATATTCACAAATTGTTATTTATACAATTATTTTTGTTTATACAGTCACTGTATTTTTAAAAAGGACAATCTGTTTTTTTTTCATATTTGGCTAAAGCTTGCTTTGTCGATTAAAATCGATAAAAATATATGATATAGGATCACAACAGTTTATACCGAGTGCTTCAGAAGTTGTGGCTCAGTTTAAAAAAAGCTATTCGATAGAATTTGTGTATTTGATAATTGAAGGCATCAAGAACCATTTTTTAAGTAAAAAATCTAAAATAATGTCTATTTTTGAAAAGCCATAATATATTTTAAATGTCTAAGTTTTGTATACAGGATGCATCAGAACCCATTTGCTTCTAATACTTTTTTGTATATTAATCATCATTGAAATAAGTACCAATGTTTTTTTTATAAATGTTAACTGCAGCAGTGCACTTTTAAAATAATCCACCTGTTCAAAAACATTGGCTGTGCGGCAGACAGGTATGTAAGAACTGAAACTTCTTGGACAGAAGACTAAAAAATTGGCAGGGTACACAGTGTTTTATTAAATCTATTATTAATAACTAATTTTAATCATTGCAATAATCCACTTGAACAATAAGATATTCAATAATTCACTTAAAAGATAAAAACTACTATCGGAAATGTCTATAAAACTTTCGCATTTCTAAAATATACCATTTAATTAAAAGAAGCAGGATTTATCAATTTTGTTATGTTTTACCTATTCGGTCTGTGATTTAACCTCGAATTTAATCGATTCAACGCGCATACCATTATGACCGCTAACATCTGATTTCCTGTAATAAAAATGTTATAAACAAATATTGCTGAGGAACTTTTCATTAGTTTCACATAAAAAACTTCTTAGTTTTGGAATTTTGTTACATTTTTATATTTCAAATTTTATTGCTTATTATTAACGATTTTAAGCATAAAGCTTACCTAAGTTTAAAAGTTATTTATATAATGGATTAAACAAGAATGCAAAATTTTCAGTATCGGCAAAGGAAGCTTTACCAAACTTGCATAAAAATATTTTAATTTAAAAAATGCAGGTACCTTTTTTGGAATACCCTGTATAAGAAAGATATTTAACGTTAACGGTTTGTAAATATTTAAACTAAACGGAAAAAATATTGGAAAAGTTTTGGGTAACACCATTTATAAATAACTTTTTAGCTTAGGTAAGTTTTACGCTCACAATCGATAATATGCAATAAAATTTACAAGACCTAAATCCGCATCTTAATATCTGTAGGTGGCCCGGTCTTCACCCACCAAAATAATGCAATATATTAAATAACATTTTTGAAATTGATACAGCAAACTTCTGGAAAGAAAAGAACTGATATATCTATATGTAATTTTACTTACGCATAAATTATAATCTCAACTAAACGATGTGCGAGAACAGCATATAAAATAAGTTCGGTAAGTATTATATTTTATATCTTTCTTGTAGACAATATACAACGGTTAAATGAACCAAACTCGACTACTGGCATAGTGCATAGTGAATTCATTATTAACAATTTGCATATTGGGTTTCTGGCTACTGCTCTCAGCGTCTGCTCGTATCATTTAAAAGGTCACATCAATATTTTACTTGCAGCAATTTTACCGGGAAATTTATACAGTTGTTTATCTCGACCTGTGATTCACCGAAATAATGTTAGTATAATTTGATTATCTGTATCCATGTTTAAATTTAATGTACCTTAACAAGCTAGATAGTGAGAAAAATATCACCGGATCCTTTTTGATTTCGGATCTGCTGGACAAGAAACATGAATATTTTGCAGTGGCGGCTCGCGGGTGAAAAAGTAAGTGAAGAATATTTTTTTACGACTTACCTAAATTTTGTATACTAAATCAATTCTCCTATCCTTCATAGCAGCAAATTTATTTATAAAATCCTCATAAAATGGATGAGTTGCCCTAATCTCCCCCAGAAATTCCTTTTGAATTGAAATATTGTTAAGAGAAGTAAGTCTTTCTTGAGATATCGTATTTCTTAAATAAGTTTTCACACATTTGAAGCAAGAAAAACTTCTTTCCACTGAAGCACTTGACGACGGTATTGTCAAAATAAGGGAAAACAGTTTATATGCTTCGGTAAAAATATATTTATTTTCATTAATTTTTTTCACTTGCTCTTGCAGCGATATATTCCAATTACTCTAATTGGCAAAAATAAGACCAAGCTCATTTTTAAGTCGTTGACTTTTTGAAAATATTTCCCCATATAACTGAAACAAATTTTCAAATGGGCCAGTCTGAAAATTTAAATTATATTCAGAAAATTTAGGAGAAAACATGAAAATGTAAGTTTTTCACGATCTTGAAATCTTAGTGTCATTTCCATTAAAATATGATCCAATATTTCATAAAAAAGGTTCTATACTTAGCCCTAATTTCTTCAGGTGAAAGCTTAGCAAGCTCACGTTTGTAAGGATTTATTTCTGTAATAGAATTTGCTTTATCAAACATGGTATTAAAAAAATGTTCATTTCTTTTTTACAGAGCGCCTCACGACAGCGTTTTATATTGGATATGTAAAAATGAATGTCAAGCGATTTTTTTTTTGAAGAACGTCGAATAGCATGTTCGTGATTGAGAAAATGTCATTAAACACTAATGCCAGAAACATGAATTCAAAATCGTTCATCTCACCTAAAAATCCTTTCGCAAGGCGGATTGATTTTTCATCAGATTTGTCACAGTTTGTAATAAATTCAAAGACATCTTTTAATTTATCCCAGTCTTGAGCAATCACATTTACTAACTTTGAATTTGAAGTTGTAACAACACCATAAATAAATATACACAAAATAGTCAAGCAAACTGCAAAGGAACTCACCGGTTACAGCGAAATCCGCGAAAATAAAAGTAAACAACATCCGCAAACTGAACGACGCGTGGGTGTAGTGTACTGCGGTTGCAGTTCACCGAGAGCATTGTATGGCGCTGGTTAACATTATTCTTCCATGCGCTCGATGACATCGCGTATGCGATGCCAGGGCAACATAGTAGGAAAATCGTAAACTAAGCCTAGCACCTCTAGCAAAGTCGAAGCGGTTTGCGCTACTGTTATAGTTGTTATAATAAAGTTCGAGTGAAAGTTTAAAAAGACATGCCGCCAACGGTCAAGTAAAATATTTATTCGAGATATACAGTTTATTTTTTACCAATTAGATAAATAAATGAATGTAAAAACTAAAATTTTTAGAGATATATAATAAATATAATTAGGTGTTCGCTTGTTTATTTTTCCTGGTGAAGTAGCACTTCACCTACTTTACCTGAATAGCCGCCACTGATTTTTTGTAAACAAACATGAGTGTGTGTGGGTTTTTTTAAACGTGTAATATCACTTTCTTAAAAACTAGTTTTTCCTAATAAACCGATATATACCCTCGTCAAAAACAGTTACCTACCTAACTTAAACTCCTTAAAAAATTACCCTTCATCCAATTTTCAACAACGTATATACCGGGTGGTCGAAATTGGTCTGTTTTAACAGAGAAAACCTATTTCCTGACTAGATAGAGCAAAACTGACTTAGGTGTCATGGGCTCGATTTCTGAGAAATGTTTAATGGCAAAAACCGCCTGCCGATATTTTCACTGCCAACTGAGATATAGGGCGTTTTTCAATTTTCGGCCATTTTGAAAATTGTCCATAACTTTTTTATTTTGCGGAATATTAACATTCTGCAAAGACATTCTAAAGGCACTTTTTTATGTGCAATCCAGTAGCGTACTCAGATTTTTTCTATAGTTGTCCGTTTTATCATAAATAGGCAAAACTTTTTTTTTTCAAATGGAAATCATAGTTGGCTATAAATTATAAAAAAAGCTCGCGTTTAGCCCTTTTCAGTGATATAAAGTTGTAGGTACTTATTTTCAAAAATAACGAAAATATTAGGTGTTTTTGGTTTACATCGAAGTAGGCCTTGGAATAATGACGCGCGTTCAATATTTTGAATATATTGCTGTCAGATTACTGTAGTCTGGTGTAATTATTGCGTTTTGGTGTTATCTTTATAAAGTTGTGTTAAGTTGCTGACAAAATATGTTTGAGAATTATGAAAAGTATGATATGTTAAAATGTTACATATTATCTAACGAAGTTCCTGAAGCAGCTAGTGAATTATATTTTAATACATTTCCCGAGCGACGTCAACCGGATAACCGAATTTATCAAACATTAAAAAGTAATTTAGTAAATTACGGAAGTTTTAAAAAGTTAAGAACAAGACATTATGAACTAAAGGAAGAAAAGGAAATCCAGCAGCTAAATATAATTGGTGAGGTATTAGATCATCCTGGCACCTCCTCTCGAACATTGGCTAATATAACGAATGTTCCAAAGACCACCGTTTTAAAAATACTCAAAAAACATAAATTCAAACCGTACAGAACGAGAAGAGTTCATCAACTCCGTGAAGGGGACGCCGCTAGAAGATTGAGATTTTGTCAGTGGTATGAGCAAAAATTCATGGAGAATGAGAATTTTCCATTAAATATTATTTGGAGTGATGAATCCAGAGTAGATACTTCTGGTATATTTAATAGATATAATTCATATCACTGGTCCACTGAAAATCCACACGTAGTTGTGCAACAAGACCGGCAAGGTCGGTGTGGATTCAATATATGGGTGGGGATATTCCAAGGAAGATTTGTGGGACCTTATTTTTACGATGGAAATTTAACTGCAGATGATTATGTAAATATTTTGCGCACATATATTGTCCCTTTGTTGGAAGACATACCTTTAGCTGATGCCAGAAATATCTACTATCAACAAGATGGTTGTCCCCCGCACAATGCAAGGATCACAACTGATCTTTTAAACTTCGAATTTCGAGAAAATTGGATTGGTACGTGGAGCCCCATACCTTGGCCTGCTAGGTCCTGTGACTTAACTCCCTTAGATTTTTTTTTGTGGGGAAGATTGAAGGACTTGATATTTAAAGGAAGAACCTTTCACACAAAAGAAGAATTGCAAGAGGCCACTAGGCAAGCTTTTGCATCTATTAGCCCAGTTGAACTAATAAATAGTTGCAACTCGGTACGCAAAAGATGCTTAGTTTGTATTCAACAGGGAGGGGCTCAATTTGAACAACTTCTCTAAATATATTTATCAGAAACCTATCTAACTAAATACCTAGATTTTCATAATTATTTTTTATTTTCACTTGTAGCTGTAAATAGCAGTTTAGTTTGTTAATTTTGTTCAACTTTGCTATGTAAATAAAAAAAAATAAAAAAAATTAATAATAAATAATTAAAATAACGTTAGCTAGTGTTATTTAAAGTTGTGTTTAAGTTGCTAACAAACTATAAATCTTAACAATACATAATTGAGATATTGTCATCACAAATCAAAGCCTACTTCGATGTAAACCAAAAACACCTAATATTTTCGTTATTTTTGAAAATAAGTACCTACAACTTTATATCGCTGAAAAGGGCTAAACGCGAGCATTTTTTATAATTTATAGCCAACTATGATTTCCATTTGAAAAAAAAAGTTTTGCCTATTTATGATAAAACGGACAACTATAGAAAAAATCTGAGTATGCCACTGGATTGCACATAAAAAAGTGCCTTTAGAATGTCTTTGCAGAATGTTAATATTCCGCAAAATAAAAAAGTTATGGACAATTTTCAAAATGGCCGAAAATTGAAAAACGCCCTATATCTCAGTTGGCAGTGAAAATATCGGCAGGCGGTTTTTGCCATTAAACATTTCTCAGAAATCGAGCCCATGACACCTAAGTCAGTTTTGCTCTATCTAGTCAGGAAATAGGTTTCTTCTGTTAAAACAGACCAATTTCGACCACCCTGTACATCGGAAATTTTGTATAAATATAGCCTACATAATGCTCAATATTACGCAAAATATTCACCCCCTGGCTTCATTGGCTAGCGAGTTGTTATTTGTTTATCCCTTCAGGGATAAAAAAATAACCACAATTATGTGGAATTTGCAAAGGAAAACGTCAAAAATTATATTAAAAACAAATTAATATGTTTTTTCTTTAACCTCCGTGTATAGCACAAGCAACCGTTTTATGTATACTTTATATATCCCCGTATAAAGCAAAATATAAAGAGCTGAAGTCATATTTGACAGGACAGTAATATCAATATTTTATTTGCTATACAAAATTCTGCATGAAATAACTCTTAGAACTTTACAATGTGTAGACATCGTCGATGAAATATTTCTACTTTTCGATAAATATCCATTTTACCGCCCCTCAAAGCATTCGAGAAGATATTTGCTACTTTCTGGACCCATGTCGGGTTGAAAAGTCTGTCTTGTCAAAGATTTCCAAAATATCAACGGGCACGGCTCTTCCCGAAAAAGTAGCGATGGGATTTTTTTCTAAACTTGATTTATTTTTGGACCTAGGATAAAAATATGTAATTCTGTGTGTAATAGCAAAAAGATGAAGCTTTTTATCTGGACAGTCATGTTTGTCCAAGGTAGTACCGATAGGCCTCTATTAGTCCGAGGAGACAAAAGTATGCAGCCATTTTCGAAAGGCTGATTTTCTTATATTATGTCATATTTGTGGTGGATTGTATAGTTAGTCCAAATTTTACCGTAACAAATGACGTCAGCAGCCGATAGAACAGAGCGCCGACCGCCTCTTTTATACGGCGCGCTCCACCGGAAAGTACTTTTTTCTACGACATAAAGTAACGAAAATAACGTAAATACTAAATATTATAAATAATTAGTTTTGTTTAAGTGAATAAATTAAAATAAAATTTTTTTCTTATTCTTTCACTTCAAATTTTGCAGAGTTATAATTTTTTTTGACTCTCGTATTTTGCAGTTCTTGCACACAAATTTGTGTGCAGTAAGTCAAAACATGCAAATATTGGTAGTTAAAATTTGT
Organism: Kuschelorhynchus macadamiae; assembly: GCA_030620095.1. Classification (NCBI taxonomy): domain Eukaryota; kingdom Metazoa; phylum Arthropoda; class Insecta; order Coleoptera; family Curculionidae; genus Kuschelorhynchus; species Kuschelorhynchus macadamiae. The sequence continues at coordinate 146,001 of JAUTXW010000594.1, forward strand.
GTCTATTTTGAAACGTCTTTATTTCGAGGTTCAAGAACTATGAATTAATGAAAACGGTTATTTCAGAATTTTAAAGTTATAATAATGTTGTAGTATGTATTCTTAAATAGTTATGTAAAATATAGGGGCCGTTTACATAAAATTATCTTGTAGCCAAATTCATATCGGGTTTTAACATCAAAAATTTAAATTAAATAAAACTAATTAGTGGCATTAAATTTTAGGCAGTTGGAGATTTTACCCAACCATTTTTTAACATCATAAATAGGAATTGATATTGATGAAATACCATTTGATAGTCCTTCACCATTAAGGAAGAAGTAAGATTTTATTTATGCCTACACATATATTGTAATTAATAATACTTTTTAATAATAACAGTAGTTGTAGAGATTAGATATTGAATATTTACGTACTTTAGGAGGAAACTTGTAGAGAAACTTTTAGTATCTACCATTTTTTCTTTTGTTTATAGAGGTTACCTCTTCGTTTCCGCAATATTGGTATTCACAAATCATCCTTAAGTAGATTAAATAGATTAAAATTTATAGTGGATTTATGAGATATTTTATGTTGAAACTATAAGTGTAAATTCAAGAAAACATAAATATACTTGAGAATGGTTTGATGAATGCCTTGAGACTAGAGTTATTAAAACATTTGGCTTTATGACTTATTTAAAAAATGTACTTAAAGATCTCTTAAAAGAATGCCCTTTTAGCTTTAAGACGTATAACCTTCTGAAGAATCTTTAAGCTCAAGAAGGTTTATGAAACGATATCTCGACAGACAGACCGACGGAATTGAGAAAACATTTTTTTCGGCATCTAGAGATGCTTAAATCTGAAAAAATCCCGAGGGGTAATTCTTTCGCGATTACAATATTCCTTTTACGAGGGAAGTAATATATTTATATGCACAGATGTCCCAAAAAAACGGCAAGACTGGATACAGCAGATAGCTAAGATATATTAATAAGAGTTACTAAACTTACGTTTTAGTACTAAAGAATAATGTATCCAAAACCCCAACACAAAATGCGATCAAACTTTGTACTGAATATCTGCTTCAATCACGACGCTTTGAAGATTTATCTAAAATGAGTCAGTGAGGAGAAAATTAAATTTGTTTCATGAATCACTGAACTAATCTTCGATTTCTGGTGTTTGTAACTTACCAATAATTAAAATTATCTAACTTGTTAGGCAACGCGGAAATATTATGGTTATTTAATTTTGTGATTATACCTAATACAGATATACAAATTAAGCTTAATTCTAAGTAAACAGCGGTCAAAACAGATTTTTTCTGGGCCTATTTAAACGTATTTATATTAAACGAGATGTCTCAAAACGCTTCAGCTTATATCAGCATTGATTTTAAAAGTGGTATAATACATTTATGCTCAATATCCATAAAAACAACTGTACTATGATCTTTAAAATGTTTCATATATTAGAAAAACCCTAAATCACTGAACTGTTTGCCTTATTTTATTTTATTGTGTAGAAGATATTCCAAAAGAAAAATGTTTCTTTTTTGCATCAATGGAAATAAAAATCAAAAAAAATCCATATCTTTCAAAATGTTGTATAATGTACTCTAAAGTTTTAGATTCATGTTCTCAATTTTTATATCCATAGTTGAACTCAATCAGGGGGGTCAAAACGGTTTTTTTGTGAGAGCTCTTATTGTAGGAATTTCCCAACTGTACTCTATATATAATTTGTTACGAGCTTAAGACGACATTGGGTAATAATTTTGCTTATCCGTCAACATTAGTGCATGTTTTTTTGCAGATCAATCTAAATATTTTTCTATTAAATAATAATTCCTAGAATACCTATTTATACGTATTTTTTAATTTTTACATTTGATAAAATCACAGAAATGCTACATTAAGTTAATGTTATATAATATGTTATATGATAACGATATTTTTTCTTTTGAAGTGAACTATATTTTTGTTACACATGTTTTGTTGCTACCTTTGCTTGACATCTAGCATCTAGCGAAGCATTTCGTCAATTATTATTGTTTTTAAAATATTTTTAATAATTGGCTAAAACTTTTTACACTAATTAACATGCTGAGATACAGGGTCGACACAAACATACAAAAAATAGGCTTGTATTTTTAAATTGTTTCTCTTTCTCTAAAAGAGAGAATTTACTACCGCACCGGTGCCATATCGTATGAAGCCTCTAACTTTCTTTGAAGTGAATGTATGTCTGGCTGAATAGATCCTGAAGAAAACATAGCAGCAATATTTTTAAGCTTCCAGGATAATATTAATTTTGTCAATTGAGATTTTTATTACTAAATTATCGAAATCTTATTTAAAATTTTTTTCATCAAGTTTCTTGGTTAAACAACTGCACCTATGATATCTTAAGCAATATGTATTAGGGGTAAAATCCAGTTTTTTGAAGTCCTGATACTTTGGATCTCGTATTGGTATCAAACTCTATTTTTGGAAATACCTGACAAATGTTAAATGATCTGTTCCACAGATTGATTTAAAGTTGTTACTGACTCAACCTATACAGTCTATCTGGTTTTAAAAAAATGTTTAAGTTTAACAGCTGTATCTATATTCCGATTGTTTAACTACAAGTGTTTAAACCGTTTTATTATAGGTGTAAAAAATACATAGAGTCTTTTAGTTCACTGAAAAAATCCCTGTAACATCGTACGTATATTACATGCATATTCTAAGACTGTATGGTCCTATGATCTCGACATGGAACTTAAAGGACACGACCAATAAAACGCACTGACATATGAAGTCGTAGGATTATAATGCATATTGCAGCATTCAGCAGCTCTAATAGACCTTAGAAAATATTGGTATAATTTGGTTTAGAGAAAATGAATCTTTTTTAATTTTCCCAAGCCCTAACCTTTCATGACAAAGTAAAAACAAATTTAATTAAGAAATAATAAAAGATTTCAATACAGTACAATAATACTGATTAATATTTCTTGATAATGCGCACCTCGTTCAATGTATTAAATGCATTTGAAAAGTGTAAGCAAATAGTATAATCAATTTTTTTTATTAACGCAATACAATCCCCATCAAAAAGTAATAGTTGCAGCAGATGCAAATAAATTGGAATAGATGATGGCATTCTTCATAGATTTAATGATGGTTCGATAAAAGCGATTTAACATGCTTCTAGAACATTGAGAGAAACTGAGAAGAAATACAGTCAGATAAAAAAAGAGGCAGTGGCTCCTATTTATGCTATTTTTGACCAAGTTCCATAGGCTGATACATACGAAGACATTTTATTTTACAGACGCATAACAAGCCTCTAGTTTTATTTAAGTCGCAAATATATACGAAGAGCTCCTTAATGGCTCCAATTTAATGTCCAAAGTATGATTTGTTTGTAACAGGTCACTAAAGAAGGGAAGGGAGAACAACTAGAAGAGTCTCACATAAACCAGTTAAAAATCATGTAAAGAAAAATCACCTGGTGAGCATTTATTACTGAAAAAAATGCGAACTATTTTTGAACTTCTAATGCTATTAGATGAGCATACAGCTAATAATGATCCGAGGTTCAAAGAAAACATAAACATAAATATTCATTTCAACCATAGGATAAAGCACATGCCAAGGTATTCAGAAATAAAAATTTTCATTGGATTCCTGGTATTATAAATAGAAGAATTTTGGAAATAACTAAGGCTTCACGTTAATCAGTTTAGACCTAGATATGACGGCAAGGGAAGTAACAAGTCCTCAGTGCCGTTAGACATACTAATGAAGACAAGTAAACCAATGGAAACTAAAACCTAAAAAGTCACATAGACAATAATTTTAAAGACATCTTTAAAGACTGCCTAAAAAGTAATCAAGATTGAAATATTGGTTTTCCTGTAGCTGGTTCTTTAGATACCACTAAAAAACAAATAGGAGCTGAGGAGAACAAAATATTCAAAATATCTGAATGCCTACATAGGATCTTAAGAAGGTAAGAAATGTAGGATACACCTAGAATATGAGCCAAACGATATCTGTACAGCAATAGATATATTTATGTCATGAGATTGTCAAGGAAAAAGTCTTTCATTCTAATGTAATTATTTAATGTAATTAAGAAGTTACTATGTGATATCTAAACAGTTTATATTATGCGAGTTTGAATGTGAGACACAACAGCAACCTTATTAGAACTTGACTGTAATAAACACGGTTTCTGATTTGTCAATAAACGAAAAAGTGATCTTGTAGAATTCGGATGATGAGAGTTATTATGGTGGCGACGATTAAAAAATACATTTTTATTTTCATACTGCAACTCAACGGCTAATACTAATAATTGCTACTTGCTTATTTTAAAGTATACTAGCTGTCCCGGCAGACCTTGTTCTGCCTTTTCCATTAGATGGCGCGATGAGTTCCCAGCGGAATTATAAGAATATAGGGCGCATTCACCACATTGTCCAGAAATGTTATTGAAGAAAAACTTATTGGTTCTATAGAAAAAATAAGCAATAAAAAGACAAAAAATAGCATTGAAAGGTATGGGTAATCCGTTTTACAGGATACAAGCCTGCCTGATGAGGGTAAAGGCCCCGAAAACGATCGTAGGAGGGGTATTCTGTGATATAATCAAAAAAATCTATATCCTTTTACGGCCAAGAAATCTGAATAAAGGTGCGTGAATTTTTATTTGATGTGTTGATTTTTACTCCTTCACGGATGGAACAATAGAATGTGTTTTCATTCCGGGTGTACATCCGTTCACTACTGTCATTCTGAAAAGAACAGTTTTGCTGACGTTTCGCCAAAATCACATTTGGCATTTTCGAAGCTTTTTTTCTCGCGTCCAAATAGAGACTGAGAGAGTCTCTATATATATATATATATATATATATATATATATATATATATATATATATATATATATATATATATATATATATATATATATATATATATATATATATATATATATATATATATATATATATGTATATATATGTATATATATATATATATATATATGCTATAGAGACACGTTGTTTCAGAGTTGACCAAAGTTATTTTAAAATTTTCATCAGTTATCAAATGGTTAAATAGTAAAAGTTATATTTTCTGCTATATTTCTAAAGTCTGAAAGTGTATTTCGAAGTGTTCTGTGATTAGAATTAGTTTACTTAGATAATCGTTATTAACGATTAACGTTTTATTTAAGGGAGCATTTTTGTTCCTTTATGCACTTGCGCAGTTCCAACATGGATCTGCCAAAGGATGATTTGGAGAAAATTAGAAACATCGTAAAGGTTACGTTTAATGAGGCGTTTCTTCAAAGGATTACCAAATCCATCTCCAAAACGGTAAAGGAAGAATTTCAAAGTATTATCAATACCCAAAACGAACGTATCGATGCCCTCGTACAGGAAGTAAGCGATCTGAAAACAGAAAACATATCACTGACTCGGGAACTGGACAGCTGCGAGCAAACAGCGAGGAACCTAAACATAAGAATCTTTGGTTTGCCATCTACAGATAAAGAAGACATACGCAAGAAAGTTTTAACTGTGTTTAATAGAACATTGAAACTGAATATCAATGACCACGACATAAAAAAATGCCACAGAGTTTAAAACAAAATTCCTAACGCGAAACCGGCTGCAGTGTTGGTGCGGTTCGCTAGTAATGCTACGCGTACCGAGAACATTTAAAATCTACGGGAATTACGGTAAAAGAGGACCTAACACAGCGTAGGTTAGTCCTATTTCAAAATGCCGTCGAAAAATTCTCATCGAAATCAATTTGGTGTTTGAATGGTGTAATTTATATAAAAAAATGTGATGGTGTTGTGACTCGTGTCTGTGATCAGCAAGAGTTGGATAACATTTAAAGCCTAGAACATAAGAGTTCATTTAATTAATAATGTGGATAACAACAAACATATAATATTATTGCTAATATAATAAAAAAATCATTAAATGTCCAACATATATCATCCTATTTTCTATGTGAAATAATTGTACTTAGATTTATTCATTATGCTTAGAGTGGGTTTCAGGTTTATGTTTTTGTTTTTCTCTTTTTTTTATGCAAAGACTATTAAGACTATTAAAAAATATAGTTTTGGATTGTATGTATAGTACAATTATTTATCCTTTGTAAAATTTATTTTTCAGGGTATTTCTTTGTTTCCTCTGTGTTTTGTTGGTAAACAAGATAACAATGCATTTTAGACGTCTGAATAGGGGTCTAGTATATTATTGCTATTTGTCCACTTTATTGCTTGATTTATCGATTATTTATAAATATGATGAACTAATATGTAAAACATAACTCGAAACAATGTTATACTGATATAATATCATTTTCTTATTGTTTCTATAATTATAGTTGTGCTTAGTTATAAATTAATTAATTAATATGCAAAATTATTTTTGGCTTATTCTGTACATTGTCAGGAAATATTAAATGTAAATCGTGCAACATTGTAATGTGTACAGGCTCGCATATAAATAGACGCCATCTTTTATAATAAAGCAGTTGCCAACTAGACTCGTCGTTTGTCGTTTCATTTCATTGTCCTCATCCCAGACCCGCTCCCAGCAGTAACACATGGCGCAGTAAGGTCGTCCATTTTGTAAGCCGAAAAAAAAAAAAAAGAAAAACTGAAGATTGAAGCTAGAAGAATGGACTTTAGAGGGATTCCACCCATGATAATGTCGGGAAACCTTTCAGAAAATTGGAAATTTTGGAACCAAAGGTTCAATACGTATTTAAAACAAAAGAAATATCAAAAAAGGACGAAGGTACAAAATGTGCTCAGCTCCTCACGTTGATTGGAGACGAAGGTATTAGAATATATAATGCATTTACTTGGGGGCAGGATGAAACGGAAACTTTGGAAAGTCTGCAGATTAAGTTCGATGCTCATTTTAACCCGAAAAAGAAACTTACCTATGAACGGCATAAATTTTTCACAATTCAGCAACTCGAAGGTCAATCGGTTGATCAATTCATTACTGAACTAAAGAATCTGTCACTTTCTTGCGAATTTGGCGATTTAAGAGAGTCACTTATTAAAGACATGCTAGTTTGTGGATTAAGGTCTACCACACTGAGAGAAAAGCTACTTCAAGAAGATGCTACTACGCTGCAAAGGGCCGTCCAAATTTGTGTTAACATAGAAAGCACAAGGCAGCAGAACAGATATATCACCAATGGTATTAAACAAGAAAAACAAGTGGAAGTGGACGCTATTGGTACCAGGTCTCGTAAGAATCAGGGCCCCCGATCACAGCAACTAAGAACTGACCATCCAGATTCGTTAGGTTCATCTACAGGGCACAATCAAGGCAAATCCACCTGTCCCAAGTGTGCCAAACGTCATGAATATGGGAAATGCCCTGCATTTGGCAAGAAATGTTTAAATTGTGGTATCAGTAATCATTTTTCTTCTTGTTGTTTTAAAAACAAAGTATCTAATAACCACCGTTCTAACTTTAACAATAAATCTAAATATTTTAAACATAAAAAATCTATTAACTGTATAAAGGATAATGACTCTAGTTGTAGTGATTTGGGTGATACAGATAATTTTCTTTTCATAGGTTCTATTGACATTCACACAGTCTCGCCAAGGGGTTCAAGAGCCACCGCTGGGATGTCTGAGAGTTTGTGGGTTACGACTTTGGAGATTGAAGGACAGACTTTGGACTTTAAACTGGATACAGGAGCCATGGCCAATACCTGTAAGTTTTCTACAAAAAATCAATTTTGATCTTTCAAAAATAAATAAAGTTAAAACCAAGCTCACTTCTTATACTGGGCATACTATTCCTATTATTGGTCATTGTATTTTAAATTGTAAGTCTAAAAATAAACAGGAGAGTCTGTTATTTTATGTGGTCTACTCAGAGAACAGTCCTATTTTGGGTCTTAATGGTTGTGTAGAACTAGAACTTATTAAAAGAATAGATTCAGTAGAAAATAATTTTCTAAATAAAAATTTTGAATTAAAAAGCATTTTAAAAAAATATAATTCCGTATTTAACGGTATAGGTTGTTTAAAAAAAGAATATCATATTGAGTTGAGAGAAGGCGCAACTCCAGTAGTAAATTATCCTAGAAAAGTTCCATTTGCTCTTAGAGATAAACTCAAACTTATTCTAAATCAGTTAGAAAAGCAGGGACTTATAGAAAAATCTAATGATTGTACTGATTGGTGTCATAATATGGTAATAGTTAGAAAATCAAATGGTCAGCTTAGAATAGCTATAGATCCCAAAGATTTAAATTCAAATATTAAAAGACATTATTTTCAAATTCCCACTCTGGAAGAATTGACGGCTGATTTGACAGGTTCAAAATATTTTAGTGTCTTGGATGCAACACAAGGTTTCCTGCAGATTAAATTAGATAAAAATAGTTCAAAACTTTGTACTTTTGCTATTCCATTTGGGAGATATCGATTTTTAAGGTTACCTTATGGGTTGTGCAGTGCCCCGGAGGTTTTTCAGGAACGAATGTTTGAAATTTTTGGTGGTATTGAGGGCTGTAGTTTCTATGTTGATGATATTTTAATATATGGAAATACTATAGAAGAGCATAATGCCAGGTTAATAAAAGTTTTAGAATTTGCCCTAAAAAATGGCTTAAAATTTAATAAAGATAAATGTAAATTTTTGCAATCTGAGGTTAGGTATATGGGTCATACTATAAGTAGAACAGGTATAAAACCTAATGAAGATAAAGTACAGGCTATAAAAGATATGCCTTCACCAATAGATAAAAAAGACGTTCAAAGATTTCTTGGTATGATAACATATATGAGTAGGTTTATTGAGGGACTTTCAGAAAAAACTGCACCTCTTCGTGCTCTCCTGAGGAAAGATAATCTTTTCGAGTGGGATGACATACACGAAGCTACTTTTAACAACTTAAAAAATGTTTTGTCTAAAGCTCCTTGTTTACATTTTTATGATGTGTCTAAACAGTCGGCAACAATATCTGTGAATTCATCTCAGTTTGGGATGGCTGCCGTATTACTTCAGGATGGAAGGCCTTGTGCTCATGCATCCAGGGCCTTGACAGAAACTCAGTGTAAATATTCTCAAATTGAAAAAGAAATGCTAAGTGTGTGGTTCGGAATTTCTCGTTTTTCGCAGTATGTATATGGAATTAAAAATCTAATTATAGAAACTGATCATTTGCCTCTAGTTAGTATAATTAAAAAGCCTTTACATTTATGTCCACCTAGATTACAAAGAATGATTATGCAGTTAAGGAAATATAATTTTGAATTAGTGTATAAGCCAGGCAAAAAACTTATTTTAGCTGACACCTTAAGTAGGGCTTTTCGTAAAAATAATTTCTTTGAGGAAAATGTAGATTTAGAGCTGGAATCACACATTTGCTTGGTATTAATGAATATTAATGTTTCTGAAGATAAAAAGCGAGAAATAATAAAACTAATCAATGAGGACCCAGAGTTAATTTCCCTAAAACAGTTTGTCAGGAACGATTGGCCGAGTAGATTAGCAGACTGCCCTGAAAATCTGTTTAATGCTACTCGACTAAGTAGAACGGGTAGAAACATAAAGCTGCCTACAAGGCTTCGAGATTATAAACTTGAATTCGACTAATACATTGTTAAGATAGAGTCTTCACTGGTTCACAAGTAGTTTATCATTGAGAATGTCTTATATTGTGGCATAACATTTTTATTTATTATATAACATTATATAATTGATATTGAATTAGAGATGTGTTTGCAATTTTAGGTTAGAATGGTTGTACATTATGGTTATAACTATTCTTATTACAAAATAAAAAATTTTGAGTGATTATTAAAATATTTTATGAAAAACACCTCTAGAAGTTTAGTACATTTTGAACAATATTGTGATTTAATTATGTTGTCAATTTTACATAAAATTCATTATATATTGTATATACCGTAACGGCTACTGTTCTGTGAGATTAAATAAATTTAATGTAATTATAAAATAAATGTAACTAGTTGTAATTAATGATCTGTGATAAAAAATTAAATTAAGACTGATAATTTTTAGTTTATAGCTATTTTATTTAAAGAAGGGAGATGTCAGGAAATATTAAATGTAAATCGTGCAACATTGTAATGTGTACAGGCTCGCATATAAATAGACGCCATCTTTTATAATAAAGCAGTTGCCAACTAGACTCGTCGTTTGTCGTTTCATTTCATTGTCCTCATCCCAGACCCGCTCCCAGCAGTAACACATACATCAGCCTACCCGCTTGATACAAGCTACTGGAATTTACCTTCTAACAACTGCAATACATATGTTTTATATTTGCTTGATTAAATAATTTTTTGTGTGTTTTTTCCTTGCGAATTGTATACCGCTAGATGGCCACTTGTTGATATATTTTTGTTGCCCTTATTAAACTAAATGAACATAGCACATTTAAATGTGCGGTCGCTTGTACCGCATTTTGATCAATTTAAAGATTTAGTTCTGGAAAATTCATTTGACATAGTGTGTACTACTGAAACATGGCTAAATGGTAGAATCGAGTCTGAATATATTGATGAATATAGTGTTTATCGAAAGGATAGAAAAGATGATAGGCGGGGTGGGGGAATTCTGATTTATATTGCTAACAAACTTAAAATTAAAATAACAAATATGAGTATAGATAGAGAATGTAGCTTCGAATATCTTTTTTTAAGACTTGTTTTTCAGGGGGAGACATTTATATTGGGCGTTATCTATAGAGCCCCAAATCAGAATGCTAATGCCTGTATTGAGGAGCTTGATGACATTCTCTCAATATTAGTTCCCACAGCGGATCATTTTATGCTTCTTGGGGATGTCAACATTAACGTCTTTAATATATCCAATCCGTTCGAGAGTTGCATGAATACATATGAACTTAGCCAATTAATTAATAAACCCACGCGAATAACAGAATCTAATGAAGCCTTGCTTGATCCCATTTATGTTAGCTTTCCATACAAATGTCGGCTAGCTGGTACCCTTGATGTAGATTTTAGTGATCACAAACTCGTGTGTGGTGATTTTGATAACACTAACTTCCATTTAGATCTAAATAATGTGTGTTGGCACGATTTCTATCATACAAAAGATATTGATATGATGATTAGTATTTTAACTGAAACTATAACTGAACTCTTTAATGTTCAAGCTCCAGTTAGGAACATGGGAGTAAGTAAACCGCCGGCTCCCTGGCTGACGGACGTAATTAAAATAATGATGAAAGAGAGGGATTTAGCTTTAATAAAATATAGACGAACTGAATCTGTTAATGATTATAACCGATACAAGGAACTTCGTAATTTTGTTCTTAGTTGCATTAGGCGTGAAAAGAAAATCTATGCTACAAGAATGTTTGCTTTAACTGAAAAAAAAGGGTGGAAGGATCTTAAATGTCTGGGTATTAAAATTAATAAAAGTAGGAAGATTCCACTGAACCTTGCTGAACCGAATAGTATTAATCAATATTTTTCTAAATTTGTAAACAAAATAAAAAATAAACAATAATAGCATTCATGTATCAGAATTTTATAAAGACTTGAAGTGCTGCTGCGATAGTAAATTTGACTTTGTATTGGCCAGTATCAACGATGTTAGACAATGTTTTAATTCTATCAAGTCAAATGCTCTGGGGGTGATGATTTATCGCGTCGTATGATAGAGAACTGTATGCCACATATACTGCCACAAATATGTCACATTATTAACTCAAATTTAGAAACGGGTTATTTTCCAGCTACTTGGAAACAAGCTTATGTTCATCCGATCCCCAAATTAAGTAGCCCTTCTGCTTTTTCTGACTTACGCCCAATTAGTTTCCTGCCAATATTTTCCAAAATTTTGGAAAAAGTTGTACATAAACAACTCATAACATTCCTCACTAACAATAACATTCTACCAGAAAGGCAGCCCGGTTTTCGGGAGCCCCACAGCATTACCTCTGCTCTTTTAGAAGTGACAGATGATGTGATTAGAGCAACTGATTCAAAAAAACTTACCTCATTGGTATTGTTGGACTTCTCTAAAGCTTTCGACACCGTCGATCACAAGATCTTATGTTCGATACTAATATACCTCTCTGGTAAGTGCCAGCGGGTTTCTGTAAATGGCTCCATATCTGATAGTCTATCCATTTTTGGTATATACATTTGACTTATTTAAAAAGATTAAGGCATGCTCCATTCATGGTTATGCGGATGACCTTCAGGTTTATTATAGCTTTTCCCCGCATGAATCTAAGCTGGCCAATACCATAATTAACCGCGATTTAAATATTATAAGTGATTTCTCAACCAACCACAACCTCGAATTAAATGCGAAGAAATCTCATTTCTTGCTTTTTTGAAACCAAAAATACCGTGAAATGGGTTTACAAACTAACTTTAATCCGAAAGTAAATGATGATATTATTCCATTAGCAGAAACTGCGAGAAACTTTGGCTTGATAATGAACTCTAACTTACGTTTTACAGATCATCTATCAGCGTTACTGGGAAGATCATATTGTACGATGAAAATACTTTATGCAAATAAGCATATTTTAGGTTTTAACTTGAAAAAAAAAATTATGCGAGAGCCTCGTTTTTTCAATCTTCAACTACGGTTGTGTTTTTTATGGACCTTGTCTTGATGTAGCTTCCAGGAATAAGATACAACGTGTTCAAAGAATATGTGGTAGATTTGTTTTTAGTATAAGAAAATACGACTCGATTTCAGAAAAATTAAAACTACTTCAATGGTTGCCAGTGAACTGCCTTTGGCAAACTCAGCTGTTAACATTTACGCATCGTCTTATGTCAACTGGGGTTCCTTCGTACTTAAGGACAAAACTTATGTATAGGGCTGATTTTCATCAGGTGTCTGTTTGACATCGAAACTTGTTGGCTATCCCACGGTACAGGACAGCCTACTTTCAACGTTCTTTTTCTTATATTTCGGTTAAGTTATATAATAGTGTTGATCCCTCTACAAAATCTCTATCTTTAGTAACATCTAAAAAGAAAGTCAAGTTAAAGTATTTGCATGATTTCATAAGTGGTACATAACCAAACTTGTCGTACTTTTTTTTCTCATCTATATCCTGGGCACATTGTTCTCATTCAAATTTGGTTAGGTGCCTGTTTTCTTCGGTTGGTGTTTATAGAATGCATATATTATACTTATATTTTCTTTATATTGCGCTGTCAATTACTTTATTTTCATGGAAAGTCCTTTACACTTAGGTTATATGTAAGAATAGCTTCTCTAATCTCTTTTTGGCATCTGTTCCCCAATATTACTAAGAATTCAGAAAAATCTATCTTTGAAACTATAAAATCACTCCGACATGCAAAAATTCTTGCATCACTTTTTATGACGTTAAGCAATCAGATAAGTCCTTCTCTGTCACACGACTTTTGCCAGATGCTCCGATACCGTGGTCCGACCATCCAGTAGCGGAGAGGCGCGATTCGTAGTAGCAGTCTAGTAATGCAAGTGCCAACAGCTTTGTCGTCCGAAGTTTCTCCTGGAGGGATTTGTGTAAGAGGGTGACTTAGTCATTGTATCAAAACGTACTTTGTACTTTTCGGTCGCGATATCTCGAGAACGGTTTCAGAAAAACTTTTAAAATTTGGTGCGTCTTTAAAGTACACTTTTGACCTATTCACATTTCAATATTAAAAAAAATATATTTATATATATATATATATATATATATATATATATATATATATGTATTTTTAAAACGGGGCCTAAAACTGTATATGTAAGGATAGCTTTATAAATATAGGTACTTATAAAATGTTTGAAACAAATACGGTCTTTTTGAAAAATGCTTTATTTATTGACATTCGTTTTAAAGAACTGATCCATCCTACTCGAGTTTGTTTTGATACGGCATTTAAATAATCTCCTCGAACTTTAAGGGCGGCAGGGATTCTAAAAAAGGATGATTCGCTTTCTGATTGCAGTAAATCGCAGATATTTTACTTTTAATTTCAATTTGAAGACGTAAATTTCTCCGCTTGTTGACAGAGGAATTGAACTTTGTTTGACGCCAACCCAAAATAGTCAATATTAAAAAACGTGGTAAATATAAATTGAATGTTAATTAATTAATTTGTTGAAATAACTATTGCACGCAAAATATACACATAATGTTGCTTCACAATATTGCAAACATAACGTTGTTACTTGTATTTCTCTGAATTTCCAATAGTTTTTATTAAATTCACGTTTTTTCGCTCACAACAGATGCTTTTGCATTTACATGAGACATTTTTCCAGTTATTCCAAGCATTTTTTTTAAACAGAAAAGTGTAAGGAAAAACACAAATATTCGAAAAAGAAAATAAAATGGTAAAAATTGATTTTTTCAAGCAAAAGTAGAATATTTGCTTCAGAATGCGTACGCCTAGGGTTATCAGATGTCTTCTTTTTACCGGACATGTTCTCTTTTTAAGCATGTGTCTGGGCGTCCGGAGTTCGATAATTGTGTATCTTTCGATAGAGGTCGAGTTTGAATATTCGAAGCCGACAGTTAACCCCCAGAAGTACTCGTTTCCATCATAACAGCTCCACGGTTTTTACAGATAGGTGAAATCTCTCTCTTTTACTGTGTGACGCCTTGTATTGGAAGTATATAATTATTTGTCTAATTACCTGTATTTAATTATTTTCAATGGGTCATTTCAATGCAAATTCACTGGACAGACAGGCCGGCGACATTCAGACATATGAAACAAAGGGAAAACAAATTTAACGATCTGAACTAAAGGTTATTATTATTATTTACTCACCGGGGGTTTTATAAGCCCTTTCTCTGACTCCGACATATCATCTAACCAAAGATATACTAGGAATTAGTCTCTATTAAATAATACATTATAATCTCAATACCCATAGTCTTCATTATCTTCGACAACTAGCTAGTGTCCCCTAGAATAAGTAGATGCTTTGCCAGACTCCCGTTTACGTTGACCAATAGACAGAATCTCAACGAATTAGCAAGGGAATGTCAAACAGGACATCCCTATCAACCATTCGTGTCATCAGGCTCGTATGTAACACCTCAAATTACAATACCGACACACCTGAGGAACGGCGCCCACATCCCGACAGACAGGATGCTGAGGATTTTATACAATCTTACAAACAACACGGTCAACAATGACTTCCCCGCAGGATCGTCAAACTTAAACCATCACACGGCCCATAAACAGTATTCAACCTTCACACTGCGGTTATTACATCATCTTAATATCGCGACCGCTCAAACACTACTGCCCGACTTTTTTATCACATTTACTTTACTCTTTGTTTTAATTTTAGTGATATTAGGGCTCTCCTATCAATTTGGTATTTAAAGTTAATTTCTATTGACTGAATAAAATGGCAATTCAATGAAGTATGTATTTAAAAGCGAAATAATATAATTCTATTGGTATTACTTAAAAAAAAGGCTAAGGGATATAATAAAAATGTTAATATAAAATGATTAAAATAATAATGTTTTACAGTGAATTAATAGATTTTTTATTTAAAAATAACTGGTTGCTTTAAATACATCTCAATACTAATATTTGCACTAACTTCACAAGTTACTTACATAATATCCTAAATATTAACACCCGTAATCACTAAAGCGATTTAAATTTTGACCAGGTTTAACTTGACAGTTATAGGTTTAAGATGATATTTTTAACAATTGAACAAATTATTTTTCTAAATGTCACAATTACAAAATGACAGTGACATAAGTGAGCGAAACATAACTGGCGAACTAAGAGTTTCAAGTACCATGGCAATTAGACCTGGTCTAACTCTTCAACTTTTTTAGTGAATACGAGGTTAAGTAATCACTTGATATCTCTTACAAAATTATATACTTAATTAAAACACCAATTAGGCTGGTCTGCTGGTACCATATGCCCCGCATTTCTGACTAAAACTTCCGTGAGATTATTAGCCCTTTTAATATAGCCGGCAATATGTCCATCAACCCGCCACATTTCTCTTTTTGCTTTTTGGTATTCAGAAGACCCGTCAAACTGAAACTTCCGAAGAAAATTTTCGGTAGAGATGTATGGCACAATAATATCCAACTGCCCACTGTATAATAACACTCTATACATTTTTAGTAAATCAGAAAGCCACGGCGTAACACCTTTGGTGATGTCTGACCATAGTTTTCTTTCAACTTCTTTATCGTTAAATTTTGTCATACTTACATGCAAGGCTTTACGGACCTCATAACTACATACAAAATTAAGCCAGTAAGTATTACCAGGTGCGGGATTTATGATATTGTAAACACTTTTAAATCCAGTTGTATTCTGTATCAGAGGATGACTTGATTTTCCTCCAAAAATCAATTCGTCAAAAAGATTTGTGGCATCGTGAAATTTTTGTTGTCGAATACGTGTTCTAATCTTTTCTTCATATTGCTTGATCTCTTCCTTTTTGTTTAGGTCTATAACATCTAGTTGGTATAAGTGATCACTATAGACCATTTGATTTTCTGGATCTATCAAACCATTTCCAATTAATACTCCTTGCAAGTTTATTTTCAATTTTGAAAAATAATTTTTCTTGTGTATAGAATATGCAACAGCTGGTACGTATTTTCCAGCATAAGACTCTCCAGCCACGTAAAATTGATTCTTTTGCAATTCTGGAAACAAAAGGAAAAACTGAATGATTAGTCTATACATATGTTCCCCAATAACAGTTTGGTTTTCAGCATATCCTCCAGTTGTAAAACTGAATCCTGTGCCTACTGGCTGATCAACGTATATAACAGAATGATTTTTGTTCCAAGAATATTTCCTCAAAACAACAGTTGAATGTGCCTTAACTATAAAAGCACCATGTTCCGTAAAAAGTCCATCTAAACTAGACTATCCTGGGCCTCCTTGAAGCCAAAGGATTAATGAATCCTCAAGCAAATGGTTTTTAGAAGGAAAAAACCAGAAAAAAATATTTGAATTGAATTTCTCGTCGACAGTAAAATATCCAGAGTAGCTCAAGATGTTTTGAAAAACTTTCAAATGAACTCTTGATTTTTCTTTAGCTTCTGCGATTTTGTTAGTTCTTATTAGCGGTGTTAGAATTAAAGTGGAATTTTCGTTGCCATTTTTTACGCCTTCCTGATAAATTGTTGAACTTATACTACATGGACATATCACAATGAGCCAAGGCAATGCAAAATAAATATTCATATCTATGTTCCCGAGCACGCCTTCCTAAAAATGAATCAAGAAAACACTTATATGAGAAATAAAAAGTCAGCAAACAAAACATAAACATGTTTATATATTTGAACCCAGATAATAAATTTTTTGAGAATATTTAAAAAGCATCAGTCATTTGCGTTATAAAAAGATTCTACGCTTTGAAAAAACTACATTAATTGTAACACAATTTTGGTACAAATAAACCCCTGGTAGTGATATGGCAAACCAATGACCAATTTTTTATCAAGGGTACTTTATTTGAATTATTGCGCTGATGCAATTGGCATGATTTGATAGATAACAGTGTCAATTATTTGATATGACTATAAGTTAACTATTTTTAACTAAACTATAATATTATGTAGATCACCGACCAGAGCTGTCACAAGTACTGACAAAAAGTATTTGAAGTACAAGTACCAAATACTCGAAACAACAACCTGAACCAAGTAATAACAAGGACATTCAAATTTTAAAAGTATTTAAAGCATCAAGTAACTGGTAATTGTACTTGATTTTTGTCAAGTAAAGGAATCTAAGTACTTCTTTGGTATTTCAAGTACCAAAATATATTTAATGAAATATGACAAATACATCTTAATCTGGTATATATAAATATATATAAAGGTGTGTGAAAGCGCATTTTTATATATATATATATATATATATATATATATATATATATATATATATATATATATATATATATATATATATATATATATATATATATGTAGGCGTTTTTGCATATCATATAGGGCAGGTGTGTGGCTTTGCCAAATTCCTATGGGTTTGCAGCCGGAAACCACCGGAGCCCCAATAGGTGGCGCTAAGTGTTATACTTAGCATGTAGTACTATTTTAGTAGATAGACGTTTCGTTTTCGAGATCTGTTATTGACTCCTGGGTACAAGCCTGCCTGATGAGGGTAAAAAAATTTGGGGCTTGGTTCGAAAGAAGAGGCCGTTTTGTGCAGAAATTATATATTTCTGCTATTCTACATATATCTTTTAAGAACTTTTGATAAAGGTGTGTACATTTTTTTGATTTTAGTATCTATAATATATATATATATATATATATATATATATATATATATATATATATATATATATATATGAAAATCCAACTTAAGGATACATTTTGGTAAAACAAAATTTATGACGAACATTGTGCCCCCCAACAATCTGAAAATACGAAACAAGGAAATTGAACTAGTCGTAAAATACAAATACCTCGGACACGAAATTAAGATCGACAGAGATAACCAGACTTGCGAAATAAAGAGGAGAATCACTCTAACTTGGTCAGCATATAGGGCTTTGAGGGTGTGTTTCAGAGCGATATCCCTATCAGTTTCAAGATAAAAACATTCAATCAATGCGTGCTTCTGGTCTTGACGTAAGGAGCGGAGACTTGCACTCTTACAGTAGGAATGGCAAATAAACTAAGAGTCATACAAAGACGCATGTAGAGATCAATGATCGGAGTAACTCTCAGAGACAGAATGCGAAACGAGAAGCTACGCAGAAAGACTGGAGTGATGGATATCATTACACGCATTGCCACGCAAAAATAAAGATGGGCAGGATATATAGCCAGGCTAGGAGATATGAGATGGACACGCAAACTTTTAGAACGGAGACCAAGAATTGACAAGCACAGCAGAGGAAGACCGCCGACGCGTTGGACCGACGACATCAAAAGAGTCGCTTACAACTGGTTGCAGGAAGCCCAAGATAGATGAAGATAGCAGGAACTGAGGGAGGCCTATGTTCAGCAGTGGACGCAGAGGGTTGAATGATGCTGATGATGATGATCCTTAACAGTCTTCGAAATATCTAGTATTTCAAATTTCTATTTAAAAAAAAATTGTCAATAGAACGAAGTAACCATGGAAAACAAATGAACAGTGTCACTGACTGGATTACATTAGGAATCGACTTAAATAAGTCAATTTTGACTTCAAACATTATTCATTTTACTGTCAAGTTATTTATAACTAAAATGAATTTCGCCAGAAATGAATTAATGGACATGATTTTTGTTTAGGGACAGGCAGATCAAAATTGCCTTTTATATAGCCGACAGCCATAATTTCAACTTGTAATGGAACGTTTTGGTTCAACGGGCAGCGTGCAAAGTCCAAAACCTAAAGTTGTCAATAGAATATTTGATGATGAAAGAGAATCCCCAAGTTAGTAGCCGTACGTTAGGTTTACTGTGTGATACGTCACAGCCAACGGCAAACCGCACAACGCGCAAATATAAATACCACCCATACGACATTGAACTTCATGAAGAACTTCACGATGAAGATTTTCAAAGGCGGGTAACTGCCAATGGTTACAAGCTCAAATTGAAGCAAACCAAATTTTTAAAAAGTATCATGTCTTCAGATGAAACTACATTCAGAAGTAATTGCGCTATCACTAGGCACAATATGCATTATTAAGCAATGGAGAACCCCAAAATCATTGGTCGATTAACGTGTAGTTCGTCATTCTCGACAACTGAATTATCTATCCATATTTTTAATGAACTTTTACTTTTCTTGCAACAGCAGTTATCAATACAATAGGGAGAAATGAATCTTAGCGAACTTCAAACTATGTGACTCCAACAAGATGGATGAAGCGAGATAATATTTGGATCAGAATTATCCTCAAAGATGGTTGGCCGCAGTTGTTTTGTTGCATGGCCGCCCAAGGTTTTATGATCTTACACCCTCAGATTTTTTTCTATGGGGCTACGTAAAAGAAAGAATGTATGTCACAAAACCTACGACAGGACAGGACATGATTAATAGGATTAAGGAAGTATGTTCAACAATAACACCAACTATGTTAGCCATTGTCCGGGAAAATATTGTTAAAATAATTGAAATTTGTATTGAACAGAAAGGAGATATTTTCGAACATTTAATAAGAAAGTGATTTTTTTAGAATACAAAATTAGTGGCCCCCGGTCATTCACTTTTTATGAAAAATTGCTAGAGGGAGGTGCCTAATCTGAAGGGCTAGAAAGTTGATACTCAATCAAGAAATCTTGGTTCTTGGGATTAGGACCGTGTCAAAATGGAATCACTTTCCGACGTTTCGCCTTCGATTGCACGAGGCATCTTCAGGGACCTTTTCTTCAGGAGATCTGAAACACTGAATGAGCTCGAAGAGACCCATGCCGGCTATTTATAGTCGACCTGTGTCTACCGAACAGTGACTCGGTGGAAAGATCGGTTTCCACGTATGATGTAGACTGAAGCCCGTATCTCTATTAAAATTATTAAGATGCTCATAAATTTCAATAGATTCTCTAATTTTCCGTTTATAGAATCCCGAAACTGATGCAAGAACTTTAGTTTCTTTTACATTTATGTTATATCCAGTGGAATGTTGGTGTTTAGACACAATAGCAGATTGTGCAGTTTCTCCAATATAGACATCACCACACGAACAAGGAATTGCATATACTCCTTCCGTTTAGAAAGGAATAATGTCCTTTGGCGATCGCAAACGGTGTCCAATTTTCTTGTGTGTGTTGAAGATTGTACGTACGATGGACCGGCGATCGCCAAAGAACATTATTCCTTTCCAAACGGAAGGAGTATATGCAATTCCTTGTTCTTGTGGTAATGTCTATATTGGAGAAACTGAACGACCGATATCGACTAGGCTTAAGGAACATGAACGATGTATCAGAAAGAAACAAATTGTACAATCTGCTGTGTCTGAACACCAACATTCTATGGACATAACATAAATGTAAAAGAAACCAAAGTTCTTGCATCAGTTTCGGGATTCTATAAACGGAAAATTAGAGAATCTATTGAAATTTATAAGCGAGCTTAGTAGCTCTAGGAAAACCATCAATCGCTTTTTATGAATCATTCAATTTTTATGAAACATTGTTAGAGGGAAGTGCCCAAAGCTGTGGCGCTAGAAAGTTGATATTAATTCATTTTATGCTGTTTGCTTTAGTGAAGATTCAAGTCGATTTTGGTAGCTTTGATGACTTTAAGCCCCTGGTCATTCAGTTTTAATGAAAAAATACAAGAGGCAATTACTTCAATCTTAAGGGCTAGAAAGTTTACACTCAACCGTTTTATACCTGCTTGCTCTAATAAAGATTTGTACTAATTTTGGTAGCTCTAGGATAAAATCCTACGGTAATCCGTTTTTAATTTTTGCTGATCATCAAATTACCGGTCACTAAATCAGCTTTTTCCATATTTCTCAATTATAAATCGGTGACGCCTGGTCGTGCTCGATGGTAGCCTTAAGTTTTTGGTATGGGGTTTGGTAGCTCGGTGGTAGGTTACAAAGTAACCCCTGGCATGAGATGCCTTTATTAAATATTTTTTTTATAAAAGCTATAATTTCGTATAAAGTTGTGTTTTGAAAATCGGACGGCGTTTTGGTTAAATCTTTTTTTTTTAATTATATAAATTAATTAAATTATTGAATTTCGTAGCATTTAGCCTCTTGTGTGCTCGATCGCGCGTGGTTGATGCTATGTCATGGTTGATTAAAATTATCTTAATTAAAACAATGTTCACATAATTTGCTTTATTTTTACTCCATTGTAGACGATCGAAGACGCTTGTACACGATCCATCTTTGTTACTGCAGTCTAACATAAAAAACATTCAATTTAAAGTATATTCTAATGCCTATATAATGGCAAGAATATTGTATTTTGGTATTAGAATAAGTTTGTATGTTTTTTCTGTTATCAAACTATTTTTGGATAAACAATAAGAACAAAACTTTATTTTATATCATCGGTTTTTTAAGGTGTCAATGCTAGTTTTTTTTGCAATTAATATCTCAAAAATTATGGAATATTCAAGGAAAATATCTATGGGGACAACTGTAGTTTTTAAATTGTGTCAAAAATAATTTCTTAGATTTTTGCTTAGATATTATTTTTGCAATATCTGCTTTTTGTGGAAAAAGTACTTTTATTTTGTAAATCACGGTACCATACTTGTAGAAATATGTCTAATTAAGAAAAATTAACAAGGAACTTTTGCAGAATGTCCGATTTGAATATTGTAGATAATTTTTTTCTAACGGCGAAATCGCAGTTTTTTAATAAATAATAGTATCATTGTAGGAGAGGTTCCTGGTACTTTGATGAAAATAGGTACAGAACATTTCCTATAATGAAGCTTTTCTTTTTATTATAAAAAATAAAATACTTATAATTTAAATACTGTATAGATATATTATTAATAAATACACTAACTGTATTCCAAGTAGAGGCAAATTTACAGAATTTTTGCATGTAGAAAAGAATAAAATGGTTTTTAATTATACTTATATGATTTATTGAATTTTTCGGCTCGGATGCAGTTTTTAGGCACTGATTAAAATTTCTTATTTGGCCATTATTTCTGAATTTTCTTATAATTCATTCTTTAAGATGACATATTATGGAGGTTGTGCTAAAATTTACATACATGCATACAAACATAATTTATATATACAGACACATGCATTGGTAAAAAAAATAAATATATAAAACTTACGTTAATTCACAAACCTCTTTATATTTGTCGATGAAACTATAAGAATATGATATAGGATAACATAATAAATGTTAACATAATTTAGCGGATACTGCAAAGGTTATATTTTATCTAATTTTCTTTGTAAATAAACAAAAATATCATTAATATTATAAACCGATTGCCAATTATTCATATACAAATAAATATAGTAAGCTGATATGAGTAATATAATTATTTACTTATTTACCCAAGTGACACCCTAATCCTTAAATTGATTGTGGCAGCGTCACTGAAGCAAAATTTTCAGCTATTTTAGCTATGATAGCTGCCCTAATCCACTTTAAGCGTTGTAATAATTATATGGCATGGCAGTCTAAATAAATGGTACATTTTTTTGCATTTAAGGCCACTTGACTGATAAAATAACTCCTTTCGGTCGACGCGCCAAATTATCGATACAATGCAGACCTAGCTATAATTTTGGCATTGGCGGTATAACAGTGTTGCTACCTAAGACTAAGATAATATACGAAAACCAAAGTTAAAATGTGCCATATGAGCCAGATTTAGCCCGGATAGCGCCGAGAACTAATCTGTATGTACTGTCGCAAACACAAACTCGGAAAAAAATTACTATTCAAAAGCAAATAGATTCTCACTTTTGTATACTTATCACAAATTCAGAATTTTGGGTTTTGTACTTTCCGTAAAAGGAAAAAAATGCCTTTTGTTGTAATTGTTGTTTGAATTAAAAGTCCCTTAAATTGACTTAAATATTCTTTTCTCACCAGAAGAAATGGAAAGTCCCATGAATGGGAATATATCGCATAAGGTGGCAAAACTGCGGTATAATACCCTACAATAGTACATATGAATATGATTCGGCTGTTTGTTTAAACTAGGTTAAGTTGACGATATCTCTTCACGTCATTTCTAGTAAATCTAAGTTTAGTTGTATGTCGGGGAAACGACTACAATCCTATCATAACTACTGCTTTGATCGTTATTTTTAATTTAATGAAGTTAAATAAAAAAGAAGATCAATACCGGTATAAATTTTATCTCTGTAGAGAACCGATAATTCTTGTGACCCTTATTTGGGACATGAAAAATTTCCACGAAACGTGCATTTCCATTTTTTTTATAAAAGTCGCCTCACCATAAATCGTCATAATCTTTAACCAAAATATCAAAAACATTAATGTCATCACATGTCTTAACCACTTCCCCTAAGTTATTTTTTCTCAAACCAAAGCACAGTGGTTTCCCGGAGACCATTTATGGCCAATAAGGGTTATATTAGAAGAACCTTTAACCTAAGTAAATATAATATTAAAATTTACTTTTTTGTAAATATTTCAGAAATTTTACAAGAAGCACATAACTTTTTTTGTCGATGTCTCGGGTATTTAAAAAAAAATATTTTATTCGAAAAGAAATGGTATTTAAAAAAAATTCTGTATTTAAAGATGACGTTGCTTTTGTTTCAACCTGCCCCAGGTCCGGTGTAAATAGTAACACTAAGCGGGGTAAATTGTAACATGCTTATAATTTTAGTTCTGTACTGTTTTAATTATAAAAAGTTTTTTTTAGGGTAGAATCGATTTATATAAAAAGACTTAAAACATGTCTATTTTCAGAATCTTTATTCTTAAAAATATAAAATATATAAAAATACTTTACATTCATAAATCAAAAAAGGAACACACAAAAAAAACAAAGTACGATAATAAAACATTTTTTTTCAACTGGGTTCTTTCCATTTATTTACTGTCGGGATCATGGTGATGGCAAATATAATCTGTGCACTCCTCATCCGACCAAAGTTTGCAGTGAATGCACTTGATCCATTTTCCCTTGGGTTTGCTCTGAAGGTAAGATTCGGTACACACCAAACAAAAATATTTTTCGTCGGATTCACCAGACTGTTCAACGACTTTTCTTTTAACTTTTTTCAATTTTTGCTTTATAATTTCTTTTCCTTTTTTCGGAATACGAGTATTTTGCTCTGCTTCTAGTGCGTCTTTTTCCGGGGTATCCGTTAAAACTGCAGATTTCCTCTTTTTCCGCCCTCTCAAAGATGGGTTTCTCTCTCCTGCTTTAGGAAGCGGACGAACAAATATTGGAGAAAATTCTGAATGCTCGAGAATTGTGTTGGCTTTCAGAATTCTGTCTGATGATTTTTTTATTTTATTTTCAGCCTCAGCTTCGGTTAATGGAGCAGATGTAGAAAGTTGATCTATTGCAGCATAACAATTGGGGCGCAGAGATGTTTGAGGGGACCCGGAGGGCGCCGCCGGCGCGGCGGTTGAGAGTTTTCGCGGCCAGAATTTTCTTCACTTCTTAGTGGCTGATCTGTGACACTAGCTGGTAAAAAATCGTCATCACCAAAAATGTTTCTGTTAAATGGTTCGATCCCAGAAACCTTGAAACCCTTCATAACATTTAGAGGTGTAATTGCTTGGGACAGTACGTCTCGAACTAAGGATGGGATGTCATAAATCGTCATGGACTTTCCAGGGTTATTTCTGAGCCAAGAATCCTGAGCGCAAGAAAGATACTTCTTGAAGGGACCATACACACTTCTATCTAAGGGCTGTAGTCGATGGGAGCAATGGGGTGGAAAGGATAATATTATGACACCATTTTTTTTTTGGCGAAATTAATAGTTTCTATTGCCAAGTGAGATTCATAATTGTCGAGTAGTAAAAGTACTGGATTCTGTTGAGATGGACGAACATGAGCCACAAAATGTTCCATAAATGCATAAAACTCATTAGCTGTCATCCAGCCCATCCCTAATAATGCGAATAGAGAGTCCGATATTTTTTTTGAGAAACGTCGTTAGTCAATCTTCTCCTGCACTTTTGTTTCTATGCCATGAATCATGAACTTTAATTTTATATTTTAAAGCGCGCTCAGAAGCCCAACTTGCGGGCTTCTTTTGAAGTAAGGCCAAAATAAATTTTAGAGGCATATTTAAGGTAATCCACCAGTTTTTTGGATTGATATTCATCAAATACGGGGGTGCTTCTATATCTAACATGAGTCAGCGCAACATCCTCACCATCGCGGGAATTTTTCATTTTTTTCCCATATCTCGCAAGTGTTACATGGTATATTTTTATAACTTTTAATCTTACCCACTCTTCACGCATGGATTAGATTTATGGAATATATGGCAGGCTATGTCAGAAAGGGAAAAGGCAAGTGTTAAAGAAAGAAAGAAAGAAATTCAAATCCGCTTTAAAAGCGAAATGGTATTGAATATAGATAAAGTAAAGCCAGGGGGGGGGTGAAACTAGCAACGACGGGAATTCGGCAAGAATATTTTTCGCCGAACTATCAGTAACAGCTAACATCTTAAATATCGACGAAGAGTGTGTAAAGCGTTGTGCGTGCATTTTGCAAGCTATGTCATCGGGATTTCCAATTGATGAAACTGAATTTTAAAAATATGGCGAAAAGACAGCGGTACTGTTGACATCAAAATATCCGTGGTATTACATGCCCAGCAGTATTCACAAGATTTTGATGCATGGCGCAACCATAATTTCTGCCGCAGTCACACCAATAGGCATGATGTCGGAAGAGGCACAAGAGGCTCGCAACAAAGACCTAAAAAACTACCGGGAACATTTTACTCGAAACACATCAAGAACAACCACAAACCAGGATCTTTTAAATAGATTTTTGGTATCTTCTGATTCACTAATCACAGGTTTAAGGAAAATGCCGAAGAAAAATAAACAAATGTTTTTACCTGAAACAATAAAATTATTTAAAGAACATTTACCTTCTATGTCTCCTAAATATATTGATTCCTCCAATTCTGAAGATGAAATCAATGTTTATATTGATTTTTTGTTTGTTTTTTAAAAATCACTTCATTTAATAAAACATATTCGTAATATACTTTTAAATATTTTATATTTATATCTATTTGTTGTAAATGAAAAAACTTTAATGGTTAAAAAAACATGTTCTTTTAAAGAAAAACATACACATAAAATTTGATAGTTACATAATTTAACCTACCAGGTAAGATTATTACGACTTTTTGTTCGAATATCGGACGCCGACATGTGTTTTTTCCTGCATTTGCACACAAAAACAGACAAAATATTATATCTTACATCCTAAAAATCAGAAGAGTGAATTTTTTGGAAAGCATTTCAGGATTATAGAAAAATAAGAGTTTTTCCTATTTCATGCTGCTATTCTTAATAGTTATAAAAGTTTATGTTTTTGGATAGTACGTTTTCTTTCATATTTTTTACATAAAAAAAATCATGTTTTTTTAGCTTAGAAAAAAAAAGGTTTTTTTTTTGTACATCCATCCCTACAAATAGGTAGGTATCTAATGTTTACCATTTCACAAACAAGCGTCAAGAAATATGCGGAGAAAAAACATTCGTCAAATTCGAATTTATTCTTAGATATGAGAAGCTAATGCTAAATTTTGTAACTTTTAGATAAAAAAATATTTAAAAAAGTGTAAAAAATAGGTGATTACCTAAAAAAAATCTTACAAATATGTAATGAGAAATTAATAAAAAGTAATTTAATGCTTGTTTAATTGGGAAATAGTAATAGGAAGTAATAAAAAGTTTCAATTGCTCTAATTTCCCCTACTCTGCGTCATTCGTGACTCAAAAGTTGTAAAAAGAAATAGAAGTTATAAAAGTTTAATTTGATATTTAAGCCAAATCTGAGCTTAAGAACATAAAAATATAACTTGCGTTTTAAGTTATTTTTGCTGTTTATTTTTCCACTAAAAGTGACACCTGTCATGAGCTAATCAAATCCAGATGTGTATAGCTTGTAACTTACTAACTAAAGTTTAATTTAAGCGTAATTTACCTAATCTCTACCAATTAAACACAAAATATTTTTAATCGCAATTATAACCTACTTTGGCCAAAAATGATCTCCGAGAAACCACTGTGCAAAAGCAAGAAACTATAAGCCTAGTAAATCTTAAGGAAGATTACGTCCCGGAAGCAAAAAGCCTAATGTTGCATGGTTCCCGCAAAACTGATTCCACTGGTCAGTGGTCATTGTTTAGTATCACCAATTCACCATTCCATAATTTTTCCTTAAAAGTACTATTGTATTGTTAGTTTCATCAAACAAACCCCAAAAAAAACATTTGGCAGTTTTGTTTTAGAATGACGTAACTCTTTTTACTCTTTGGTATAATAACGAATATATTTATTTAATATTTTAATATAATTCTAAAAATCCGATTTTTTGGATGGATATGAGGCCATATTACAGGTCTTGCTGTATTTTACCTGTAAGTAGCTATAAAGTAACTTTTTTGCCCAAATAAACAGAAATTTGGCACTTTGGAAGTTTTTGGATGTAAAAAGGCCCCGGGAAATCGTTTTGGCCAATTAAGGGGATGAACTAAAATGCTGAATGTTGTGACAACAAACAGACAATTTACCACAAAAAGTGAGTCATCAAAAGGTTTTAACAGATTAGTTTTAGCTTTAAAATCGAGTTTCTACAATTGATGTCACTTGGATAGTTTAGCATTTTCATTACAGTATCAAAACTTTTATCTATGTAGGTACAGAATAATATATACGTTTAGAACTTTACAACTTTTAAACAAAGAGCGGTTATACTTCGCTAGAGACATTCCTGACATCCTTGGGTGGGGGCGGATGGTGAGTATTGTAAGAAAAAAACTAAAATGAAAAAATTCAACTTATTTATAAAACTTATCGGTTTGAAAATGTGTGTCTTAATCAAGCTTGGTTGCCAGCTAATATTGGCTTGAGCCAAATCAACGAACAGGTCAAAAAATTGTTCTGGAGGCGGGGAATGGGGGCATTTCAGGCTATTTAAACAAAAAATTTTGCGGGATGATAGCGTAAAACTGGTATATAAACAAATATAATCAGTAGACAGCGTGCCCTGCGTCGTAAACTGGCAACTCTGGGCATTGAGCTACGCAGAAATTTCTCGATGGATCCTAAATATAGAGGTGGAAATTCTAGTTCATTTAGGAGAACTAGTTCATTCGTTCTCGTTCATAAAAAAAATATAGTTTAAAAAACTAGTTCATTAGTTCACATATAATTTTTGCGAACGAGAGTGGGTTTTAATTTAAATTAGACGCAATTGTCCCTGGAGTTCTCAAGTTTTATATTTTACTCATTAAATTAAACTGTAAATTCTCAAAAGAAACACATAATCTTATAATAAAGTCTACATACGTAAACATTTGCTATAAAACAAAACAACAAGCAATAAGCAAAATATAACTAACTAAATGAAACTAAACGTAATTAGGTATTTGGCAAATAGATTCTAAAAAAATACATAAGGAGCTTAGAAGTTACTATTTAAAAATAATATTTGCGAAACTTTTTTAGATTTTAGCTGTGATCTTTTTTCCGTTATAACTTGTCCTGCCTTTGAAAAAATTCGTTCACAGGGAACCGATGTCGTGGCAGGTATGTACAGACGTCTTTTCATAAATTTGTAAGTCGTTTGATATACATGACGACGTTCATAACACCATGCTAAAGAATTCTCACAGCGGCCAATAAGTGGCTCTGCTAAGTAGCGATTAAATTCTATAATTACTGCAGTTGGATTTTTTTTTGGACAAGATTATTCACTATTTGGTCAAAGAAAGACCACATTGAAGAATGTGATTTTGGGTGTGGCTCGCGTTGGAGTTGAGAAGGTTGTTCAGTATTAATAGTAGCGTTCAGTTTTTTTCATAATGTTGCAACAGTAGAATTATATTTCCTTTCATCTTTGAATCTATATTTCTTAAAGTGGGGATCCAACACGTATACTCAGCTAATATATTATTGTCTTCAACATCATTAAACCTTATAAAAAATTTTTTTCGGAGACTTTAGCTCTGGTTCAATATTTTGGGTATAATGGTGCTGAATGTGCTTACAAATGCCAAAAACAATTACTAAAGTTTTTGATATGGACACATTTTTCTCAGCACTTATTTCCTCTGTAATATTCAGGAGTAACCATTCTGCTTTTGCACCTGTTGCAGTTTTTAGAGAGCCGAAGAACTTTGTTTAAAAAATGTCACTATAAATTTTATTTTATTAATTAAGTCAGATTTTTTTTAAGCCATTTTGAACCAAAAAGTTGATTGAATATGCAAAACAACTGGATTTCCAGCCCCCATTTCTTACAGCAGCAAGAATATTAGCCACGTTATCACTAGCAATGCAAACAATGTCCTCTATTTGATATTCATTAAATTTAGTTCTCAGTAATATTGCTAAATTCTCAGTCGTATGTCGCTCATTGTAGGAAAAACAGTCTATTAAATGTGATTTTAATATGAGAGATTCAATTTCTTCCAACAAATAATGCACGGTTAACGCAGTAAAATTTTCGTTATTAATGGGCGCCCACGAATCTGTTGTTACACAGAGTTAAGCTCAGTCTGAATTTTCTCACAAGTTTTTTCATAAACCTGCGTCATCAAACCTTCTGACAAAGGTTTTCGTGTAGTTACTTTATATCCCGGAATTGCCATTTCCAATAATTTGATGAATTCTGGATCTTCAACCTTTTGATTTTGAGTTTCAATACCATGAGATTCACGTTCAAGAGGTGCCTCATCAGCTCCAGATGCAGTTGAAGATTCGTCATTTCGTTTGATTGAAATAGTGGGGTGTACTATTTTTAAATGTCTACTTAAATTTGCCACAGATCCATTAGATATAAACAACATCTTCTTACAATAGCTACATTTTGCTTGATTATCACTGCCGGTTGACGACAACTTCTTCAAAATGCATCCATACATCGTTTCGTTTCCTTGGCTTTGGCATTTTTGTAGCTATTTATCTTATTATAAATATCTAACTAATAAATCACTAATAAACTAACTTTAAGAAAGGTTAAGTGTCGGTAAACAACCAAAAGTATAATACGTTTGACTTTTTATTATTCAATCTAGTGATGTAATGATTCGAATTAAAATAACCGTATATAATAATAATACTCGGAGTATTGAGATACTCGGAATCATCCGAGTATTTAATATTAATTCGGAACACGGATGCGGAATCATTATGCTGTTAAATCATAAGAACTTTCTGTGCCGTAATTATTTTTCAAATAATAAGAAACCATCAGAGGACTAATTGTCATATTGTTAAGAACGACCCCCGTCTACAAAACACTCAAAATTACCCATCAGCCGCCAAGCTACTGCCGATTATGATGCCAGAAAATTAAGCACGGCAGTACAATTTGAATTCGAATTTCGAATGAAAAATTCGTTGGGGGTTCGGTAGCAGCGGGCCGATGCCGGTGGCTAAATTCGAATAAATATGGGATAGGAACATTGGGAACTCGTTGATTTCGAATTTGGAAGATTTCGAAATTCGGATTATTAATAATAAAATTGTAAACTGAAGCGGGGCCGAGGATCTGCGGGTAAGTTTTAGGTTGTTACTTAGGGCAGATAGGTTTTTCAACATTATCTTAAAATTACAACCCTCTTCCGCATATCTTTTTTTATGGTTAAATTTGTATTACTTATTAAGTTGATATTGAGATATCGGCTTTTGGTATGTTAATTACAAATTACATTAATTATTAACTCTCACACATTGACCCTACTCACAGCATAGATTACTAATTCTTTCTTTACTCTAATTCCTACTTCGAATTTCGACGTTTGACATCGCATTGTGCATTCGTGAAATCGGCAGTTCAACACCCGCCGATGTCATTCGATTTCAGTTCTGCAGCTACCGATTCGGAAGCATAAAAATAAAAATTGGGACTGCCTAAACAAGCGCATAACGTGTGATTTCGAAATCGGATGATTAATCCGAGTATTCTGTTAATTCGATTCCGTATAATCCGATTCTTTAAATAATCCGAATATTTTCATCACTAATTCAATCGATATCGCTCTTGTGTTAAAACGGAGCATATCAAAATGACAAAGACAAACACAAAAGAAAAGGCACCACACACCCACCGGCGTTGAGACAGATTTTCAGATGTATCAAAAATGTACAAAATTGTACTAAAAAGTTTCTTTGTTGCAAAAGTTGTTGGTGGATTGTAGCTTGGGGGGACTAAGATAAGACAAAATACGACTTCAGTGATTCGCGGCGTATTATAAATGTTTAACGGATGTACTTTGTGTTTGTTGTGTGCTTTGAGAGTAAAATGTTTCCTTAGCTAGTTAATGCCGAAATAAAACTACTGGATTTATATCGACATGTTTATAAATATAAACTTGACACATTGTGATAACAACATACCGGCTCGATAACGTCGTTTAGAAACCCCACATAAATTCCTCGTGTTAGATAATTGTATAGATATAAAAGGTTATGAAAAGAACAGTAGAAAATTAGATATGTTACAGAAAATTGAAATTTCTAAACGTTATAATAATCAAAATGTTACCTTGCTTAATAGCCAAATTGGAGTTGGAAATCCCCCACAATATAATATATTTTTAGACCTTAAAATAATAACCTCAGTACAATACAAAGGACTTGTAAAATTAGCCGACGGCCGAAAGGTTATATGGATTGTTTTTTTTTTAGTTTTAAGTTATTGCCAGGGCCGTTTTTAGGGGTGTGCACGGTGTGCCGGCACAAAGGGGGCCAAATTATAGGGGCGGCCACAGGCCGCCCGCCAAAAACACAAAATTAGCCATTTGATTACAAAAATATACCTATATTTTTGTTTTCAAAATAAAGAAAAATTAAATTACATTTTGTTAGGCTTTTAAGATAAAACATTCATAAGAAATTTATTACCGGTCATTTCTTTTTTTGCTGTGCATGAGTTGCCGAAATTACAATAGAACTATTTATAGCAGCGTTCCTTGGAAAAGCAATAAAAATGAGATAAGGGCTTATACTTCATAATTGGTATGTGTACAGTATATAGTTTTATATAGCTCTATATACTGTAGAATGGGGCAGTTTTTAAATGTTTTGTTTTTCTTTTTAGTATTCGATTAACTAGCGAGAGTTTAACAGTGATATAAAGTGTTTGTAGTTTAGTTATTTTTTTCTACATTTTGCAAAAGTGAAATTTCAAAAGAAACAAATTTTCGTAATTTAAAAAGGTAAGTTCTTCGGATAGATATTACTTTACTTAATATTACCATCCAAATCCGCATCTTACGTTTTGGATTTAATATTAAACATGTGAAAAAAAATTTTTTTTAGCTTGAGATCAAAAAGTGGTTTATTGTTAATTTTATGTCTAGATTAATTTTCTATATTTCAAGTTTTAAAAAATGTATAAAGTAGTTTTACTAATTTACTTATCTAATAAAAATATAATAATTATATTTATTTTTTGGGTCATTTTAAAAACAAAATCTGATGCTAGATTACAATTTTACTTATTATTTATAAAAAATTCCATTTGGTGCGAACTTAATTG
Organism: Kuschelorhynchus macadamiae; assembly: GCA_030620095.1. Classification (NCBI taxonomy): domain Eukaryota; kingdom Metazoa; phylum Arthropoda; class Insecta; order Coleoptera; family Curculionidae; genus Kuschelorhynchus; species Kuschelorhynchus macadamiae. Next base: position 179,186 of record JAUTXW010000594.1, read on the forward strand.
GGGATACTATAAAATTATATCTTCGCAGATTCAGAACTATTACATAAACTAAATTTTCTAACTTTAATTACCTTTCAATTTTATTTCCAGATGTCCGATAGAAAAACAAAACGTTTATCTGGAGCTCAATATAAAAAAAGAAAATTAGAAAAGGAAGAAAACAAAAAAAAATTAAGTAGATCTTTGCAAAAATATTTAGTTCCATCAACATCGTCACAGTGTACAGATACAATTGAGGATGAAAATGTAAAGGATGCACATAAAGTAAGCGACCCTGAAGAAAAAAAAACACCCTGAATCAAATACAGAAATAGATAATGAAGAAAAGATGCTCTTAACCGATGATAATCCTAACTTAAACGAAGTTATCCCTGAAACTAATGATGATTTTGATGTCAGCGACCCATTCACCTGGCCGGATATTTTACAAAATCAAGTTATTGAGCAAATAGTACAAAACGATTTTCAGCATATAGAAAAAAAATTTCCTTCTGATGAATCGGGAAGGAAATTTTCTTCAACTCAATATTTTCGAATTTTGCCAAATGGTGAAAAAATTAAAAGAGCTTGGTTGGTATACTCTTGTAGAGCAAATAGCATTTTTTGTCTTTGTTGTAAAATATTTTGTAAGGAAGTGTTTAAGTTAAATAGCAAAATGGGGTATTCTGATTGGCGACATCTTTCACATATTTTATCCAAGCATGAATCTTCTGTACATCACTTGCAAGCTAATCAAAAATGGGTTGAGTTAAAAATGTCATTAAATAAAAAATTAACTATTGACAAAGAACGGCAAAATTATTTTGAACTTGAAAGGGAACGCTGGCGCTCTATCTTAAAAAGAGTTATTGCAATTATTCAATTTTTAGTTGGACAATCATTGGCATTTCTTGGAAAAAGTTCCGTCTTATACGAACAAAATAATGACAATTTTTTAAAAGCTGTTGAAATGGTGGCAAAATTTGACCCAGTGTTATCCGATCATCTAAAAAAAATTACAAAGACCCAAGAATCAAAAAGTAAAATAACTCACTATTTGGGAATTAATTTTCAAAACGAAATAATTACTTTGCTAGCAAAAAATATTTGCCATCATTTTACGACACTCTTAAAAAAATCCAAATATTTTTCCATAATTTTAGATTCTACTCCAGATGCAAGTCATACAGAGCAAATTACATTTGTAGTCAGATATGTAGACTGTAACGAAGAAAATGTTGTCATAAAAGAGTGTTTTTTGGGTTTTTTTCCTATTTTATATACAACTGGGGAAGGGATTTTTAACCTATTGGTTAATGATATTTTGCCTAAGTTTGAATTAGATATTAGGGATATAAGAGGTCAGGGCTATGATAATGGGGCCAATATGTCCGGAAAACATATCGGACTTCAACAAAGGGTAAAAAATGTTAATTCCAGGGCTATATTTGTTCCTTGCACCGCTCACACACTAAATCTAGTAATAAACGATTCCGCTAAAATCTCCCACGAAACAATAAATTTTTTTAACATCGTGCAGGAACTGTATGTATTCTTTTCTTCTTCTCCTTTTCGTTGGGATGTTTAAAAAAAAAATGTTAGTAATTTAAATCTTACATCGGTAAGTGACACCCGATGGGAAAGCAGAGTTAAAGCGCTTAGACCACTTCGGAATCAACTAGGAAATATTTGTAAAGCTTTGGTTGAGCTTTCAGAAGATGTTACAAGAGACTCAAAAACAAAACTAAGTGCCAATTCATTATTAGAAAAAATAAAATCATTTACTTTTATCTGTAGCTTAGTCATATGGTACGAGTTATTAGTTAAAATTGACGTAGTCAGTAAATTATTGCAAAAAATTAATATTGATCTGACTCAGTGTGTCACATCGTTAAAACATGTACTTAACTTTATTAACGAAATGCGATCGGACCAAGTTTTAACACTTACATAGAAATTTCATCCAATTTAGCAAATGAAATTGATGTGGAACCTGATTTTCCAGAAGTTCGTATAAGGCGGAAAAAATCCCAATTTAGTTATGAAAGTACAGACAATGTATTAACTAACGAAGGAGAGAAATTTAAAATAAATTTTTATTATACTGTTATTGACCGAGCTAGAATATCAGTAGAAGAAAGGTTTAATTCTCTTTCGTATTGCAGTAATATTTTTAACTTTTTAACACGGTTTCATGATGTGACATCGGATGATTTAAAACAAAAATGCGTTGAACTTGAAATCGCATTAACCGAAGACGAATCGAGGGATATAAGTGGCGTAGAACTATTTGAAGAAATTGTTACATTTAAATCCCTAACAGATCAAATCAAACCTATTGAGATTCTAAAATTTATTTATAATAATAATTTGGTCTCATCTTTTCCTAATTTATGTATAAGCTTGAGAATTTTTTTAACAATACCAGTAACGGTTGCATGTGGTGAACGGTCATTCTCAAAATTAAAAATAATAAAAAACGATTTAAGATCTTCTATGTCACAGGAAAGGCTTACAAATTTAGGTATAATTGCCATTGAAAATGAAATTTGTGAAAATTTAGACCATAATAAAATAATAGACGAGTTCGCAAGTACAAAAGCCAGAAAAATATTTTTGAAATGAAGAGGTTGTTTTTTTATTGGGACTTGCTTAGTTTTATACTTAGATACAATATAAAAGATACCAATTTTTGTTTGTTTGGCTTTTATATTATTTGATATTTAAATAATTAATAGTTTAAACATTTGTATTTTGTTTTATGTTGTTTATTGTTTCGTTTAATAGATTATTACCTTATGTTATAATACAATGTTACTTGTTAATGTATACGTAGGAACTTAAATATATTATTTGTTCAATAAATATTGTTTTTTTTTTGTTATAAAAGGGCGGCCGTTTTATTTCTGCACAAAGGCGGCCGAGGGGCTAGGAACGGCCCTGGTTATTGCGTTGAAAATGTAGCAAAGCTACGACACTGCACTACGCTCTAATTAGCAAAATGAAGTTGGTGACACTTAACAAACTATATATTCTTTCATTTAAAAACATTAAAATGTACTGTCATGAAGTAAGACAACTCAGTCAGTCAAATCTTTAATATAGGAGTTTGCCTAAGGTTTAGAGCTCATCAACATTTAAGTACCCACGTTTTGAGCTGGTCAGTTTTTATCGAACAAAAAAGATCACACATTGGAGATGTGGAAGTCAAATGCTTGGTCATAAAGTTATAACAGGTCACACCATATAGTAAAAGAATTTGTAGATATTCCGATGTTTTAAACCTACCTGTAAAAACTACAGTGACTTTTAAAAACTAGCATAGACGGATCTAGTTCTTGCCCATGTTAGAACAAAAAGCCATTTTTGCTCTTCAGTTAGAGCTATTAATTGTGCCGTAATGATTTTATGAGTTGTCATTAGATGGCGCTTTTTCGTAATTCTTCAAATAATACGGATTTCCTCAAAAAATCAAATGGTATGATATGACTTTTTTGTCATAATTTAATTTAAAGTTATAAAAGGTATCAGATAGTGAAATACAAAATCCGAAACGTTGGATTGAAAAACTAACCTCACCAATTTGTAGAAGAGAGAAAGTGATAATGATAAAGTGAAAATTATTTTAATCTGTCATTTCAACTAAGCCTACAATAAAATTATAGAAACACTAAAAAAAAAGAAAAATAAGTTTTATGGTTTTTTTATTGTGTACTTAATCTCAGATTTTAAAAAGCGGGTTGCGTATCCGCGTTTAGGTTAGCCCTGGTTAGATTTTTTTGGAATGATGTAAAAAAGTGTATCTATACAAAAAAAAATTTCTACATTAAAGCAAGGATTGTCAAACGAAAGACTCGGCAAGCGGCAGGACTCGTACGAATGTTTGAGAATCAAAAATGTTAATTTTGCGCACGAGAGAAAGTGCGTTCCAGCTGGGATGATGATAGTAACGATATATATTCTATATAAAATATGTATGAAATTTATTTAGTAATCGCATACTGTATTATAATTCAAGCACTTAACTGATACCCTTAAAGCCTGATGTTTCTTTTTTTTTTGGTTTTTTCTGCCCAACAAAATACAAAAATGTAACCTATAATAATAATAATAAACAAAAGTTAAGTTACGATAACGGTTCTTAATTTCGTTCACAAATTGTACCAACTCTAGTTTATTTTTATTATCCATAAGGGAGCTATACAAGTCAAAGCACGCGCACAAAACAGATCCCTGCGATTCCAGTAAATATTCTAGAATGGTATAAATGAGTATGTTGGAATATGTACTGTTAGCCGTTCAGTAGATCATTAGAATTGTTCAACATGACATATTTAAGTTAAAAATAGCCTAAAAGTCCAATCATAGCACCAAATTCCTGTTGCCGAGTATGACGTCAAAAAATAATGAATGTGACGTTACTTATTAAGCACAAATGGTGACAACCCTGGGAACAGATTAACTACTACTACTTCTCTCCTGTCAGTATAGCCCAGTAGATATTTTAGTCCATTGTCAAATGAATTTTTATAGATCCTAATAATTAAGCACCAGGCTAAAGAAATTAAAAATAAAACAATGGCCCAACAAACAGTTCGAAAGACTGTTAAACAAGTTAAGCCAATTTTATCACTAGATAGAGACGAAGCCAGGAAGAGAGTACTCAATTTATATAAGGCATGGTTCAGACAGCTTCCATATATAGGTTTGTACATAACAAACTGACATTTTAGTTTTATGTAATCAGAATAGATACCCCAAAAAAATATTTATTTAATATTCTTTACATTATCGTAAATAACATACTTTCTTTTTAGTATCCGTTTTACCTGTTTAGCAACTTTACCAAAGAAAAATATATATTACAATTGGGAAAAGTTATGTTCTTGATACTGTGTGTTATGTTATAAATTTTGAAAATTGAAACTTCCCAACCATTTAAAATAAAAAACTCAAAAAATACATCTTTCGCAACATCAAAACAATAGAACAATAGTAAAAAACTAATTTTAAAAAATATAAACATCAAAGTAGTCTGTACTTTCAGCACGTTTTTCGAACTTTCTATTTTAATTAATACCACAATAATGTTGGGTGCACAGTCTGCCAGATCGTGTCTTAGATGAGAGACCTCTGTGTTTTTGGCATAAGTGGTTCCACATGTTTGGTTTTGGTGCTTTGTTTCGGGGCGATAAGTGAGACTCAAGAGCTCATAGTGAAAACTGACCCCACTAGAAAGGGACCAAACACTGTGAACATGTGAGGCCCATAGTTGGTTCTGCATTAGTATATCCTATTCGTTTGTCTGGTTCTAAGTAAAATAGTAGTGAAATGGTCACTAAGGAGTAGGAGGGTGAGGGGTTGGCTTAAAAGAAAAGGTCATCTCATGATATCAGAAGTAGTAAGTTTCAAGAGACACTATTGATAGCTTAGATAGATTTAGAGTTATTTAAAAAAGAAGGGACTCTTGCCCAAAAACTCGAAAGAACACGCTGACCAGAAGTCAAGATTAGGACAAGACAAGTTTGGGGAGGCTTAATTTATTTCAAAATTGAAACGTTACTTAAATAACATCCTTGCAAACTTTCTATGAAATTGAATGGTACAAATTGTCTTTAGGACACTTGTGGTTACCTCACAGTTCACAATGTCATTCGATCACAACAACTTTAAATTTAGGGCCCATTGCATTGCAAATACCTATAATAGATAAACTCAGCAAGCCTATTAACAAATGAAATATATTGGCAATAAAGTTGGTGTGGGCTAAACCAGATACAAGAGGAAACTGTGAAACATGTATTAAATACTGGCAAGCAATGATCAGAAATATCCATCTGTTAACCTGGTACCGAACATTCAATTCTAGAAGCACGTGTTTAAATTCCTGATCATTGCTGGCCTGTTACTTTTTATTATGGCATTAATGTTGGTTTTATTGACAAATACAGCTTTAATGATAGTTTTATTGACAAACCTCGTGCTTACTTAATGGGTCACATCCATATAACAGGTCAAAAACTATTATAAGATTGTAAATTTTGATAGCGAATATCTCAGAAACAAAAGGTCACTAGAAAAATGTGACTCAGGATCAGATACAAGTGTCCTAAAATTTTGTTTTTACCACAAGATGTTTACACCCTCAGTTTTATTTTAAATTTGAACAGATTAATAACATTACATAACACTCTTATTATTCTTGTTTTAGTTAAACAATATGATATGCCAAAAAGTGTAGAACAGTGCAGGCAGAAACTTAGAGAAGAATTTTCGAAACATCCTGACATCAAGGATGTCCGAATTGTAGACATGTTAATCATTAAGGTAAATATGAAAACTCTATTTACACAATTGAGTTTAATCATTTTAAATTGAATTCCAAATTTATTTTCTAATGTTAGGAAACATTTGTTATTCCTGGAAGTAATATTGAACAGGTAATTTGTTATTCTTGTAAGTAATATAGAACAGGTAAAAATTATTTGTTAACATATAGGTTTCTGAAGTTTAAAGTAAGTTTAGGTAATATAATATTGACAGAAGGAACTCTTCAAGTGATATTGATCATGTATAGAATACCTATCATTTTTAAATTTTTGTTTCTGAAGTTTAAAGTAAATGTAGCTAATATTATATAGACAGTAAAAAGTAAAATAATACGTACATGTAGTATCGACTATTTAAAAAAAATTATACATTAGTGAAAATAGAAAGTGTTGTTTCATCAGTGACTAAAGGTTAAGAATCATGATTCTGTTAAGTTGCAGGTATCTTTCAACATTTCAATGATATAAAAGTTCACTCCATTATCTGCGCATAAGGAATTTTCTCATATTCAGATAGATTTTCCTTGGTTATTAAGTTACCATGAGTTTTTGAAAAATGTTAAGCAAATTAAATATAATTTACCATTTCAGAGTTACATTATAGTTTGTTAAAAAGTTCATGCCACTTTAATTGCTATATATGCACAAGCTTAAAACTTTGGAGCCTAAACTTGATTGAACCCTACTTTAATAAAGCAACTTAAAAAAATTTTAATAGTAGGTATCTCGAAAGGCTAATAAAATCCTAGGGCACATCTTCCTATTAAAGGGATCCTAAATTCTAGAAAAAGGAGGTAAATATTAAAAATAGCCACTGAACACCTTTGGAAATGTAACGAGGAATTTTATAGAATTTTTAAGTTGTTTTTGCTTGTTGGGATTCTGTTAGTATATCTAGGGTAAAATATAAAGTTATTGTTTTCCCCAAAGTTTAACAAGAGTCATGGGGCTCCATAAGTAAAGATTAGATATTTTTTTTATATTCTCTATTTTCTATATTATATTCTATATACCTGCTTTTGTAAGCAGAAATATTTCTTATAAAATACTTTGGGTTCATTGTTGTCCTTTGTGCCCTTTGGAAATTATAGGGTCTAAAACAAATTTTTGCTTATTTCGAGAATTCGATTATTTTGCATTATGGAATAATTTGTGGGAATAAATAATAGATTTTGTTGAACATTTTATTTGATGACTATTCAAATCCAGGATGTTTAATAAATGACAATACATAACATTGCTATGTAGTTTTCAATTTTTGGTTTATGTCTGTTATGCTTTTACACCTTTCATTTTTGTTTAGTCTCTATTTTTTGCTCATATCTTTGTAAAGGGAATTTTGTTCTTATACAATAAAGCAATGTTAAACTTAAAACATAACTTTATATATATCCACAGAGCACCAACAAATATAAAACATGAGGTAAATTTAATCCAAGAATTGATGTGCAACATACAAATAAAAATATCGAAATGTCTTCATTTGTTAAAAAAAGAGGCACAGAAACTTAGTCATATTTCGAGTAGATTTTTTTCACAAAAAGTTTATAGCACAGTTATGTACAGGGTCTTCCAATGAGGAGGAAAAATGAATTTTTGTTTACTTTCCCCATATTTCTTAAGAAATTCAAAATAGCCAATCGATGGATTTTAGCTTGGAGAATTCAAAAATCGTAACAAAAAAACAATTGAATGAGAAACAAGACTTACGCCAAGGATGTTGCATTTTTTAAATGGAACACCCTATATATTATTACATTTTTGGATTCTATGGTCAATTCTAAGTTTTTTTAATTAGGGTACTATATGTCTATCTTCAACTGTTTTTGATTCATTGATGTGATGAATGATGAAAATTGACATTTTTGCCTCTTTGAGTCGTCATAGCGCCTGAACGGTTGGACCTACGGCAAAATAACTTTCACACTTTTATCTTAGTTTTTGATAAGCTGCCAGTCAAACAAAAAAACGGAAAATTATTTGCTTCCTGTTTAATTGAATATATTCATATGAAATAGGTAGCAAAATAATTTCCGTTTGTTTGTTTGACTGGCATCATAAGATAGCTTATCAAAAACTAAGATAGGAATGTGAAAATTATTTTGCTCTAGGTCCAACCGTTCAGGTGCTATGATGGCTCAAATGAGCAAAAATGTCAATTTTTAAACATCAATAAATCAAAAACAGAAGGAAATATAGATGTATAGTACCCTTATTAAAAAACACTTAGAATTGACCATAGAATCCAAAAATGTAATAATATATAGGGTGTTCCATTTAAAAAACGCAAAATTCTTGGAGTAAGTGTTTTGTTTCTCCTTCAGTTGTTTTTTTGTTACGATTTTGAAATTCTCTGAGCTAAGATACATCCATTGGCTATTTTGAATTTGTTGAGAAATGCAAGGAAGTCAAAAAAAATGTGTTTTTCCTCCTCAATGAAAGTCCTGTACTTGTGAAAAATTAGAAGTAATTTTAAAAATAAAATAAAATAAATAAAACAAGATAAGTTTTGATTTTTAGGGTCAAATGGAGCTTAAAGAAACAGTCAACATGTGGAAACAAAAAGGTCATATGATGTCTTACTTTAAAGATACATGGGAGCCAAAGCCAAAGGATTTCTTATCAAAATTTTTAGCTGGGAAAGAATAAACAGATTTTGTGGTTTGCTGTATGTAGAATATAGAAAACAAAACTTAGTTTAATAATTTTGTAAATAAGAATAAAAGCAATTATTAGTAAACTATTTATTATTTCTTTCAAATTTAAAGTGGTAAATTTATACACATATTAATTGTTACATAATTGTAAAGCTAGAGCAAACTTTAAGATGGAATAAATCAAGAACACTGTATTATGGGAAACTAAGCAGAAAATGCATAGTAGAAACTTATGAATATTAAGTATCTAGAACACTAGTGTAAAGCCATGATTTGTTTTTCTTTTTTTCCCTGATAGAAAGCTTAAAGAGTACTATGTAGAAACAAATGAATAAATCAACAGCTGTTAGCTGATGCAAAATATATGTAGTGCACTCATTTTTAGAAAGTATTACAGTAATATAACTTCACATCTGTGATGCCATGACTATGTTTACAATTCATCAATTTTCAGAATCACCTTTGAATGAATACAAAGTTTACTACATGGTTGTGTTAATAATTTTCTTAGGTTAGTTTTAAAATGTAATGCTATATTGTTTTTTTAAGGTTAAATATATAACTAAAGTAGAATGAAAAAGTTTTTTTTTATGTATAAAATCTTACATTTTTATAATTAAATATTGTAAAGTTTTGTATCAACCACGTTGAAAGTTTAAAAGCTAGTACTAATTAAACAACATGAAATAGAGATATTTCTCTTGACAGTGTAATATTCACTTTTATTTATTACAAATAAATTAAACGCACATACAATAGTAGCTAATAAACAACAAATTGCTAATGGGAATAAAGGGTTCACTGTGGAGGTGTTGTTCAGGCCAGTTAGTTGGAAATATAAATTAAATTTAAAATGTTTTTTAAAAACTAACTGCTATAAAGTTTTCTAGAGGTGCACCTACTACAATCTATAAATAAACTTAAATATCTAGATAATATACTACAATATTAAAGGGTAATATTTTAATGAGAGAAAAAAATATTGTTTTTTTTTACATGTAATATCTATATTTTAAAGTTTTTATCATAGATATACATTTTTGTATCAACTGTGGTGAGTTGAGAAGCTAGTACTAACTCTGTAAACAAGAAATAAACATATTTTTAGTCTACTAAATATTAATCTTCTCGAATAAAATTCAGTTCTAGAGTAGTTATGTATAATTATGTCCTTGTTTTACACATTATTTACATTCCTAGGTTGGGCTATTTAGGTGTTTACATATTCATAAAACAACAGCTTAATAGTGATTTTAAAGTATTTGTGACAAAAATAAGTCACTTTTATTATTGCAAATAAATTAAACACATACAATAGCAACTAATAAATAAAAAATAGCTTAAAGCAATAAAGAGCCTCTTGAATTGAAAACAAATTAAATTTAAAATGTTTTTTAAAAACTAAATACTATACAGTTTTTTAGTTTAGGAATTATGTTACTATGGTCTATAAAATAAACTTAAATATCGAGATAATATACTGTGATAATAAAGAAAAAATTTTAGAGAGATAAGAGAAAGAAGACAGACTACAAGAAAAGCAGTTAGAGAAGTTGTGAGTCTTTTAATTTTGTTTTAAATTATAGTCCCTAATATGTATTACAAAAGCATTTTGATAACAAAAAACATTTTTTAAAAGATTCCTTGTTATGAGATATGGTAAGAGTGTACTGCCTGAATGTTTTTATGTTATGTATGTCAGTGCGATAATTATGTTTATTGTATAAGTAGGGAGAATATTTGTAGTTTTGAATGCAAAGCTGTAAGACACTCTATTATGTTAAATATTAAGTGAACGTATAAACGTACTTTGCATTTTTTAATTGTTCTTATTTCTGTTGAATACAAAAACGGAGTATATACATTATGTGCATCGTTGAAATGAGAAGAGGAGATATGAGAGTAGATTAATTTGAGCATCGGGAACGTTCTTTTTATACTTGTCTATGGTCTTCCTCCAAAACTTTGTACCTGAATTGCCAGTTTTCTTTCCAACAGAATTATTTCTGTTTCGGTTTCATAAAATCAATGCATGCGTTCCACAAGTTTCAGTATTGGCACCTATTTTATTCCTTCTGCACATCAATGACCTGGTTTCTTCTATCAGCAATCCTATTCGCAGTTATACTGGTGAGAGTACACTCTACTTCAACATACAATTTTCCAAACCTGAAATTGATAATAGGCGCGGACCAATGAGTTTATCTCTAACCGATCACGACTTTAATAAAATCGTCTAATGGATAAGAAATAACCTTGTCCAGTTTAACGCCACTAAGACACAATCATGTTTCCTATTTCACAAATTATTTCCCAATACCCACCCCATTCAAATGAATAATCAAATGTCTGAAGCAATTGATTACTTTAGAATAGTTGGTCTTTTCAGAAAGATCTTCGCTTTCATGATCATATCACCTCAAATGCCACAGCAGCCGCGGAAAAATTTCCTTCCTTTTTCGAACTAGATACTTTTCTTCTTCCAACTTGTATACCCTTTACACGTAGCAAGTTAGATCCAGTTTTGAGTATTGCTCTCATATATGAGGAGCAGCTTCTTCAATACTTAACTGCCTGACAAACATCATAAGAAAGCTTGCATCACTAGAGCATCGTCGAATTGTGGGTAATTCGTCTCTGTTTTACAGATACTACCATGGATTCTGTTCTAATGATTTATCTTTCATTATGTCTTCCTTGGTAATTTCTGCTAGGGGAGACACGAGCATCGACCCACATACATCCCTTCACTGTCCAACTGTAAGGAGCACCACTTTGTTCGCACCTTTATTCCCATTGTCCCGATTTTATTACCAGCAAAGGTCTTCCCATCTCCTAATCTGCAAGTCTTTAAATCCCTCTTTTCACTTAAAGCAAGCATGGTAACTAGCACTTAAATCCTCGGCCTTGGTGGTCTCCTCACAGATAAAAAAAACATACATTTCCTCAGAAATTGTATTTTTTATGTCAGAGTAGTTACAATAGAACATTACGAGGCATTATTATAGTATAGATCCATATTATCCTAACAGGCAATGAACTATATACTAAGTAACTGGAATGACCCTATCGATCTACAGAATTAACGCAAATACATTTAAACGCAACCCGCCGTCTTGCGGTCTCTCCGTCTCTATCTTATCTTATTGGGTTCAATGGGAATAAAGCTGCAAGATTTTATAAAACTTAATTTTTTAAATTAAATATGATGAAATAATACACAAACGGTACATTATACTATAGAATACATATCGTCTTAACATTTGGTATAAAAAAAAAACAGCTCTTTACATGTTATTTAAAGTCATTTGGAAGATAATACAGCATATTCACTCACTAATAACATATATATATATATATATATATATATATATATATATATATATATATATATATATATATATATATATATATATATATATATATATATATATATATATATATATATATATATATTTTTATTGAATTTTCGGGTTTGTAGGAAAAAATATAGTGCATAAAATTTTATTTTAATAAAAATATTTTTTTTTTTTTCAACGAAACGTAAGGGTTTTAAGTATGTAAGAGAATTTGAGAATAAAATAATATGTAGATAGTGAATTTGAAATTTTCATTGTGTTACACTTAGAGTGAAATGTGTTTTTCTATTTTTTACAATACCATTTTAACCAACTGAGTTTTAGAGCAGTTCACTCGTCAATGCCTTTTGAAAATTATTCTCTAAAAAGTAACTTCAGGATTTTTTGAACTTCCACCCTTAAAGGGGTAAAAGGGTGAGAACTAACTTTTAAAGTGGTAGCCAAAGAAAATTAGGAACTTGAATTCGTGGGCGTATTTAGGGGGGCAGTCCTCCCCCCTCCTTGAGCTATTGATATATTTTTAGATTTTTCATTGTTCTGTCTGGACTCCTCCCCGTGAGAAAATCCTAAGTACGGTACTGCTTGCACTTAATAATTTTTTTCCCAAAAGCTTCCATAATTATCTGTTGGAATATGAATCTATACACAATTTTTTTTATAAAATATCTAAATATCAGAGAGTGACTTTTAAGAAGTTTTTTAAATACATTTAAAATATTGAAAATGAATATTAAATAAATATTTTTTTCATTTTTCAATATAACAGGCTCTACTGGACAAATAAGTCAAATATTATTAATAAATCTCAAAGCTGCATTGACAAACTTTATGATAAAAATAATCCTAAAAAGTCCTAACTTTTTTCGATTTTGTCAAATACAAATTTATTTTCTGACACTAATCTATATATGTTTATGGTTTACCACCATATACATATATAGATATTTTTTTTATCTTAAAATTGTTGTATATATACTGGGGTAACAAAATGTGGGAATAAGGTATTATGGCTATTCAGATGCATTGTTCTGATTTATTGAGAAAAAAAAATTCCAATTTTATTTATGTACTGGGCCGCTCTCCTACTTTATCAAAACTCGATCCAAAAGTAATATAAAAAAAAACAATTATTTAATTTCATCTATTCAAAACATGGTTTTTTCAATGCCTCAAAACCACTTACCCATATATTCTCCAATATCCCCGTTCCTTTTTAGCCCATCAGTTTTTCTAATCACGAGTAGCAGTTACTTTCTCCCCGCCACACTTTACTGAAAACATAATAGTACTAAAATGCTAGTTTCATAAAACACAATTTTATAGTACAAGTTCTAGGTTTCCTCGAGCCGCAGAAGAGTTTTGAATAGGGTGAGTGAGATTAAATGTCTTATGAAACGAGTATTTTATGCTATTTTTTCTAGTTTGTGCACTGAATTATAAAAAAGCATTATCTTTTTTTTTCCCCCGAGGATAGTTTGACTATTATTAGGAAAAATGCTTTTCCTCCCAAGGTATGTATATAGTTTTTTCTAATACCTCTGATGTCATACGTATACATATATTTCTATAGTTTTGCCCCAATAATTTTAATGCATGCATACATACAAGAACAACTGCATAAAATATATATGACAAAATATTAATTAGGTGTTGCATAGTCATCATCATGTAGATAACGCTTTGTTGCTATGACATTTGTGGCAATATAAACATAACATGAGCTCAGAGGGAAGGACATTTTTGATCTCGGGGAGAAAAAACTTTCTCCTCCTTCACTTAGAGGTCGAAAATGATATTTGTCTAGTAAGGTAGTAGAAAAAAATATTTTTACAAGTCTTGCTGCATATTTTCTAAGCTCTGCCAATATTTAGAGGTGCATTTCGTTTTACATATGACAATTAAAACAATATTAGGGGCTACGAAAGAAAAATAGATTCTTAAAACTTAGATTTATTATAATTTAACAAAAAATATTCTGTAGAGAGCATATTATGTTTGTTCACTGTATCAACTTAATCTAATAAAAAAACAAAGAGATTCAATAGGCAATAATTACATAGGCTTTAACATATTAAGTTACAACTTTGTAGTATGATATGGTTTATTTCTAGTGAATCTAGAAATTAAGTCCCAAGCCCACTTTGGCTGATCAGTCGGTACCATATGCCCAGCATTTCTTACCAAAACTTCTGTTAAATTACCTGCCTGTTTGACATATCCAGCTAATTCTTTCTCCACAAACCACTGATACCTAAAAGTCATAAGATTTAATATTAGAAAAAAATTAATATCTATTTGTCAATACTATTTTCTCCCAGCCAATCATTACAGTTTCAATTTCTCTTGGTCAAAATAACCCTTCACAGTGGATTCATTCAATACAATCATTTGCCTCAAAATGTAAAAACAATAAAAGGGTTAAGCTGATCAGAAAAGCATATACAAACTTTATTGGCACTTAAAATCATATCTGTTATGACTTTTAAATAGCAAAAAGGATCCCATGCACTTTAGATAGGTTTTCGGTACATACATATTTGGTTAAATTTAAATCATTTTAATGGTTTGTATGGATGGAGATGGTAATGAAATTCAATGTTAAGCTGGGAAAATATATTTCCTTTCTTAGGGCTAGTTATAGTGGGTCACACTTGTCACAATAAAATTACTACACTTATAGGACATTACATAATAGTCGGGACTAGTTTGACGACACCGTAAACATAAATAGAATTGATAACTATATAGGTATTAATATCGAATTTTCTTCTGTGTGTTTATGGTATCGTCAAAACTGTCCCGACTATATATGTACTGTCCTATCTATGTAATGTCCTACACGTGTAGTAATTTTATTGTGATTGGTGGGACCTACTATAACTAGCCTTGAGAAAGGAAATATATTTTCCACAATGTTGGCAGCTTGACAATGGATTTCATTACAAACTGATCCATATACCCCATTAAAAGGATTGTAATAATATCAATTGGATCAATTTTGAAAAACGAATTTAAACATGAAAATACTTGTACGGGAAAATCAAGAGAATTTATTAGATATTTTAAACTGGTCCTTGAGTTCATGGATGTGTGACAGTTTCGAATAGATAAACTTGCTGTTCTTTATATGCCCGTTTTATACATTTATACTTTAAGAAAATGTTTCTCTTATAACATGTTCATAATTAATATATCATACTTAACACCCCTTCAAAAAAAGAGTAAACCCCCTTCAGCCCTTAGCACTTATATGTCGTTAGGGCTTGAAAGTCAAAAAGAGTCAAAAAAAGATTTAAAAAAATGTATTTTCAGCACCCTATATCGCAAAAACGAAAAATTCGCCGAGCACTTAACTATTTCTACAATATCAGAATACTGAACTAAGTGTTTTGATTTTAATCTGTAAAATCTTTTACAAAAGCAAAATATAGAAATGAACTTCTTTATAGATCTAGCTACCAAAAGATAAAAAGTATCTTCAATACTACCAATGGGTTCTTAGAATGAAAACTATGATAAATGAAAAAATGAATTGTTAAATAGTATAAAACATCTTATTCAGCAGCAGGGAGGAAAGAGATCCATTTAATGAAGATCAACCGAATCTAGATTTAAATCACGTTTACCAACAAACTAATGCTGATGAAAGAGAGTACCTTGAAGAACTTGTGACTGCAAATGCAAATGCAAAAAACATGGTAATCCTTAAATATGACCAGTTACCTTTGGATATCACCACTCGTGTGTCAATCACTTGGCTGATAGGAAATCCGAAACAGACAGAGAATCCGTTTTACCCCTGGTTAGATTAAATTATGAACCAAACATATAATTTCCTGTAATATTATTTATAGATGGCCATGTTTCCCACCTTATCTATCATACTCGAAAATGTTGTGACGAATTATCTTTTAAATGTGTTCAGACTATTTGTTGCATTTAGATTGATGAGTCCCGACAGGATGAAAGTATATGTACAATTACTATATAAAAACCTCTGGTATATGACACACTGTCTTATGCTTGCTTAAATAATATTGTTTATTTATTTTTTATTTATTTATCAATAGACTACAGAGTGATAAACTCCAAATGGTATTACGTAAGTCACAATAAATCTTTAAAAACTAACATTTTTAACCCACAATAACTTTAGCTTAAATTGTATAAGAAGTAATTGTAAAGAAAAATAAAAAGTTCTGTCTTGTCAATATATAAAAACACAAAGAAACAATATACAACTAATCATATAAGCTGCATACTTTATAGATATGATAACATTATAAAACAAGTATTTATTAAATATATATGAAGACAAAAATGGAAACACATAAGAATATATATTAACAAATTGAACAAAAAATGTAAAAAAGTCATGTAAAGCATGACAAACAACATAAATTAGTGTCTTAGACGCAAAGTGTTTTTAGAGATAAATGACTCAAAAGAAAAATGTGATAATCTGCATAATACCTTTTATAATTTGAAACCAAACGATACCCAAAGGCGCTTTGGCCATAGTTGGTTCTATGGGTATACTCAAAAAATAATTGAACCTGTCTGGTATGCCTATTTGGAACTAAAAAGTGAACTAAACTAAGTAAAACACTACAGGCTATTGTGCCATTAATAAGCTTGTGCAGAAAAAGTAAAAGAGCATCTTTACGCCGACCCTCAAGACTTTTGTACCCACAAAGCAAAAGTCTAGTCTCATAGGTAAGATTAGAGTGAACCTCACGAAAGTGAAGCTTGTATTGCAGGTATTTCGCAAAATTATTCTGCACTCTTTCGAGTGTTTATATGACAAGCATAATGTGGTGACCATATAATAGAGCAGTATTCCAGTATGCTGCGGACCAAGCAGTTATAAAGACAAGAAAGCGCCTTTGTGTCATTAATGTGTCTGGTATTTCTTTTAATAAAACCCAATAACCTAAAAGCCGTAACAACAATACTATTGATATTTAAGTTAAAAGACAGGTTTACTCCAAAAATCAAAATCTATTGATATCTACATTATTTACAATATAGGATGCCATTATTGGATTAACACACTTATAAAAGCTAATAACCTTACATTTTTTGGGGTTGAGGAGTCAATCAATCAGGAGTCTGTCTGACCGGGCACAGCTCCTGGCTCCAGGGGGTCTACGGCCCTTGCACGGAAGTTCCACCGCTGGGGCACTGCACTTTCGTAGGCCATAAACCTCAAGACCGTAGGATACTTCCAACAAGATTGGAGGTTTGTAGTCTCGGACTACATCCTGCTCATGGTGCCCCTGCTGAAACTAAATCCTGCGGATCTACACTGGGAGGTCGATGAGACATCCCATGTACTCACGCTGTGAGTGCATGAAATAGCTCTAGAATGTTGTGGTCGCGTCTAGGGCACTCAAATGACCACCCGTGTTTGTGCCGTGCGTGGAGACCCGGATGAAGGGATCCTGGCGGTTGAGCCTACATGAAGTGGCGGCAACACGCCGCCATGGCCCGGATTTCCATGTAAACGGGAGGTCGAGCCTAACCCAACTCGATCAACTGGCTGCGTCGCCCCGTCAGAGGGACGACAGGGTGAGTCATCTGGGGGAGAGGGGTGTGTAGGGAAGTGGGGGCATCACCTTCTCTCAAGGGATGGTGTTGGAATCTCATGAAACTCATGCACAACTTCCTTTGGATGGCTATATACTCAACCGGTAGTCCTGGCGTAGCTTAGCTACGTCCCATTTGATACTCCAAGGATAGTGGGGAGCTGGTTAAGTGAATTATTCAAAACCTCAAATGGATAGAGGCAAATGAGAGTCCAGCGGATAAACCGCAAATTGAGAAGGAGCAGGCAAACACTGCTCCCAACCAGCAAACAGGAAGCAACCGGCCATCAGCAGGCTGCTCCCAATCAACGGCAAGCAACCGGCCACCGACAGGCTGCTCTCAGCCAACAGAGAGCAGCCGGCCACAGGCCGATAGCAAGCCAAAAAGGAGACGCCTTTGCGGTGCCGAACAAAATCAGCGTTGAAAGGCTCGTCTTGCAGCAGAGGCTGCCGTAGGAAAAACCGAAGAGCCTACCTGCTCAAAGGGAACCCTGCAGTCCACTGCATCCAGGGGCAAACACGGTACGCTGGCTCCCAAAGCTAACCCCGTAACTGCCCGACTGGGAAGGCAGGGAACTGCTACGATTTCCTCGACTGAAAAACCCCGTAGCGGCGGAAGTGTGCTGGCTAGTAAAGCCAACCCAGAAACCGCAAAAAGGCAACAAGGCAAGCCGAAGAGGACACCTTTCCCTACGGCAATTGGTGGAGGCTCCGAGGACCAAAAATCCTCGGGCGTTTCCCCACTGCTGAGAGGCAAGGATCCAAAAAAGATGATACGGTCGGACGGATCAGAGTGGCAGCACAAAAAGCTGCACCCTGATAAAAAGTCAAGACCGGCATCCAAACCCCAGAGGACTGGTCCTCCAGGGAACTTCGCCGCGGCAGCCGCTAGCCATCTCAGGATGGCTGTGGTGAACCGGAGCGACCCCATGGAAAAGATAACCTCAGATCAGGCGAGAATCGTAGAGGAGGCGCTACTAAGAGAGCTGGATGCACTTCTAGCCTCCCTTGGAACCTCCCAGACGGTTCCGCCAAGTTTTAGTGGTGGGTTTAACCACAGCGGCGAGATCCTGAGGATCACCGCAAGCGACCAGCTGTCGGCGGATTGGCTGGTGGGGGCTGTTGCTGGACTTCCTCCACTTTGGGAGGAAGCCAGTATTGAAGCAATTTCCCAGGGGAATACTGTCACAGTGGCATGGATTAAGGGACACAGCGGAATCGAAGGAAATGAAAAAGCGTATAGGTTGGCGCGTAACGGAGCAAAGGCCAAACCATACGGTCCTGAACCTTTCACGCCGCTATCCTCTAAGGCGATCAATCTAAAGATAAACGAACAGGCAATAGGGATTCTAAGAGAGAGATGGGAGAGACAAGACTTCAGACACTCAGGTGACTGAGTACCTCCTTGGACTCTCTCCGAGGAAATCTTAGAAAACTGGTAGGAATGCTAACAGGACACTGTAAGCTAAACAAACACCTTCACACCAAGTTGTAGAGGGTGGATCCAAGTTGTAGAGGGTGCAACGAGGATGACGAGACTGCAGAAACATAATCTTTGTTACTGTCCAGCTCTTGTAAATACCAGAGAATCCATTATGGGGGAAAAATGGCCAGAAATGGCCACAATCGGAGGATGCTCGGCCGCCACGGTGTTAAATTACATTAATGCTGTTGGCTGGCTTGACGAGTAAACCTCCGAGGGAGGTTACAATGGGCCCACCTGCGAGGCCTAAGTAAGAGGTTGGCACAAGTCAATCCTCCATATTCTCTATCATCAACCTTACATTTGGAGACATTAATTTTTAGATAATTAAAATTACATCACTGTATAAAATTATTTAAATCCATTTGTAAATTATTGTAATCAGGACTGACGATATTATAAAATTTGAGGTCGTCCGCATACAAGAGACAGTGGGATTCAGGGGCGTGCAGTCCATGGAAGTAAGGGAAGTAGTGCTTCTCCAAAAAAAATTACAAAACATCTTCTAAAATGTAATTTTTGAAATGGGAAACCATTTATTTAGTTTATATTAAAAATGCTAAAATATTATCTTAATTATCAAGCCCATAATAAATGCGGCCTTGACTCCGACCGAGCCACAATAGAAATCGAATAGAACCTATGCGGGCTGCTAGCTTCTCTGCAGCCAAGTCCTGTATGCTTGATTTCCTGTAAATCGAGCCAGAGGTTATTGAACTTTCCACCGGCTGTTTGGAATTTTTGCATTTCAGTCGCGTGCTTTAAGTGGGGGCGGAAACTATCGTTGGAGTAGGTTCTTTGTTTGAACGGCTATCCGTGTGTTGTGTGATACGTACGTCGCGTCGTGCATGGTGCGATATGGAAGACAATAATACGGACGTGGATATGCAAATACCGTCAACTTCGGCTGTCGGTAATAATGTTGAAAATGTTGGAGAATTTAGTAAGAAGAGTGTGTGTGAATGTGTGTGGTGTGTGTCTTAATAATAAAAGGATTTTCAACATTAAACTTCGCTGATAAGCTTCAAATAATTTCCAAAGGAAGGGCAAACCGCCTATGAAAAATGTAACCACAAAAATGAAAAACTGTATTAGAAATTTTTATCCGGAAAAACAATATGAACAATTTAAATGGCTAACAGGGTGTGAAAATATAAGTAAATTATTTTGTTGGCCATGTTTACTTTTTAATAATGAAAAAGGGCTCTGGAATAAAACTGGTTTTTCCGATTTAAACAATTTCCATAAAGCTGTAAAAAGACACATTATGTCCAAAGCGCATTTGCAGGCCGTCATAAAAGAAAAAGTCTTTGGCAAAACCAGAACTGAACACACCCTTAATAAACAGTTGGAAATTAGTCACCGCCAACACAATGAACTAGTCGATAAAAATAGGCAAATATTAAGAAGACTTATCGATGTTGTTTGTTTTCTCGGACAGCACGAATTAGGATTTAGTGATCATGACGAAACAAGGGTTTCTTCAAATAGAGGAAATTTTCAAGATTTACTTAGTTTAATGGCTAAATATGTTGATTGCTTAAAAAATCATTTAGAAGATTGATTTAATTTCCGCTGTTGGAACCATTATTCTAAAAAGAATCAAGCAGGAGATTGGCGAGGCGCGGTTCATTGCTATTGTTCTGGACGAAACAACTGATATCATTAATTTTAGCCAATTATCTATAGTAATACGCTATGTTAAAACAGACGGAAATATTCAAGAGCGATTTTTGGGTTTAAAGAATATGTCCGAAAAACGTACAACAGATGCATTATATACCGTTACTAAAGAAATTAATGGAGAGAAAAAATTACTTGCTCAAAGCTATGATGGAGCTGCAGTGATGGCAGGACAATTAGGGGGTCTGCAAACTAAAGTTCGAGAAACTTTCCCAAGTGCTGTGTTTGTCCATTGTTTTACTCATAAATTAAATTTAGTTTTATCTCAGTCCATCAATCAAATTAAAGAATGTAAAGTATTTTTCGTTACTTTAAGTAGCATGGCTTTTTTTTCCAAGTCAACAAAACGTACACAAGCTTTGGACTCCATTGTCCACAAACGATTGCCCAGAGTAGCTCCTACTAGGTGGAACTATAATGGAAGACCTGTGTTAACAGTATCTGAAAATCGTGAATCACTGATTGAACTATTTGAGAATATAATAATGAAACGTGGGACTCAGAAGCAATAAATAGTTCGAGGGGGTTTTTGAACTGTTTGAAACGAGATTTTAATTCAACATATTTTCAGAAATATTTCCATTCTCGGACAACGTTTTTAATATATTACAAACTAAAACAAATGATATTCCTTTTTGCCTAAAAAAAGTGGATGATTTTAAGTCCATGTTAAGCCAAAAAAGAGATGACTTTGACCTATTTTGGGAGAAAACGATGACGTTGAATGTAGAGCCACAAGCCAAGCGTCTTCGAACAGACAAGGTCGGAGATATTCAAACATCATACAGATGCCTCTTTTATGAAATAATCGATCAAATTCAGCAACATATAAACTATAGATTTAACGGTTTAAATGATTTTAAATTCCTCGAGCTCTGCAATTTTGATGCATTTAAAGGAAAAACTTTTCCAGAAGATGCGTTTAAATCTCTTCTTCTTCATTATGGCCAGTTCTTCGACCGAGTGTTACTGCGATCTGAACTAAAAGTGATTTACGAAACTGATGACATTAGCGCAAAAAATAACGCTAAGGAACTAGTGCAATTTTTAAAAGACAAGGAGCTGGAAGAAACCTACACCGAAGTGTCGAAATTGTGTGAATTAGTATTGACAATACCTGCCACAAGTTCATCAGTAGAACGCAATTTTTCAACACTTAAACGTATAAAAAATTTCGTGAGAAATTCAACGGGGCAGGAAAGACTTTTGCATACATCGCTGTTGTCCATTGAAAATAAACTTCTCCAAACTATGTCGGAGCATCGACGTTTTTTATGATGACGTCATTGACGAATTTGCAAAAAATGATCGAAGAATCGAATTACATTACAAATAGGTAAGTTTCTAAAAATTGCTTCCCTTTCACGCCCCTGGTGGGATTATTATGTATCGAAACATTCCGTAAACAGACTAGTCTACATGTTAAGATATGTAGTTTTATTAAATGTTTGCCTCCCTTAATTTAATATTTTTATTAAAATAATATTTTAAATAATATTTTTATTCAGTTGTGAAAAAGCCAAAAAAGATTACTGTTTGTTAATCTAAATGCAACAAATAATCTGAAAACATATAAAAATAAAGTTATAGATGGCTGCAAACTATTATTTTTGCGTTTCTAGCTTACATGCCAAATCAACTGACAAATTTCAAAATTTAGAAATCAATTCATTTCTATTATTTAATGTTTCTCTCTTACAATCGGCGCACTGATGAGTCCCGACAGAATGAAAGTATTTGTACAACTACTATGTGTCTATAAAAACTAGGTAAATGACACAATTTCTTATGCTTGCTTAAATAATATTGTTTATGAATTATCTTTGTTACACATTAACCAAACGCGACCCATTTGACCCAAATCTTAAGAAGCAGGAACTAAAAAAAAAAGGAAAAAGTTCCTGTTGCCGCGTCTTCGAAAAATGGAAATGAAAATAATTAAATAGTAAAATGAAAAACTGAAACAAAAAAAAATGGAGGAAAGAAACAGAAATTATTCAGGTTGAAAAGGAAAAAGATGCATTCTAAAACATGGTCAAATTCTAGTTTAGAAGATGTCAAAATGTTTGTATATTTTAAAATATATTTGAAATCCAGGAGTTAAAGATGGTTACATTAAACTGTAGCAATGATTCAAAAACTCTATTTAAATTAAATGACGAAGACATCAGTACAATATAAAAAAATCAAATAATTGCAATATCACCCTCTCCCTAGATGCTGCAATTGATTGAGTTAGATATATATTTCAAAGAACAGTCATAGTAGATGGGTAGCCAAAAATAATTTAATAAGTTCTATTTTATTCTTATATTTTACTTTCATTTCAGTTCTTCTAACCCGTTTTCACATTATTGAGCTAAATGATCATTACTAATTTACTGAATCACAATAACTGATTTTTTGTTATTTTCAAATGGCATTCCCTCATTTTTGTTTGTTAAATGTTTTTTTTTATTTATTAGTATATGAAATGTTTTTCTTAATCTAATTGCTGTTATTATTTTGGTATAGTGCAATAGTTGAACGAGTTTTATTTTCATTTTGACGACAATTGAATTATATTTAATATATTTCCTTAAGAGTATTTTAATAATGTATTGGTAGATACAATAATTTTATCACGTTTAAACGTTATATTTATTTAGATAACTTATTCAAATATAAAGATAAGAAGAAATAAAACATAAAAAAATAGAAACATGAAGAAAAAACGAAATGGATGCTTTTCGTTTTGTAAGATTAGTAGGCATTGAGTCATTTCTTTAACCTTTTTTTACGTTATAGTTCATGATTAGCCGAACAATATCGCAGAAAAAATCTATTGTTGCATTCAAAATATCTTGTGCCACTTTTCAAAAAAAAAAAATGTATAACTACTTTCGAGAACATTCTCAAAATTACTTTCCTGGGAACGTCCCCATCACTATATTTAACCTAGGTGCCTATTAGTTTTACCTTTCAGCACTTTTATATTGGTCAGCTGCAGAAAAATTCAAGTTATAAAGGTAGTTTTCTGTTAGAGGAAATGCAACAATGATGTCCAATTGTCCATTGTAAATCAAAACTCTGTAGTTGCTTAATAACTCAGAAACCCATGGTGCTACACTTTGCATCACATCATTTTTCAAGTTTTGCTACAATTAAATGACAAAAACATTAAATACTATATTATAGTTTCCTTAGATGATAACAGAGAACCTCTCTTATTTTAGAACTTTTTAAAATCTCTTACTACCATAAATTACCATTCCTCGAATACTACATACCTCCACAACATTTGTAACATCATTAAAGGTTGTATTACCAACATGAATGGCTGCTCTAACATCGTCTCTCTGTATATATTTGCCCATGTATGCTAGTTCCGCATTTAATGGATCCACAGGATATAGATAATTAAAATAGTTCTCAAAGCCAGTTATATTTTTAAACAAAGAAGTATGGTTGTTCATGTCGCCATTCAGTAAGGCATCAAATATATCAAATGCCTTATCGAACTGTTTGTTCTGAATGTATTTGATCCCTTGAGCCTCATAATCCTGAACTGTTTTCCGCACATTGAAGTCAATGAGCCCTAACTGATATAAGTAGTCCCCATATTTCAGTTGATGTTCTGGGTCACTGAGGCCATTTCCAATGCTCAAACCTAAAAATAATGCACAATACTATATTAAAGTTTTATTCAAATACAATTTAAATAATTTTTTAATTTCCGCTTGAAAGTGTGAAGACTTGAAGTGTGTCAATCTTATTGAAGTATGAACGTAAAAGGACGAACATTTTTAGCGACATTATGTTGGGTGTAAGCATGATGGGAAGAAAACAAGGTGTGCCTACGCAGAAGTTTTTGATGACGTATATTGTGAGGTGAACATAGATTAAAATTACAGGCTAGCCATGTTTTTATTGCGTAAAGGCCCCAAAAGATTACAGTACACCTTTGCTAAAATTTGTTAACGGAATTCATGCATCGGTCATAATTCTATCTTCTTTTATGATTATGGTGAAAACTGAGAGGGAAACACGTTTATCTCTCGAAGAGCTATTTAATTATAAAATCATCCTAGACAATGTTTATCAGTTTTGTTTATTGTGGTTACGAGTGAACGTTAATTTGACAGGTAGAGGTTAAATATATTTCTGAGATTTTTTGTGTTTTCGTCGAATTTTGGACGTACGATAGTTGCAGATCGTTAAGTTGTTTATTGGCATAAACTTATTTATCGTTTGAAGCGCAGGTATGTATTATTTAGTTTTCTAGTGATACATATATAATGTAGTTAGTTAGGCAAATACTGAAACCAGACCCCTGAAGCCTTACATAACTGATTGATAGTAAATAAAACATTTTTTGCTATTATGTAGATTATAATGTTATTTAAACATACATATGTTTCAGTAGTTTTCATATGTACCTAACTAGATATTTTTGTTTTAGCTGATTCATAAGAATGCTGACTAATGAATGCACTACGGATAACAAACAACATACATGTCATGTCATGATGGCAATTACCAAAAGAAAGAAAATAAAACTGAAAATGTTTAACAGTTACCTATCTCCGAGCCTACCCCTGTCTCAGAAAGAACTTCTAGGGAAAAATAAATAAAACAAAAACCACCAATTATCATAATAAGTATATTTAAGAGTCCTTCTTTGTCTTCTGTGTGAATTTGTATTCTTGTGTGTTCAGCTACCATATAGAAGAACTTGATGACATTTTAGCACTCACTGCACAAACCTAATTATGTTTAAAGAAGATATACCTAATGTGAAAATTAATACATTAAAATTAAATTAGATTACTGGCATTGAAAAATAATATCAATATTATGTCTGCCAATTGTGTGTTAAGTGGTATTAACTAAAACTCTATTATTCAATTTATATATACAGTGCGTGGTATGCATTTAATTAATTAAGATTAAGAAAATGTTTTTGTTTCTAGTTGTTTATCTGACAATATAAAAGTTTTCCAGTTTAATTTTTTTTTTGGTTTCTAGTATTTGTAGCCTACCTCAAAGCCTCCATCCATGTATATCATTCTAGAAAGTTTGTAAGCCACACGTTAAGTCTATTATAAGTAAAGAAAATGAATAAAAATAGGCCGGTTTAAAAAGTATGCATTTTTCCATAAGCATTTAGTTGAACTTTATTCCAGTTCTATGTAACTATTACACAGTAGAATATACCTATTTAACTTGGGCAGAAAAACGGTAATTTTTTTTAAGTAAAAGTGTACATTTTTTTAATTAACATTGAAGCGACAGAATATCATTATTGGACACACTGGATCACTAATGATTAAGACGTCGCCCAAAAGTTTGTTTACTTCTGCTGTGTTAAAGTCAGATGTTATAGATACATAGCCGAAGTGAGATAGAGTAGATGCTATTTGTAAAACCACTGCTACGGTGTATCTGTGTTGTATTTTAGTGATTAATCTTATTATAATGTTTAGTTTTCCTAACCTTTTAGAGTTAAGACTAAAACATTTTTTATTAGACAAATCTAAATTTATTATTTAAAGTATTATTTTGACTAGTTTTATAGGAATTATGGTAATTACCTCATTAAAGTAAATGTTGAAAATAAACGAAAATAGGTATGTTAAATTTATTTTACGTTTACAAAATATCAACAAAAGATTTACAAACAGCAATGAAAAAAGAAATAAAATGTAAATTAAATGATTATAAATAAAACAGATTAAAAACAGAATGTTAAAATGTATTTTTTTTGTAAATTCTTAGCTGTTTTTTACAGAACTAAAGACTTGGAAGACTCTAATACCTTCAAATGGACAAGTGATTAAAATATTATCTACTAAAAAGATCACCCCTTTTGTGTCTGAGTACTAACCATGGTCCAAACCGATGACTGCATGAAAACGTCCTAACTTTTGTTCAGAGTAAGGTTATTAGTACTCTTTTATTTCGGATGTAAAAAAAATAATTATATACTTTTTTAGATTAAAAAAAGTTTCCATAAACAAAAAGGGAACAATTCGGATAAATTGCAAAATATATACTAAATGACTATATACATGCTTAAAAAGAGGACATCTGTTTACCCTGTATGTGACAATATCAATTTTTTAAATATTAGAAGCCTACAAAAAAATTTTGAGGAACTGAAATAAATTTAAACCAAATCAATATTATGATTTTTTCTGAAACTTTTAATTTGGAAAATTTAGATAGCTTTTAAATAGATGGCTTTAAAACTATCTACAACAATTCTACATTAAATAAAAACGAAGGTTTAATAATTTATATAAAAGAACAATTGCATTCACAGTCAACAATAAAAGAACTATCTCAAACGAATATTATACGGTGTGAAATTCGTGTTTCTAACCACTTATCGCTAGGAATAACTGCATGTTATAGACCTCCCTCAACCCTGTTAAACACATTTTTAGATGAACTAGAAGATTTTTTATTCAATATAAAGGCCAAAGATATCGAAATTTTCACTGGTGACATAAACATAAATTTATTAAACACAAACAATGAAGAGGTTAATAGATACCTCAATATATTAGCTCAAAATGCTTTTATCTCCTGTATTAATAAACCCACAAGGGTTACTGAAACGTCATCCACTGTTATTGATCACATATTTACTAAAACAAAAAACTTTAATGAACATAAAACAAATATTTTACCCTTAATTTTACGTAGTGATATTACCGATCATTATATTATAGGACTTTCAATAAAAAATATACCTACATTTAACATAGCAGAGAATTCCCTAAAACTCAAAACTGTATTAAATCATAATAAACTACAGATTCATTTAAAGAATGAAAATTGGGCCGATGTATATGAGACTGACAATACGGAGCAGGCATATAAATGTTTTATAAATAAGCTTAAAAAATATATTAAACAATCTACTTCCAACGTAAAGCTAAATAGTACAAAGAGAAAAAGAAATCCATGGGTGACAGCAGGAATAATACAATCCACAAGGAGAGATCAATTAAAGAAGAGCTTAAACGAATCCTACTCTCAAGATCCCTTAAATTCTTACAAAAAATATAGAAATCTTCTATTGACATTATACATAATAATAATCTAATTCACGATGACCATGAAGTGGCTAATATTTTTAATAATTTCTTTATTGATGTAGGTACTAACGTTCAAAAAAATATTACAAGGCAAGGTGTTTATACAGATATATCCAATAGAAATTGTAAATCACTCTACTTACGACCTTTACTAAAAAACGAATTAATTAAACACATAAATTCACTTAAAAACAGTTCTTATCCAGGAGAAGATGAAATAACTTCACAGCTAATAAAAAACATACACTTGGAAATTCTTGATCCACTTTTATATATAATAAATCTAAGTTTTAAAACCTGTATTGTGCCTAAGGCCTGGAAAATTTCCATAGTAACACCAATTTTTAAGGGTGGGGACCCAAAACTTACAACAAACTATCGTCCAATATCAGTAATTAATAATTTTGGTAAACTATTTGAAAAATGTTTAAAATCTAGAATCGTTGAATTTTTAGAAAAAGGATCACTTTTATATTCGGGTCAATACCGGTTTAGAAATAAAAAGAGCACTGAGGATGCTGTATTTCAATTAACTAAAAACATAATAGATTCATTTCAAAATAATAAAAAAAGTATGGCAGTTTTTCTTGATCTTAAGAAAGCGTTTGATACGGTTTCGCATAGTATCTTATTTAACCGACTGGAGGAGATTGGCATTAGAGGTGGTCGCTTGGATCTTCTAAAAAGTTACTTAACAGATAGAAAGCAAAAGACAAAAATTAACACCTCATTTAGTTGTTATAAAACCATTAAATCAGGGGTGCCACAGGGCACAGTTCTAGGTCCTGTGCTTTTCTTAATTTATATTAACAAAATCGGTCAGATATTAGATAACTGTAATACTATTTCATATGCAGATGACACGGTCCAGCTGTTTGAGGCCGCTTCTTGGCAAGATCTTTACAGAGAAGCTGAAGATAGTATAAACAAAATTAATAATTGGCTTAATTACAGTCTGCTAAGTTTAAACATATCAAAAACAAACTTCGTTACTTTTTCACCTACTAATTCTGATCAACCAATTAATGAAAAAATATTTGTCCACCATATGTCATGCAAAATTCGTAACCAGAATTGCAAGTGTTTATGTATACAAAAAACAGAAAAAACAAAGTAAGTTAAGGTGGAATCATCATATCTCATTTGTAAGCAGTAAAATTAGAAAAATATTTTATAAACTTTACCAACTAAGAGAAATTCTCAATAAAAAACTACTTTTAATTCTATATGGATGGTTGATAGAATCCATTCTCAGATACTGCATAATCGTATGGAGTGGTGCTTACAACTTGACTGTAAACATATTACAAGTTTGCCAAAATGCAGCAGTTAAAATACTATTCAAAAAACCACGTTTATATCCAACAAACTTACTATACACGCACAACAATATTTTCAACTTAAGAAATATCTATGTATTTTCTTGTCTATCCTATCTATTAAAAGTATTGGACTTATTTCCTAACATAATGCATCGACACCAAACAAGAGCCCATAAAAAAGAAAATTTAAAAATTCCATTTCTACAAAAATCTGTCAAAAATTTCTGACTTATTATATCCCAAAAATGTATAATTTACTACCAATTTCTTTAACACAAATCTTAAATAAACAAGGACTCTATAAAAAGAAACTAAGATTATTTATTCAGAAAAATCCAACAATGTTCATTAAAATATTTAACAGCTAATGGTATATCCTCTTAACAAAACTCAACTATATATTTATAGGTACATAACTGACAACAAATATTATTTTTCTTAAAATAGTACTATATATATATATATATATATATATATATATATATATATATATATATATATTTACATCTTCCTACAGCAGCATTGTTCTGAAATTCCCTTCGCCTTGTTCTTGACCTTGGATCGGCTGGCTACTGCCACCGCATTTCGCTCCTTCCCTTTCCGCTTTGAATGAATTGTATCGTCTCTTCTCATTTTAAATTTTACAAGTAGGGATGACTAGCACACAAACTGTTTTCAGTTTAGGTGAAATTCCCTACTCTTTGCTTCACTTGGAGTCACAAGTCTGGAGCATGTTGCTCTATGTAGAATCATTAATTTTTCTTTTCAAAATGCTTAGCTTACCATATAACCCCGAAAAATCATTTGATCTAGAAACGTTTAACCAAATATTTAAGTTAATTTTGTTATATTTGTGGCAATCATGAAACCTCTGTACTGTAGCAATCAGGGTTTTTAGGAAATCCATGAGAGGTTATATTATATTCGTCCTTCGTTTTATTGTGGCTGAAGCAACCAGTAACCGCACAAGACATATTCTTGATTCTTAAAACCCAAATGAATCTAGCAATTCTTTTTCTTCCTCCCAAAGTAAAATTTATTTTGCACAAAAAAAAAATTTGTCAAACTAGTAACCTAACCTACAATTTTTATTGACGTTTATTTCCAGGGCCTACCATATTTGTCGAAAGCTACATCCTGACGTAGATGGGTTGACTGGCGAGCACACCTTGTTTTCTTCCCACCATGGGTGTATATAAGTATACCTCCAGATTTAAATGTTTGGCGACAGAACTCTCTAAATGAGAGCTAAATATAGTTCTATAACCTCTTTAATTCAAACGCTATATTGCAAGGCCTATTTCGGATTGTGAAATCGTTCGGATTACCGAGTTTATAGTAAAAATAGACACACATATTTGTTTTAATTTTATTTTACTCATAATAATGAAACCAAATTTAATCGATATCTCTTTATTCTAAGAATTCAAATATGTATAACATGTACATAAGTACATAAGAAACAAGCCCTACTTATAGGTTACAATGTTGAGGTTTGTAATTTTGGCCTGTGTCTGGTTTTTGATCAGTGCATCTTTTGCTTGAGCTCGCATTTCATGAAGAAAATCTCTTCGATGGTCAGGCAGATTATTTTAAACTGCCCATGCAATACAGATATTAAAACCATATAAACATAAAAATTAAAAAAATTAAACAATATACTTTTTTTTGTTTAATAATTAGAGTTGGAGCTCACGAAAAACCTTTAAAATTCTACCCTAAATATGCAAATTATGTACAAGAAGTTTTTTTTTTGTGGAATAATTCGTTTTTTCTTTGACTATGATAAATATAGTGGAATATAAAATATATATGTATACAATTCTCTACAAATAAGATTCTACATACTCTTTCCGTCAGTTTACATCAGCACTAGCGCTATAGCAGCCATGTTAAGCTAACGCGCGTCAAGAACAATTAACCAACGTAGAACATACTTGGTAATATACCAGTCAATAAAAATGGTAATTAAAGACCGGCATCAGACAGCTTCACAGTGCTGTCATGGCAATGGTACTGGTGTTACGCAAAAAGTATACAGAAACTTTTTTTCCAGAAATGTATAAGCTTTTATTTTTTCCAACCATATTTATCGTATGAAAAAGAGAAACGAGTTATTGCACAAAAACTATTTTTTTGTGCTTTTATAGGAGGTGGAAGCATTTTCAATAGGTTTCTAGTACCCCCCAAATCTAGCTATTAAATAAAAAATGTATAATTTTTTTCATTCAAAACTACCTATCACTAACATCTTCATTTCTGTCACAAAATCCCTCTTCAGACGGTAGTAGTATCTTAACCCAGGATTTCTTAATTAAATCTGCACTTACATACTTGAGATTGAAGTTCTTCAAAGACTGTGAAATATCGCAATAGCAAGATCGGTGTTAGTTGTCGCTTCTCGTGGAATTAACCAGGTAGTGTTTGGAGTATCACTTCATGAATTTGTGGTTCAAATTACAGAATATTCGGATTAACGTGTAATAGGAATAAAGAGGATGCACTGTATCCTTTTTGGGATATAAGTACCCTATTTCCATTGCCAGAATTTCTCCAAGGAATTTTACTGCACATTTATATTGAAACACTTTGACAGATTTACAGCATTGAATGTTAAGTTTCAAATAATAAACGACTATTTCATTAACAAAAAGTACCTGAGTAAGTTAATTTTTTTTGTAAAAGCTCCTTGCTCAATTGAAACTTCAAAATTAAGTTTCCCACTGAACGAGCCATATTCTTATCTGTTTCTACCACTATGCAGCGCGAACTCCTCAGAACCTTGCGCTCGCAACTATACCGTCTCTTTAACAGTTATTAACTTTCCATGACTTATAAATTCAGGAATTTTTTGAACAGGATAATCCAAAGAATAGTAAAAATGCTTTCCATATTGTTATAAGATATTGAGAAAATATATAAAAGTAAATGGGGTTTGTATGACGAATTAAAATTTAAACACTTGGATAACCAAAATATACGAGACAGATAATTTTTTTTTATTATTTTAAACGTAAAGAACTATACTTTATTAAATTTTTGAAATTTACGGAAAAACTAGGCAATTTTTATATAATATGTTCTATGTAAAAATATTACAATTTTCGAGATATTCGAGGTTAAATATCCAATTTTTTACAACTTCAAAGAAGCGCCATGAAATATCGACACTTAATAGAAACCAACGAAGCCCATGATCATATTTTACTTTTTTGTGATCTCTCCATACTCTCTCCATACTAAACAGGTTCTACCTATGCCACACTTCATTTCTAATTTAAAATAAATTGAATAATTTGTTTTTACACTTTTAACCGCCATTTTAATCCGTTATATTGAATTCATACCAGTTTATCCCTATATCAAATTTAATTATCGTTGAAATTGACGAAAACTGAATAAGAAGATATTTTTTTCACTGATTTTTTTAAATATTTTATTTGACCTCCATTTTGTTCCAACTTGAATTCATACCACAATTTTACCAGTTTACCACTATATTGCATTTAATGCTTGCCCAAAAATTGATTTTTTAAATATTTTATTAGGTCGCAATCTTGTTTTGTTATCTTGGATTCGTATCAAAACGTTGCCAGTTCAGTTCTATGTTAACTTAATTTTGTGCAAATTTACCTTCAAAACTCCTAATTTTTTACCAAAATTTGAGGTCAACAGGCATACTGACAGAAAGACTGAGGGAAATGAGACAATATGTTTTTTGGAATCTAGGGACGCTAAAACGTGAAGCTATGTATAAGCTGGGAGGGTTTTTTTTTCATGACTGCAAAACTTTATTTGGCCACCATTTTGTTCCGTCATCTTGAATTTGTACGACAATTTTACCAATTCATCACTAGATCATAGTAAATTCTTGGACAAAAATAAAAATCAATCTAATACGTAATTTTTCAAGCTGATTTTTTAAATATTTTATTTTACCTTATTGGATTTTTACTAAAATATTGGCATCTCACTATGAATCTTCATTTTTGACCAAAATTTGAAGTTAATCGGGTAAGTAGTTTTTTAGCTATACCGCGAACAGGGAGACAGCCAAACAGACCGACAGAAATGAAAAACATGTTTGTCAGCATCTAGGGACCCTGAAACGTGAAGATCTGTAAATATCGCGGAGGGTGATGTTATTGGACCGCCATTTTGTTCCGCCATCTTCAATTCGTTAAATTTCACCAGTTCATTTCAACATCATATCATCAAATCAATCTAATAAGCAGTTTTTTCAGGCTGATTTCTTAAATATTTTATTAGACCGTTATTTTGTTTCGTCATCTTCGGTTCGTACTAAAATTTTAACAATTGATTTCTATAGTTGATTTTCGTGCAAAATTTTAAGTAAAATGCATAATTAGGTTTTAGTAATAATTTTCGTAACAACTCGCTATGCCGCCATTTTGTTCCACCATACTTGATTTTTACCAAAATGTTACCAAGTCATCCCCATATGATCCTTAATTTTTGACCAAAATTTGAAGTCAATCGGGGAAGTAGTTTTTTACTTATACCGCGAACAGACAGACCGACGGAACTGAGAAAACATGTTTTTCGACATCTAGAAAGCCTGAAATGTGAAGATCTGTAAAAATTTCGGGGGGGTGATTTTTTTCCCGATTACAATATTTCTCTTCTTTGTTTGCTTTTGTAAGGAAATAGATCAAGGATAATTGTTCTTATACTGAAAATCGTTAAATTACACGTTTTAGTGCCACAGATAATGTTTGCAGCAGTTTGGGAACCGTTTTTTTCTGATGAAGAATTGTTTCTGCCGGCATATTTTCGGAGTATATTAGTAGATATTGAGCTGTTAAACAAACACACTGAAGAAAATGTAGTGATTTTCCTTCAATTTATTCTCAAACTTTTTTGCAAAAACCTTCAACTAACCAAACTTCTAAAAAACGTGTGTATACCTTTCAACGATTCCTCCTTTTAACGACTGTCCTAAATACTTACTAGTACAAAAACTATGACCTCCTGTAGTAAATATAAAGCTGATGAGTCGGAGTTGCACCTGCATCACATATCACTGTAAGTATTGAATCCACACAAGCAATCTTGGAAACCTTGATGCAGGTATACCTGAACTCAAAACATTTATAACGAGCTCAATTGAGATTTCAGAACTTGAAAGCGATGTTTCTGTCTAATGACAAGGGTGACAAAATATTTAAAGCAATTGAATCGACAACCAAGTCACTACAGAATATCAAAATAGAAAATTCTAAAACTGCTAATAATATCGACGATTTGAGTAACCTATATACCACTGGAAAAAATGAAAAACTATGATGAAACAATTGTCATGTCTAAGGCTAGTCTGGCAAAAAAGACCAATGAGGATCAGCTATTAATACTGGGCTTAAAACAAGAACTTCAAGAGATGAAAGCGAAATTTGAAGCACAACAAGCAGAAATCATTTTGCCTAAAGGACGAAATTGTTCAATTAAAGGTTTGCAGAAGTAGTCTTTCCCTAACAAATTTAATTTTGACTGCGATCAAAAGGAAAGGAAAATAATGCTAATGTAAGTAGTAAAGGTGGTTTACAGGTGCCGCCGGCCGCCAACAACACAGCCAGCAAAGACAATTAATTATAAAACCTCTGCAGCCAAAACCGAACCTAAATCCTCCATGTATTTTTAATAGTAAACTTTCCCCTACCACTACTACAGAAGTACTTCTTGAGCACTTTTGGGTTCACTCATGAATATAAAATAGAACAGAAAATCCAATCAGCGGATTACTCAAGCTTTAAAATCGATGTAAACCCAGCTATTGAAAATGCAGTACTAAAACCAAAAAACTGGCCAGCGGGCATCTTAATAAATTCCAGTTTTTTCGAAATGACGGATTATCCCAGTCCCAGGCTCCTAGAAGGCGGTACCAACGGAATAACCTCAGAAGATGGCATTAAGAGTGACTCATCGTTAAATGTTATGCACTTAAAAGTGCAGACTCTCCCTAACAAATTAGAGCAGCTTCAGGTACTTTTTGAAGGAAAGAAAACAGACATTTTTGTTCCACTGAACACTGCACGTACGAATGTCAGTTTGAAGTTACTACAGTCCTAAATTGTATGTATCCATATTTTACAAGAAACAATATACTCATGGCGGTGTTGCCATTTTTGTTCGAGAAAATGAAGTTAAGTATGTTAAAAGTATATTAACACACACATTTAATAAGGAGGACATCTTTGAATCTGCAGCAATGGAACTTAATTGTTAATAAAAAAGTAGCTCTTGCAGTGATTTATAGGTTCTCTTCGTTAACTGTGTCCAATTCAATGAGCTCTTGTGTTTTTTGACTAAAAAGTATGAGGTAGTTTTCATGTGGAGTCCTTAATGTTGACTTTTTAAAGCCATCAATATTGAAAACACAGCTAATGAATCTTTTGAACAACTTTGGTTTAATAAATATTTTATCTAATGGGCCTACCAGAGTTGTCTCAGACAGCCAGCCTTCAGCATTGGATTATGTCATTACTAATGACGCTAATATGTGTGCCGTTTTTAATTTTTATGCAAATATCTCTGATCATCTTGCTCAATTTACTGAACTATTTCATCCCTTATAAACAAAAATCCTCCAAAATATTTTTTATAAGCGTTGTTTTAATATAACTTGAAGAATTTAAAGAATTCAAGCACGAAATGATATGTTTGATTTATATAATCTAATGGAGCTGAATGAAGGTTGAACTTCTTTCATAACTTTTGGACTTAAGATGCCCTATATCAAGGGTTACTCTACATGGTCCTAAGTCAAATGGGTGAGTTGATGATGCTATTCTGAAGGCTAGCAATGAACTAAAAATTTTTTTCTGGCTAAGTGTTAATACTAAATTTGAAGCCATGAAACAATTTTACCATGATGTAAAAGAAATGTTTCATTACACTAATTGGCAAATAACAAACTCACTCAAAATAGGTAGAGTGAAGGGAAACAATAAACAGCTCTTAAAAAATAACAGATAGTCATGTTGCCTCTGTCTATTGCTAACTCATTCTGCGGGTATTTCTCAGAGGATATTGAAAATAAACTGGCTAGTTTACCTCAACCCCCACTGTAGACACTAAACAATCCTAACCATAATTTATTTTTATCAAATTACTACTAATCAAATGGATACAGCCATGGGTTCTTTAAAAAATAAAAAGGCTTATTGCAATAATGAAGATATGCCCATATTTGAAATTAATCATATCTGGCAATATATTAAGCACCCACTATGATATATTTTTAATATGTGTAAAAGACAGGTTAATATCATGATAAATTAAAGTTGGGTGAAGTTGATAAGAAAGGTGATACTGAAGATGTTGCTAAATACCGACCAATTACCGGGTTGACTTGTTATTCAAAGAATTTTGAAAAGATTATGTCTATTAAAATTGTAGCATTTCTGGAAAAGTATATGATAATTAATGTTGCTCAACATGGTGTCAGGAATGATCACTACTAACACCGTTGCCTTTAGTTTCATCCAATGTATTTATTGTTCCATTGATAGCTATTATGCTATAGCATTATTATTTCACCTTACTCGGGCTTTCAATAGAATAAAAGCTAATATACTTATTCAAAAAGAAGCACTTGGTATTAGGGGTGACAATACTCTTTTGGGATCTTTTTTGACCAATCGAAGGTTAAAGTTGGAACTATCAATTCAGAATACAGGATGCTAAACTTGTAAACAGTTAATTCTCTATGCTGACCACACTTCCATCATTATCAGATTCCTCATTAGAGGCTTTAATCAGGAGGGCCACTGTACTACTAGATCAGTTTTGTAAATGGTGCCTGAACAAAAAATTGTTAGTAACTGAAAGCAAAACCCACTTCATGGTCTTTCATAAATGTCGCGTTATTCTAGATTTTGAAATTAAAATTAATAATAAAATTAAGAGATTAGATCATTCCAAATTTCTCAACTTATATGCTGACAGCCAACTAAATTGGAATAGTATCTTGGATCATGTGGCTCGTAAGATCAATTTTTGCTTAATTTGCTATGGTTAATTTAAAGAATATTCCTAAGCTACTAATTAACATTTCTTATGCTCTCGTTTTCTGTCATATAAAAAATATGATTCTCTACTAGAGTCAGGCTGTTGTTATTTCTAGAATCTTTATTCTTCAGAATAGAAAATTTGAAAAATGTTTTTGTTAAATCCATTACAGTTTTGTCGACTTGTATTCAAAACTAACAAAATTCTAACTTTACTCTGTATTCTCATTCTAGACGGGTCTTTATGTTTATAAGACATAAGGACCTATTTCCTTCTGTGACTACCCAGCATAACCATAATACCAGGAATAATACAAACATTTTAATCACTACTTTCCGGCTATCTACATACAAAAAAGTCCACATTGCTTTTGCATTTCAAAAATATTACATCAATTAAAAAATGTAAGAAATCCTTGCAGAGCTATTAATTGACACTACCTTTTAATTTTAATCTATTTTTTATTATATTATACAGTCTTTGTTTTGGCTTCGTAATTGTTTTTAGTCAATCATTATATAATGATTACTAAATTTTTGTTTTTAAGTCTTGACCATGTTAATACCTTGTTAAGGTCTGTTTAACAGTAAATGAATAAATATTATAAAAAAGTAAGTTACAAAAAATATCTTGAAAAGATTATTTTTTTACAGAGAATGTGTTACATTAAATCTGCATAGCATTTTTTTATTGGATTTTAAACATTTAGTAAAATATAATTCATTACATTAAAAAGAAGAAAACATTTTAGTTTTTTTTATATAAATTTTGTTTCATGTTGAACTGTTTTTCGAAAAATAAATTTGAATTCTTCATAAAACTCAAATAATTTTTTTCTATATTTAATATACATCTGTTGCATTTTCTTTCACAAATAACAAAAGAAAAGACAAAGCCTTGAAGAATCCCAATGTTTAGAGTTTTTCTTTCTAAGAGCTTTCTATTTTTAAATTTATTAAACCTCCAATACTCAACTAATGATGCATTACACCTCGAAAATCCAACTTTCTAAGCACACAATCCACATCCATACAGTCAAAAACTTGAGAAAGGTCAAACAGAAGCTTAGCCAGATATCACCATTATCTGTCTTTTGATAAACATTCCATAACAGATGGAATACACTTTCTTTCGACCTCCCAAGACGAAAAACATGTTAGGTCTCAAAACATTGTACCTTTAAAAGAACAAATACTCTTTTGTATACTATGTTCTCATACTCTGTTGATACACTCAAACTCAGAACTGATAACTGTAAATTTGGTTCTTTCATTTTTTAATATACATTTAATACAAGGACAATTTTAAACAATTCGTGTGACCAGATTCCTTATATAAATCTATAAGAAATAATGTTTCAAACTTACATTAGCAGTAGTAAAGAAATTTTTACTTAACATTTTAAGTAAAATACTTAAATCAGATATTAATTTATTTAATTTACAATAGATATAAACCTTTATGCCATTCTAACACATCCAATTTCATACTAGAAAGGAAATTCAAACGCAAAATAGTCATTTATGTAATAATAATCGAAATCAAATCATGAAACTAGCCGTCAGCCGAGGCTGATACCACGACGTATCTCATAATGATTGTTTCAATCCAAATAACATACAAAATATTCAATTCTGGCGTCAAATCAGTCAAAGATTGTGCAAATTTTGTTAAAAATACTCTTGAAAACCAGTCGTTTTCTCGTTTCTAAGTGCGTTGTTTCAGGACTATAATCATGAGTACTCAGTCTGGAAAAAATGTGTCATTTTGACACAAAAAATGACGATCAAAATGATGTCATGACATGCCAGAAGATAAATAAATTATTAAATAAGCAGGTTATCTATCAGACCCAACACTCCAAAGATACGTTTTTTATTCTGGTCTCTTAGTTAATAAAATACATCAGTAAGGTCCAAAAAATTTTTCACCTGACTTACTGAACCTGCTTTGTCAATAATAATATGCATTCTTGAATACAAGAATACTTCAGCAATATAAAAGATATTTTAGAAATACTCTGGATAGTTAAAACAGGTTAAAAGGTAATTAAAAGTATAATTATTTGATTGTTTTACATGAAAATTCATTTCAATATATTTCATCTAGTGAATAAAATATATTTACCAGGCATGTAGCTAAGGGGAGTCTGGACCACCCCTCCGAAACTTTGAAAAGATATTGGTATAGGCATGCTTCTTACTAATTTCCCTTTGTACTCCCCTGAACAGAATTTCTGACTACATGTCTGATCTTTACTGTAGACTTACATTTAACTCTTAACTGTTTCTAGCAAAAAGTTGAAGAATTTAATAACAGACAAGAAGTCAACACTGTAAACACTAATAGAGTACATGTTTTCAATCTTTGATGAACAATAATTTGAATTTTGAACAATAATTTGTCCAAAAAGAAGAGGTGATTATATATAAAAAATAATTATGCTAATTAAGGCTGGGTATATTGCAATCAAGTAACCCTTTTCAAACTTTTCACACAAAGCTCTTCTCAAGTCTTTTTCAAGCGTTCAGCTTAGGACTAAGAATAAAAAGCCATCAATAACAAAGGGATTCAGGGCATCTGCCAAAAATATTAGACCACTGGCTTAGAAAATACTTTGCAACCAACTTATATGTTTCTGCTAGTTTTAATAAATACTCAACCATTTATCAAAAAGCAATTAATATTGCTGAGCAGCCCTACTTTAGGGAAAGACCTTCAAAGTCAAAAACTAAAACAAAAAGAATCATGGCAAATAATAAATTAATTTTGATAAAAGAAACAATTGAATTACATTGATTCCAACTTAACCTGTAATGAGCTGAATGATTTACATTGCTCTATAGTTACTCAGTCTAATGTTGTTCAAATAGATGACTACAAGACCTATTTAGAATATGTTAATGTTCTAGATCCATTTTTTTTCTTCCCCCTACTGACACAGTTGTACTTAGTCAGATTATCTGTAGTGTGAGATATAAGAATGCTGCGGGGTAGGATGTCATGGCAGTCAAGTTTTGTAAAACTACTACATAATGTTTTGATCAAATTGTTAGGACATAATGTTTTGAGTGAGGTTGTAAATCTACTTTTATATCTGGTGATTTTCCTTAATTTTTGAAATTATCAATTGTAATTCCATTATTTAAGAGTGTAGATACAAATTTTCCCAATTGCCCTGCTATCCACAGTCAAAAAATATTATAAAAATAGTGATGAATTGCTTAGTTGGCTTTCTGGTTCAGCATAATATTCTGAGTGATGCCCACTTTGGTTTTTGATTAAAGAAAACGCAGATGATGCAATTTTCTTATTCTTGGAGTTGCTATACATAAATTTTAAAGAAAGATTCGGCTGCTGCTATGCCTTGTGACTTAATAAAGGGGTTTGACTGTGTTAATCATAAAATGTTGTTTCGGAAATTAGTTGCTATACATAAATTTTAAAGAAAGATTCGGCTGCTGCTATGCCTTGTGACTTAATAAAGGCTGTGTTAATCATAAAACAAAAGTGGAGGTATGGGACTAGAATGGTTTAGGTCATATTTGTCAGGAAGCGTACAAAACTTATTTTTAGATGGCTGCCATAAATAAAATCAAAACAAAATGCATGGGATGCCTCAGGCTTCAGTCTTAGGGACCATACTATTTTTATTAATAGTATATATTAACGGCCTAGTGTATTTCGATATCAAGGGAAAGTTCACCTTTTCTGAGGATGCAAGTCTTATAGCATGACAAAGACTCTAAATGAAATAGTTAATAGTGATCTCACTAAAATTAAAAAGTGGTGTGACACAAATGAATTAACTTTAAATATGAACAAAACTGATATAATGAATTTTAAATATACACTTGATGTAAGTTTAAATAACATAATTGTGAAATTCCTAAATGAAAATAAATTCTTAGGATTGTGTGTTAATAACTTAAAATTTGAGGTTCATATTAAAAATTTAAGAAACATACTTGGATCTGGCTGCTATGCTGTTTGGGTTTAGAGTTTGCAATTTGACAAATTGGTCATTCGGAATGCCTATTTTGGACTAATAGAGGCGCATCTGCGGTATGGTATTTGCTTCTGGGAGTTTTTTGAGGAAAATTTTGTACAGATAGATTAAAGGAGAATGTTATTTAGCCCTACCTTCTATTTGTTTATGTTTCTTGTATGTATGTGCCACTTTAATCCTTGAGAGTTAATTTTTCTTTATATTTTTGATTTTGACATTAACTTGTTTTTTTCAGCTTATATACAGAATTCATTTTGTAGCTTTACCTATTTGCGTTGTATTATATTTGTATTCATTTAATTGTCTAACTCTTATTAACAATTTATTTTCAGCTTTGTCAATAAGAGAATTTCTTTTGACAATAAACCATGTTTTGAATTTGACAATTTCCAATTTAGTAACAAGTACTTTAATTTCCTTCCCTGCATTTATCAACAACCAGATCACATGTGCCTAATTAACATTTCTTACAAATACAATGGTGAAATACAAAGTTGACACTTTCACTAAAACTAAACCTCTAAAAACTACCCTAAAAGTTTTGCAGTTTCATTTTACCATTTTAATATTATAATGTACAAATTGATCTTAATGTCAGCATTGAATATCTTGGTGATTTATCATACATTCCCAATATTTTGATTAATTCCCTCACCAAACTTACCTTGAAGATTAATTTTTAATTTGGCACTGGGATTCTTTTGATGTATGGTATATGAAATGGCGGGAACATATTTCCCAGCATATGATTCCCCTGTTATAAAAAAGTCATTTTTTTGCAAATCTGGAAATAGGGTGAAAAATTGTATCAAAGCATTATATAAGTCTTCACCCACTTTAGTTTCATTTTGAGCATATCCTCCTTTAGTAAAACTGTATCCTGTACCTAAAACATAGACAAATAAAGCTTCATATACCAAGGTAGGTATATACTCATATAAATAAAACACTATCATATAGAAAATAAATATAAATACAATAAGGGTTTATTTATATT
>JAUTXW010000595.1:0-227709 GCA_030620095.1 Kuschelorhynchus macadamiae
CCCCCCCCGACAGATTGACGAAATTGAGAAAACATGTTTTTCGGCACCTTGGGACTATCAAACGTAAAGATCTGAAACAATCTCGAAAGGGTTAAGGATTACAATACTTCCTTTACTATTTCTCCCTACAATTGCTGTGCAGAAAATATTATTTCGGTAGTTATTTTAAATCTCCACAATTGTAAATAAAAGTTCAATAATTACATTATACAATATCGTGTAAAAAATTAAACGCGGATTTTTTCCGTGTATTTATCAGTAAATAAAAAAAAATCATAGAGCCCTAGTTTTGACCCGAACTGAGCGGTAAATTTATTTTCCATTCGCCTGGCCTACTTTTCCATTTCTGAAATAAGAGAACATCAAAATCGCCGAGATGCTCCTTTGTTTACCCTTTGTAGCTTTGATCTTTATTGTGTGCACTTATGTCGTTTGTTATGGTATCGTTTTGCAGCGTTTGCCTGAGATCCAAACAAAATTCTTTGTTTTCTGCTCGCTTTATGGACATATTTGAGATTTTACCTACAGGATTCTAAATTTGATCAGGTTTTGAATTGGTATTGCCATCAACCGAAAAATGTAACTTATGGAACTAGTAACATACAATATATTGACAGTGAAGAAGCTTGTGTATAAAAGTATTTCTGTATATAACGTGTCATTTTAGTCATTTATTATAGATATTTTTTTATTAATTTTTACATTTTTGAACATAATGTATCGAAGAAATTGAACATTAATTACTTAAAAATATATAGCAAGGCCTGTTATAACTTAAAGTACTTCGCTAAAAAGCTATTTTGTTAATTTCAGCCAACTAAAATACCTGGATTTTGACATGTTACTATGACAACAACCTATTTTTTTCGAAAAATCACCCAACCCTTAAGCACTTAGTTGTAAAATTAATAAATATTGTAAGCTGTAGCAGGGTAGAAAATATTTTTGTTAGATATTTATTTATAACTTTATATATATATATATATATATATATATATATATATATATATATATATAACGGTTATAACTTTCAAATGTTGTAAGAAATTCCTTTGCACTA
Organism: Kuschelorhynchus macadamiae; assembly: GCA_030620095.1. Taxonomy (NCBI): domain Eukaryota; kingdom Metazoa; phylum Arthropoda; class Insecta; order Coleoptera; family Curculionidae; genus Kuschelorhynchus; species Kuschelorhynchus macadamiae. The sequence goes on from JAUTXW010000595.1 coordinate 1,061, forward strand.
CGGATTTATGGGTGAAATATAGAATAATTTCAAGAAAATGTTCCCATGTCCTTAAACAGATCTTCTTGTTCAGGATTTAGGCCAAAGTTGTTCACCAAATACGTTAAATCCTTTAGATTTTTACATAAATGTGGAATATGCTCAGATTCTTGCTCAAAAGGAACAAAGATTGTTCGTATTGCAAATCATTTTGTTATTAAATATTCAATTAGCTTTGCTTTTTACGATACACAAATGCCAAAAAGACGATTAACTACAAGGAATTTGGCTACCCGCAGCCAACTTTAATTGTATTATAACATAAAATTATTATATATTTTGTTTTGTTATTATTTAGTTATTTTCATAAGTTTGTCTTTTTTGAAAATAAAGATTTTATGAATTTTAGTGATTAGTCTCGTCTCGTCTCGCTTTCAAGACAAGACTCCAAATGTTACTTCAAATTTTCTTGCGAGAGAAGACGAGACTTTCAAAAAGTCTTCTCTCAAAATTGCACGAGAGTCTCCCAAAAGTTTCAAGCATCGCAGATTAAAATGCCAAATATTAATTAATTATTCTAATTATCGCGAATGTCGTCGGTCGTACCGTCCTTTGTCCTCGAACAGTTCGGATACTGCGATTAGTAGGTTCGTAAATTATCGACGTATTAAGGTACGGTTTCCCCACGGTCGCCGGTCGCCGATGACCACGAGCACATAGTTGACGACTGATTCGAGCCAAAGTTTTATCTAATTTGCGTTTTCCCTAGCTCGGCGACTCAAGAACAGGAAAATGTGAACGTTTCGCGAAAAACTTTAATTTCAATGATGTGTAATTATCAAGAAGAAGAAGAAGAAGAACTTCTACTTCTTTGTTTGACTGCAATAAAAAGGAAAAAAAATTTCATCAATATTCAAAAGTAGAAAACAAGAAGGAATTCAAGCGATTTTGATAAAGAAACATTTGATTGACAACGAAGTTAAATTTAAAGAATTCTTTTGAATTTCAGGCTATCATTTCAATTATATACTGGAGCTCATACAAAATGATATTAAAAAGGAAACCCTATAATCCGCGTAAAAGAGACCATTTTGACAAGCAGACAAATTGGCAATAACACTAAGCAAGGTAGGTGCAAGCAAATACTTTAATTTTCTTTAAATATAAATGCATACAAAATAAAAATATTAGTGATTAACCAAAAAGTTTTGAAATAATTTGCTGCATGTCAGAACTATCCTGGAGCCGAGATGGTGGTAGTACTTGTTCTGGCATTAATAATTGCAGTTCTATTTCAGAAATCACCTGAAAAACTTTAATTTCAATGATGTGTAATTATCAAGAAGAAGAAGAAGAACTTCTACTTCTTTGTTTGACTGCAATAAAAAAAGGAAAAAATTTCATCAATATTCAAAAGTAGAAAACAAGAAGGAATTCAAGCGATTTTGATAAAGAAACATTTGATTGACAACGAAGTTAAATTTAAAGAATTCTTTTGAATTTCAGGCTATCATTTCAATTATATACTGGAGCTCATACAAAATGATATTAAAAAGGAACCCTATAATCGCGTAAAGAGACCATTTTGACAACAGACAAATTGGCAATAACACTAAGGTAGGTGCAAGCAAATACTTTAATTTTCTTTAAATATAAATGCATACAAAATAAAAATATTAGTGATTAACCAAAAAAGTTTTGAAATAATTTGCTGCGTCAGAACTATCCTGGAGCAGAGATGGTGGTAGTACTTGTTCTGGCATTAATAATTGCAGTTCTATTTCAGAAATCACCTGAAACAGCTTGTTTTTTGTTTGAACCCTTAATAGAGGTGGAACTTTTTTGACAGTTAAGGCAAGACTCTCGAAAAGCACATCAATTTCATCCTTAGGGAGTGTAGATGGAATTGAAGAAAGCTACTTCATTAAATGTTCTCTCTCCAAGCAGCTCTTATTTTTATTTTTATTTCCAAATGTTTCTTTCTTTTTGATCGTGGCACATTCTTATCACTAGTTGAACATTTTACATTAGATGCGCCGATAGGCGCTAGTTCGTCGACATTATTATTGGTGGGTTTTAAGAATTCAGAAGTTGTTTCTTTTAAACTTTCAAATTCAAATTCAAATTCAAATTCAAATATATTTTATTCATCAGTACAATAATAATAAACATTTCATAAAAAATACAAAAAATTGTGCACTGACAGAAAAGGACTGCACCGCGATTAACAAACCGATCCACAAGGCCACATGATATGTGCCTGCGTGGTGCAGCCCTGAGAAAATTGGTAAAAAGAAAAAAACTTAACATTTTTAATAAAAAATAATTACGTAGAGTACCTATAATAAGCATACAGCAACGCTTTCGACTCAACATCCTCGAGTTATACAAAAAAAAATATATAGAAAAAGTGAAATAGTGAGCTTAAGTAGTTACCGTTCAATTTAAGCAAATCGAAAACGTCACCGGCCGGCGCAGGATACAGGGAAGGGCGGGCGGAGCAACGGGCGAGCAAGCGAGCGGGGGGTCCGGACCGTGACACGACGGAGAAACCATGATATATGCATATGTCTATGTGAGTTAAAATAAAAAAAAAGGAAACGTACCAGAAAACCAGCATGACACTAGGAGTAACTAAAAACATTAAGCGCTATTTATTTGCCGCTCCATTAACATGGTTTTAATATACCTAGTATATTTATTAAGGGAAAAATCCTTTACATTATCAGGGAGGCTATTCCACATTTGTACTGCTGCGAAACTAAAAGACTTTTGAAAACCTGATGTTCTGTGCTGCGGTACTCTAAAGGCACCTACATTCCTTGTAAAGTGAGAATGATTAAATGAGCAAAATAGCGATTTTAAATAAGCCGGCTGGCCAGTTTTTAAAACTTTATAAATTAAAGAAAACATATGACATTTGCGCCTGTTTGCCATGGATAAAATTAGGGAACTGTTAAGATGCGGAGTAATATGATCTCTATACGAAATATTGTAAGAAAAACGCATACAAGTATTTTGGAGTTTTTGAATAGAAGAAGCTATACGGACAGTCAAAGAATTATTATAGACAATATCTCCATAATCGAGTAAAGATAGAATAAGTGTATTACATAAATAATACTTTGTTTTTGATGGTAAATATCTTTTTAAGCTGTAAAGTCTTTTTAAACGCATATAGCCAAGGCTAAGTTTTTTCTTAATATGTGATTGAAAAGTGAGTTCTGTGTCAAGAATAATTCCTAAATTTTTTACTTCAGAAACGAGTGGTATTTGAACATTGTTTATTTGTACATCAAATATCTCGGATATCTCCTGAGTTTGCCTTTTATTATTTCCCAATAATAGGATACATGATTTGCTTGCATTTAATTTGAGGTTATGATCGAGTGCAAATTGGTTTATGTGGTTTAGGTCGGAGTTGAATTTTAATTGTGAGTTATGTACATCATTAGCAGGAAAGGACATATAGATCTGAAGAATCGTCAGCATATTGCTGCAAATTCGAGTTTTTTATTACACTTCTCATATCAGCAACATATAAAGTAAATAACAGGGGACCCAAGATGGACCCCTGCGGAACACCTGCAGCAACTGGCAGAAAATTAGACTTGTAAAAAACAGAATCCTTTTTAAGAACAACACAATGTAATCTGCTTCTTAGGTAAGATGAGAAAAATTTAAGTGAAATTTCCGACAGCCCGAAGTAACTAAGTTTTGCCATCAACATGTCGTGACTAAGAGTGTCAAAAGCTTTACTAAAATCCAAAAGCCCTAAACATATAATTTCCTTATTTTCTTCGTTGACTCTTATATCATTTATGAGCTTAGTGAGGCAAGTAGTTGTACTAAAATTTTTACGAAATCCCGATTGGCAGTCAGGTATGATATTTAATGAATTTGCAAAAGAAAAAAGTTGACTATAAACGTGCTTCTCAATAATCTTTGACACAGACGACAGAATGCTGATAGGGCATAAATCTGTATATTCATTAGGATCAGGTATTTTAGCCACCGGCTTTATAATTGCTTTTTTCCACTGATCTGGATAAACTCCCTCCAAAATACAGGAGTTTATAATATTTATTAATGGGTTTTTACAAAATGGCAAACAAAGCTTTAAATCTTTAATCGACAGTTGATCCTCGCCGACTGCATTTGTATTTATTGAATTTATTATTTTGAGCAGAGAATATTCATCAATTAATTCTAAATTTAATTCTAATGTGACATTTAGGTGTTTATTGTGATTATAAAAAAATTTCTTTTCCTCTGACGAAGTATCAGCAACCTTACAACAGTTCGCGTAATAATCATTGAGAGCCGTCGCATCACAAAGTTTAGAAGGAATATCTACAATTGGTTTAGATATCAGATTTAATTGCTTTGCACTTTTCCAAAACCTACTACCGTTTTCCTTAGATAATGTATTGAAATATTCAATTTTTTCGCGAACAATAGCGTGTTTTGTATAATTTCTTAATTGGCGATAATATTGTAAACTAGTTTGTGTTTTATTTTTTAAATATTTTTTATGAGCTTTATCTCTCAATTTAATCAGCAATTTAATATTTTCCGTAATCCATGGAATAAAGGGCTTAAATTTGATTTTTTTATGCTGTATGGGTGCATGTTTATTAATTAAGTCCAAAATATACCTATTAAAATTTTGAAGTTTGACATTAATGTCCCTAGTAAAATATATATTATCCCAATTTATTTGTTGAGCATCTCTCTCAAAATTATTTAAAATAATCCCTTTATAGTTTCTGAAAGATATGTACTTTTCCTCTTCCGCCTTTATGGAAATGTTCAAGATTGAGTATATTAAACAATGATCAGATATTGCATCGGATATGGCTACTGATTCGCTTTTTAGTGGTATCAAAGTGGCATTTGTAATGATAACGTCGATAAGGGTTGAAGAGTTAGTAGACATGTTTGTACGCGTAGGATCCTTAATTTGCTGTGTGAGATCAAATGTTTCTAATAACTTTTGCAGCTTAATTTTAGGAGCAGAATGCTTTAAAAGATCAATGTTTAGATCTCCAGTGAATATTACGTGATCATAAAATGGAACGGATAGGGCCATTATGTCTTCTAAGCACTCTATAAAAGTGTCAGGGTTATTAGCTGGAGGACGGTATATTGTTGTGAATAAAATGGTTTTTTTATTTAAATTCAGTCTTACACTCATAAACTCGCAGTCTTCTGATGATACATCAAGTTGAACTGGTTTGTATTGGATGTGTTTTTTAATATAAATTCCAACTCCCCCTGCTCGACCGTCCCTATCTTTACGAATTAAATTATATCCATTGATACTCAATACATTGCTATCATGAGCCGATGTGAGCCAGGTTTCTGAGAGTCCCAGGATATCGAAGTTAAAAGTGCTTACATAATTACACATTTCATCGAAGCCTGTGTTAAGAGAACGTACATTAAGATGCGCTACACTAAGGTTCTTATGCTGGTTTCCCGTTTGCACATACAGACTATCCATCGCCCCCGGAGATCATCCACCCCACACTCGCGCGAACGCCCGCGGCCCGACACAACCCTAAATCCCCCATGACATACAAAATAGGATCTAAATTAGGCATTACTACAACTAATAAAATCTTAACTATCTTAAAATCTACTTCTATAAACTAAAAAAAAAAAAAAATAGACCTGTTACAAAGCCTATAAACCCCTCAAACGTTTGAAGTGTTTACATGTATGGCTAAGTTGCGCCGAACAATAGAAAAAAATAATGATTCGTTTAGTTTCTGCACATATACAGAGCTGAGATAAATTTAAAAAAGTTAATTTTTAGCCTTAATAAGAAAGCAAGAAATATTTTATCTTTAGGTGATACCTGTAAATCAAAATTTGTGAATGAAAATAATAAGCAATAACAAGAAATGTTCATTAACAAAAGGCATACCGATAAAATAAAATTTTATTATAGTCTATAATAGTATTAGTTACCTATAATTATACAGGTACGAGTGAGTACACACTTGAAACCATATCAAGATTAAAGTTATAGAGATGGAATATTTGTCTTTATATGTAAAATGGCAACATGCAACACATACCTCGGTATAAATGCAAAAATATCCCTGGTATTATTCTGAATCACTAACGGGCACTACATCAGATATTTTGTTGAGTTTTTCCAGCGAACTAACAGTCACTTTTCCACCTTTATACAAAACAATCACTTTACCCCCGACCGTCCAACACAAATTTTGGAATTTTTCTTTCGCGGTCTTAAATAACGCTAGGTTATCAGAAGTAAGTACTTCAGTGAACAAAACTCCGGTACCCTTAAGTTTTTTCTTGATGTAAAATATTTTATCACGCAGCCACCGATTACAAAAAGAGACTACAACTGGCCTTGGTTTTGCTACGTTTGGTTTTTTAATTCCTAGCCGATAGCAGTAGTTTAGGTCGGATTTACGAATTTCGATGTCGATTTTGCTGCATACTAAGCCAACGACACTTTCGTACAAATCTGACGTTTGTTGTTCTTCAACGCCATGGATTAAAATGTTGTTTTGATTGGTGGACATTGTATGTCTTGACGTATCGCTTTTTAGTTGCTGGATATCCTGTCTGATACTCTGCAAGGAATCCAGGACAGATTTTTCGAAATAGGAAAATTTTTCAGCCAGCCTGGTCATATCAGTATTTGTTTGATTATTTCTAGAACTAGATCTCCCTGCGGCCCTGTCGACCAAGTCCTTTCTAAAACTGTCAAGGTCGGCTGTGAATTTGGCCGCCATTTGTTCCATTCGTTCATTGAGTTTCTGAACATCGCCATTCTGCTTCCTAGAGGAATCATCCCCTTTATTTCCTCCTCTTGTCATGATGCACAACACTAGTCAAGCACTGAAAACTTATCTTTACTTAATAATGTGCAAAAATATCTATGAAAATTTGAAAAATTGTCGGATCGACGCAACCACACGTTTACTTAGCCGTGCGCGCGCATGATGAATCCATCTAGTTCGCGGATATTACTTCTATCTTCGTCAGAATTTAATTGTGTGTTAGAAATTTGCGAATCAGCACTGGATAATACCCTACAATAGTAAAAATATTTAAGATTTTCTCTCAATGTAACATCAGAAACTTAGTTACAGCAATAAAAAACATTCTCAGTTAGCCAAGAACCATAAAAATCATATTAATTTTATATATTGCATATCACTAGTCAATGTAAGTAATATTTTTAAAATATTGCACACGTGGCATCTGAAATGTTTATTGGTTCTCTCTACGTACGGTGGTGAGCAAAAAAAACTGGGACATTCAAGGTCAGGCTAAAATATAGTAGTCTGAACAAAGCTTAATTTTTGTTAGGTAGGATTGTCAATTTCAGCTAGTTTAACATATGTCGTTTATCTTCTAACATATCAAAGTGACCTATGTCAAATATTTTCAGAGAATTATGCCGCGATTAACCGGAAATCAAAGGGTTGTTTCAAATAGGTCTACCTAAATTTTTTATTTAAATGTATGTATGTATAGATCAAAAATTTTGTAATAAAAACTAATTTAGTTTAATATTCAGCTTTTAAAACATAATTTTTTTATATTACCCTGTATAGTTTATATTAATGTCACGATAACGTCAACATTTTTAAGCCTCGTTCACCATCGTATTATCTGTCATGTTAAATTTATTGAATGACCTTGAATGTCCCAGTTTTTTTTGCTCACGACCGTACAACATGGATACCTTCTTTCGTATTCTATGACGTAGAGAAACTGTAACTGATCCAAAATTGGATTTCTTTTTCGATTTCCCATGGCAGCAGACCCCGTCGGCTGTTTGGTCTTCTTCTTCTGTTTGTAATAATTATCTCGGATGTTTTTCCATCTTTTTTTGCATGCCGCAACTAAAATAAAGATTAGGTAAATGGTTTTTTTGAAAGTAATTCATAATAGTAAAATAAAAACTACCACAGTGTAAGCCTAATAATAGATAAATAAAAATCTAATAGGTACAATGCTATATATATAGTTAGTACTATAGTACTCAAGATGGTATTTGTATTAATGAATTATATATCATAGTTTACATTTATTTTAGGTTGGATTATTGTTTCAGGTTCCTTGCAACAAGAGAGTCTTACAGATAATTAGTTTTTTCATTTCGAATTTCTCACAGTTGCATAAGCACATTCGTACCAACTGTTCTAAAAAGGATATGTGAAAAATTAATGCCGATTCGCCTTCCATCTCCTTCACAAATTGATTTTAAAGCAAAAGCAGAAGAATTCTGGTCTCGCTGGAACTTTCCGAATGTTATGGCTGCCATTGATGGAAAACACGTGCGAATAATGTGCCCAAATAAAAGCGGCTCTTTTTTTTTAATTATAAGAGTTATTTTTCGATAGTTTTTTTAGCTCTTGTTGATGTTAACTACAAGTTTTTGACTGTCGACATCGGATCTTATGGGAAAGAAGGCGAAGCAGGAATTTTTTCAAAATCAAAAGTTGGGCAGGACATTTACGGCGGAAACTTTAATTTTCCTCCACCCTCAGTACTTCCTCGCACCAAAAAAACAAGTACTGGAGGACCCAAGGCACTTTTCAATTCAATTACAGATTCTCTCGGGCAAGAAGAGTAACCGAAAATGCCTTTGGCATACTCTGTCATACATTTAGAATTTTTTTCACTCCCATAAATGTCAAACCGTCAACTATTGATTTAATCATTCTTGCTAGGTGTTGTTTACACAATATGTTGCGCAATGAATATTTACTCAACAATCCACGAAAAACTCATTTGGAAGAAAACTTGTTTACATTTCCTACTGCAAATATGATTCCTCTGAACAGGAGGTTTTGCTTGCGCAGAAGGTACCTAAGTACGTAGTAGATTTACAGATTATTTTATAATAGAGGGAGTTGTAAATTGGCAGAACACAACAAATTAGTCCTGCATTTTCTTTGTAATATTCGTTAACTTATTATAAAAAATATAATTATTTAATGAACTTACCATTTTTATTTAAAATGTCGGCAATTTGCTTCCAAATGGTCTCCTTAGCAGTATGCAATTTATATTCTGGATTTTGTGGATCATAAAATTACTGGATGGTCAGCTATGAAATGAACAAGTTGTTCATCCTCTAAATTCGAAAATTCTTCCATTACTTCACTGTGGTACTGTATAATAAATTATTAAACACTTAAATTCGACGCGAATATTTCGCTTGACTGCTCTCGGAGCGGTATGGCGACTGGTCGTTGAGCCAATGTCGAACGATGCTCGGTAGTAGCGACTGAGTCGCCGCCCGGAACACATACGCATTTAAAAAGCATTGGAGGTGTCCGGGCGAATTGGTCGTCGCTACTCGGTCGTCGGCGACCGGCGATCGTGGAGGAAACCGTACCTTTAGGCCGTGTTTCCACGGGCCACATTTTGAAGTTGATAGCGACGATAAAAAGTGGTTCGTTAGTGGTCTAGTGTCGCCAGCTTGCAGTTCCATTTACGGCAGTGGAAAAAGTTTAGTGCTTTTTACACGAGTGTTTTGTCGACCACAGTTAAACTTCTGCCGCCGTGAGTCGTCGAGCCCGTCCACTAACCACAAGCCGACTGCAGCGCGGTCCTTTTTTCACGGGCCACTTGCAAGGCGACCACTTTCTTGTCACCGTCAAGTCGTAGTGTTCGAGATGGAACCGTTTGACACGGACACGTTTATTGCCGAAATTCAGGCAGAACCTGCAATTTGGGACTATAAAAGTGATGTAATACAGTAATAGAATTCAAAAGACGAAAGCTTGGGAGAAAATATGTGGAGTATTTCACGTGCTATGCCTGTTTAGATTCGTTTCCATTGCCAGGGAATTTGCCCTTCTGGGGATAAAAAGAAATTAGCAAATTCTTCGCGCGTAGTGTTAACGGATCTACCGCTACTATCGTGGCAAGCCTGTATGCCGTATAAACCTTCACAAGTAAGAGTGTTATCATAATTATACTCATCTCGACATCGTACGAAATTATGCAGAATACAGCATGCCTTGACTATATCCTCTGCAAAATCAATTGACACATTTAATGGCCTGTGAAATACTTGCCATTTATTTGCCAGAATGCCAAATGCGCATTCTACAGTTCTTCTAGCACTTGACAGACGATAGTTAAAAACTTTTTTCTTTTCAGTTAAATTTTTTCTTGCATAGGGGCGTAATAAATTATTTGATAGGGCGAATAAAAAGTCTCCTATTAAAACGAATGGAAGAGCATTTCCTGTGTTTGTCAAAGATCTTCCGTCTGGAATATCTAACTCATTATTTTGCATCTTGTGATGCAATAAGCAGTTAGAAAAAATTGTAGAATCTGACGATCTTCCATATAACCCTATATCAACGTAAACAAATTCATAATTTGAATCCGCAACTGCTAAGATACTTAAAGAAAAAAATTTTTTGTAGTTAAAAAATAATCATCCACTCTCTGTTGGTTTAATTATTCTAACGTGCTTTCCATCGATAGCCCCGATGCAGTTAGGGAAGTGGGTTCGCTGTTGGAAACCGTCAGCAATTTTTAACCACGCTTCTTTGGTGAGTGTAGGAATTATTCTACTCTTGAGTTTACTCCATATGACTTGGCAGGTTTCTCTTACTATCTTAGTAGCTGTTGTTATTCCACATCTGAATGTAAAGTCTAGGTCCACAAATGTACAGCCAGTCCCCAAGTATCTGAAAAAAAAGTGAATGCATTGTGTATTGCACTTAAAAAAGAGCCTAATAAGCCAAAACATGTAGATAATGTTATTATCTGAATAGCATTTGGACAATTAAAAAGCAAATTAGCTTTTTGTACGCAAAGATATTATCAACATGTTTTCCAAGGAACCAACCTCAAGATCATTACAATGTATACTGAGAAAATGCTTACTTTCTGTCTTACTTTACTGGCGCCGATTTCTCAGTGTATATAATTTTTTTACAAAGTAAATATTCCATAGAGATTCATAACATACTATTCTTGTTTTAGCTACCAATCTGCAAAGAAAATGGAAAAGTTTAAGGGATTGCTTTAACCGGGAGCTAAAAAGGTGCTTCTAAGAAGAAAAAATACCTTTATTTTGATCAACTTTCATTTCTCGAGCCACTGGCACAGCAAAAAGAGACAACTTCGACCCTAGATGACAAAGGTGATGGAGATTTGTCAGATATAGTCGACGGAACAACGGCCGAGGAGGTTTTACTCCCACGCAAAAATAATGGACCAAAAAAGAACAAAGCTAATAAGGACGATGAGTTAATACAAATTCTAAAAAAAGAAAAAATCAGTAAGAAGCAAACTGTTGAAGCCACAAATATGTCACAAGACGAGGACACTCTATTTTGTTTGTCACTAGTAACCGACATGAGAAAAATAGTGGATGATCTTAACAATGACGCAAAATGTGAAGTGTTGCAAGTACTGAACAAATATAAAAGACTAAGCGTTTCTCACTCTGGACACAGCTCAACGCACACACAACAAGCTTTGTATATCCTCAATACTCTAACTTGTATCCTTTACAGCCAAGCCACACAGAGACTTATACTCCTGTGCCACGAATGACACAGACGCAGCAAACTAACGCAAATTTTCCATTGCAGTGTCCTACTTATACGACGCCAATTAATCCTCATAGTTCCCGTCAGTTAAAGCCAAATGACAATTTTACGCCCTTCTTGTTCGAACTCCAACCTCGCTCTTCCAGCCAATTGCCTGTAACTGTAAGCACTCCGTTACTATCTCCTAGTTATTCTAGTGTATCGTCACCTGGCTCGTCGAACCATTATTCTGCAGGAGGTCAAGAAAACTCTCATGACTCTGTTCTTACCGACTTGTTTTAATTAATTTAATTTGGTGCATAAGAAATGTAATAAACTAAATATAAACTTACCTTAAACAAATTACTAGTCTTTCTTCAGCTGATATTGTCCTCCTCATTACAGTATCTGTCTTCGATATTATTGGCCCAACTTCATGTAATCATCAAAGGCACGCGTTGACATCCTCAAAAACCGGAAAAACTTATCTGGATGGCTACGAAGTGTTTGGTATAACGTATGAAATTGTCCAAACTGAAGCCGACTCCTAAGAATGGGATGGACCCAAAACCTCGGAGATTTTCTTTTTTGCTTACATCTTCGTTGAAGCAACAAAAGCAATAAAGCTTCTTCATCGGAAACCATGTCTACCACCTGGGAAGTATTGCCTACATTGAAAATTTCCGCGCCAATATGGACCACATTTCGACGTTGGCATAACTACAAAATGTGGCTGGGTCGGACCACTTTAGTGGTCGGGACAGCTACACACGAACCACTTTTTATCGTCGCTATCAACTTCAAAATGTGTCCCGTGAAAACACGGCCTTAGACTAATGCGACTAATGCGGCAGCTCCTTTCAAACCTCAGTGTACCAAATCTCTTATTCTTTTTGTTGTCATTAATTTTTTTTTAGACGAGTTTTTTCAAATTTATAAAAATCTGTTTTAGTTATACATTTGTCAATAAAGACGGTTAGAGCTTGTTTTTGTAATTTGGGTTGGTTTAAGTTGGTAATATAAAAATAAAATCACTAAGTTTAAGTATCAGTCAAATTTTAAAAATATGACACGCGCGTTTCGCTCCTACGATCATCATCGGATCTACAATAAATGAAAAACCTAATATATCGATATTCGTATAATTAACTCTCCCTATAGTTACCTTAAAATTACCAAAGTGAAATGTCCAAATACATATTAAAAGATAAAATAAAGATAAAAAACACACGCTACATACTAGACAAAAAATAACAAGAAGCGGTTAGGTCCCTTAGCTAATTTGAACATTGTTGTTTGCATATCTCCGTGATGTGGTAAGGTCGAGGAGCGGATAGCTCCAAAAAATTTCAAGTCATCGTAAATCGGAGTAAATTTAAAATCATCTAGAAGATTTTAAGTGACTTAAGTCTTTCCAATTATATTTTCTATGAATAACAATAAACAAGTGGTTAATATTATGGTATCATTTCCTCATATACAGGTTGTACCTTAGGGCAACATACAAAACGTTTTTAAATAGCCTTAAGTACTTAAATCTGTGTTTTAACTTTGATTAGGCTGGAATATTTTTTTTAGATTTTAGTACTTGAGCTTAAAATAATCATCATTTTACTGTAAATTTGATTATGTTAGGAATTATACTTTATAATAACTTTGTCTATCATAATATGTCGATTTACATAATATTTAATGATTATCGTATTTTTTTTAAATTAAGCAGTTTGTGTATTCAGAAGTACAGATTGCATTTTCTATGTATTTTATTTTGTTTTTGTTCGTTGAAATGAAAATTAGAACCAACTTTATTATTTGTATTTCATGTATTCTATGATCGATTAGATTATTATGTTTTTGTTCATTAAAATAAAAATTAAAACTGATTTTGTTGCTGCATTTCATTTAGAGAAGAAACATAAAAAGTTTGCAAGACTTTTGCGAGATCTTTGCGAGATTCTCGCGCGAGGCAGGAGGAAGACGAGACTTTAACTGCGAGACGAGACATTCTACCTTTCTTGCGAGCCAAGACGAAATTTTTCTCGTCTCGTAGGTATCGCTAATGTATTTCATTATCTAAACCTTATTCTACTAAAGCATAGGAAAATCCGATAGAACTAGGCCTGAAATATTTTCCCTTTTCTCTAGTTAACTAAACTAGAGAGAGAGTTTAGTAAACTACATTTTACCAGAGCACAAGAAAATTAAATAAATTGACAATAAAACAATTTTTATTGCTTTTTATAATGTCCCTTATATGAAAATAGGTCACCAATTTAATTCTATTTTCAAACAGTTTTACCATTTGAAATTTCGTACCGATTTTTCTTCGAAAGTTATGACGAGTCGCAAATTATCGCTCCCAGCTACCCGACTCGTCATAATTTTCGAAAAATCGTATACTCGAAAAATTTCAGATAATAATTCAATTTTCTATCTAACATTGCTATAAATGTAGCATTTTTAAAAATTGCATCTAATTACACTATGAAAGTGGGATGCCCAGTGATTTTGTCAACTTAAAAATAAAACAGGAGAGTAACGTCTGCAGAAAGACCAAATGTAGCGGTTGATCTTAAAAAACCCGCCGTTGTTTAGTAACAAAACAAACACACAATTTATTCATCCATTAGAGTGATTTTAAGCTTGTCATGGCACTCTAGATTAAAAATATAATATAGTTTTAAAATTGTACAATTTATAAAAATTGCAACGAAAATATGTCAAAATATACCTAGTGTTTTATGTAAAAATTAAAAGTTAGGGTCAGTTTTAATATAATAAGACATTGATATATATGTCAAAAATCCGTAAATTTCCTTTACTAGGAACTGATTTTTCCCTTTGTTAGGACCAATTTAGTACATAGTCACAGTATATATGTCTTTTCAAAAATTTCTATTGAGCGCCATTTTGTTCCATCATATTAGGCTTCTACCAATATCTTACCAGTTTCTTTCTACCTATGCCAAACTTGACTTTTCGGCATAATTTAAAATAAATTCAATACGCAGTTTTTACATTGAAACATACCCCCATTTTGTTACGTCACACACTGGCCGATTTTGCCAGAAAACATGGCAGAAATAAAAAATATTATTTAGAATATATTTCACTTTAAACCGAACTTGTAGGGATTCTAATATATGAAATATCTAGTTGCATTTTAAACTGACGTTATAGAAAGTGCATGATTTGTTTTAAGAAAGGTCAAAGTCAAACAATTTGGAGGTGATTTTCATACCTTTCTTTTCGTTACAAAATTGATTTCTTAGTGAATAAAATAAACTCTTTATAATTAATAGGTAAGGTTGATTTATCATGGAAAACAACGAGCAAGGTAGGTTGTTTAGAAATATTGTATGTCATAAAGTTATATTTAAACTTCGGACAATTTTGAATGGGTTATATATAGCAGTGTATTTTTTGGTATATTTTTTTCATTTCAAAATTATAATGTCATTTTGTTTATGATTTCACCATATTTCACCTATCACATATATTTTTTTAAATTACGCATACCTTCTTATATTTTCTGCTAACAAACGTTACCGGAAAATGCCGATAAGAAAATATAGAGTAATTAAATTAGGGTTGACCACCAATCATATCTCCGAAAGTATTGGTCGTTAATTTTAAATAAAAATGGATAAACTTATTTCAGCCACATAAAAACGTTGAGACATATTTTTTAGTTTATAAAATAGCCGCTAGGGGATGTAAGAGCGAAATGATAGTCTAATTGTAGATTTTCTTGTAAATTTTGCCTGTTAAAATGTATTTAAAATGTACAATTCTTAACCAATTATACATATTTTTTTCACTTTTCCATTTTTGCATGTTCTCGATAATAAAGCGATATGAAAATATGTTTAAAAACATCTTCTTTTTAATATTAAAAAAATATCTATTTGTTACTGAAGAAAGTTTTTATAGGTAATATTTATTATCGCGCGTTTACCCAATAAATACGGCTAATGTCTTTTTGTTCAGGATCTGCTTAATTTCACCAAAAATAATTTGCTATCTATTGTTTTTTTATTTCATTCACAGGCGTACATGGAGTTTTAACATTAGGCTTCCTACAATTAAGTGAAATTATTATAAGTTTCCCTGAAAAAAATCTAAATACAATATTCCTAAGACTAAAGGGTAGAATTTTGGTACTGACTGGCTATACGTCATTGACCATTGAGGGTAAAAAAACTGTAAATAACTTTTATTATAAATTTAAGAATAAATGGAATTCTACAAACAGAATAAAACAACGAATTTTTGAACAATCCAGTGTATGGCTTGAGATCGGATAGTATAGGATCGAAAATAATGTAAATGCGGCAAAATTATTAAAAACAATAAATCAAGAGTCGGAAAAAGCAGACGGTTTTTTCAATGCTTTAAATAAAAAAAAAACAATTCTTGTATTTCCGACTTACTGTAGGTTGGTGGTTCAACCGAAGCTACCAAAATTCCAGTATAAATTCGCATGAATGCGGGCTATAGACCTTAATTACTTCATATATCCTTCATATGACCAGGTCTTAGAGGAAAAAAAATGTTACCCTGCTGGAATTGTTGTGAGTGAATCTCAGGCTGACCTTCCACTTCAAAATCTACTTAACCATACATGCCCAAGAATACTTCAAACACAGATAGATGCCCTGCTGAAACATCGAAATCTCATTGAAAACTTGAACGATTCAACTTTAATTTGTAAATGGGGTTTCGATGGTTCTCAGAATACAAACAAAGTTTTAATATTAGTACCGTAAAGTGGGGTTACTTTGCACAAAATTTTTGGTTTTTATTAAATATCTATGGTTCTGCTTGGAATTATACAGCTGGCTTTAACTATATAAAAATTTGATCCTTTGGCTGTATAATTTCCAAATTAGAAGGCATAAATTTAACAAGAACCATGTTTTTTAAAAATTAAAAAAGTTGGCAAAGTTACCTCGGTTTTGGGGTTACTTTGCCGAGTAGCTTATTTCCACGTTTTCGAACCGTAAAGGCAAAGTTAAGAGTCCCGAGGGGTTACTTTGCCTCTCTTAAATGTGTTTTAAAAAATATTTTATTAAACATAATAAAACAGGTATACATTTTAACATTAAAAACGCATATTTTTAAGAAAAGTGAGGAACATTTACCTATTTGCAAATCAACACACAACGTTTTTTACAAAATAATACTTAGGTAACTCTTAGATAACAAAAATGGTTAAAACATACTTTACGAAACAAAGAACTAAAACATGTTATATTTGGTAAAATCAAAATTTTCGAATGTAAATATTTCTCTTGATGTTGATGTAAGTTTTGGCGATTCTAAAATAGTCACAATATCGTGTTCGAGAATAATACCTGTATCATCGATATTAGGAAAATAAAATCTATTTTGTGATTTTAGTCTTAAAAACTTTACATTACAACAGTCCTTTTCTTTTTCAATTACACGTGCAACGAAATGCTTGTATTGTTTTTTACCTAAAAGTGCTACAATCGGAATATTTAACTCTAACTAATTTAGATTCATCTTCAGTCTTTTTAGTTACAATATCACGGGAACAATGGGCTTTAGGCTCGTTATTGCGGTTATCAGTCTTACTGGTGACAGTATCACGGGAGCAATGTGCCTGAGGTTCGTTATTGTGGTTATTTTGGGAAACCTCGACGTCATCTAATTCAAAACGGTCTTCAAATTCACTTTCAATGGTCCAGTCATATTCTTCAGATCTTCTATTTTTTTTTGCACGTTGCTTTTCTTCAGGAACACGAGAAGTTAAATCCTCACTTGCAACAGATTTTCCAGGTTCTATTTTGACCATCTTCTTTCTTTTGGGGGTGCTTGCTTCTGAAGGAGCTCTACTTTCTTTAAGGAAATTCAACAAGGTGTCGCTAATCTCACTGTTGGTTTTCTCAAAGCTTTTATTAGGCATTCTATTAAGAACCTCCTCTCTATTACAAGGGTAAATGCCTGTTGCTCGAAATCCGTTTTTAATAATTTGTTCGTCTTTTAATTTTATTTCTTCAATAAGTTTTTTTAATAAATGGGGGAAAGTGCTTTTGTTGACAGTACTATCTCGTGGATTTTTTATTTTGTAGGTTGTTATTATTCGGCGCCAAACTACCTTCAAAGGTTTAAAAAAACTTACATCCAACGGTTGTGTCAAATGTGTAGAAATGGAAGGTAAGAAGATAAATCTAATATTGTTTTTCTGGCACTCTCTAATGATAGTTATATTTAAATGGCTTGATAGATTATCCCCAATTAGCACCTTTGGTCCATTAATTTTCTTGGCCCACGGTAAAACCATCTGTGTAAACCAGTCCTCAAACGCGTACTGATCAAACCACCCGGATTTAGTTCTATTATACCGGGTACCGTGGGGTCCCCCGATACACCAGGCGTCATATAATCTCTCCGCCTTATACACAACATACGGGGCTAATAAAGTCCCATCTGCAGCGGCAGCCAACATTACAGATATTGAGGACTTCGTCGAGTTCATAATGCGTTCAGGGTATTTGATCCCTTTTCTAAAAATACATTTTGACGATCCAGGATCGTCCGTGAGATTCGTCTCGTCGTAGTTAAGGATCGAACTGGGTGGAATTCCTTCCACGTTCCTTTCTAAATTATCGAAATAATTGTTAATTTCTTCATCGGTTTTTTCAGCTCTTGCTTTCTTAATGTTTTGGCAATGTCTGTTGGATAATAGATGTTTGTGTCTTGCAATAAAATTTTTGCACCAGTCTACACCGGGTAAATTATCTTTAAACTTCTTTAGACGGACACCTTCTTTGTCTAAATGACTCTTCAACACTATTCGCAATTCTGTCAGGGTTAAAGGGCAGCCATATTCGGAACTGGCTATTATAACGTCGACAACAGACCGTTCAATCTCCGGGGAGATTAGCTGGGGTGCTCCTACATGTATTTTTTTAACCTTATTTATTAAGGTTCTTCTAGGAATATTGAAGGTTTTGGATGCTTCAGTGTATTTCATTTGATTAGTTTTAATCAGTGGAACAGCTCTCTGCAATTGCTCTTCGGAATAGTCTTTATAACGCCGCGCACCCAGTTGTCTCTTATATGTTCGAACCATTTTCTGAAAAAAAAATCTGATAAATATCTGGGGTAACTTTGCCAACCGCCAAAGCTATATGAAATTTGGCATCTAGAAAAATGTTAATAGCATAAATAGAACTCATATATGCATAGGTATAGGTGACGTTAAAATCAGAATTCAAGTTTCAATTGTTTTTATTTGACAAACCTTAGCATAGCAACATGATTTTACGACGTTAAAATAAAACTTTTACTTACATGACTAGCACATATTACACACCGCTTCGCCAAGATCCAGACTTGCGCTGTATAATACTTGTTGGTCGCGTAGTGTTCTACCGCTAACAGTATTAAAGCAGCGTTGCCAGATTTAAAAATAATTATTTTTTTGTTTGTTAAGTGGCGGTCAGGCAAAGTTGCCCCGGTCGGCAAAATAACCCCAGTTTACGGTAATTCAGATTCCAGCAGTTTTTTACTTCTCTAGTAGCCATCAGAATCAGTTTAGAGCAAAATAACAAACCTGATATCATAATTTGGCAAAATTGCAGGCCTTCCTTAATACGGTTCTGTCGTCCTATTAAGGTTCAATTCGCTAAAGAGACTGAAGAGTTCAAGGTGCTAGAAAAAAAAACACATGGATTTTCAGATCAAAAACCTTATTCCCCTTAATTTTATCCTGGGTGGTATTGTTGTCCAAGTAAAGTATAAACTATTTTTTAAATTGGAGAGACGGTAAGGTTGGGAATGCTACAACGGAAAACAACACAAAAAGTAACACTATGTAGATTTTTCTAAAATCTATTATGGGGATATTGCAGACATTGGACGCACTATCCTGCCTAGTTATCTCTAGAAATGTACAAGGTATATCAAAAAACTAAAGTATAAAAAAAATATAACACCCTGTATCTCGGACACTGTCAACATTAGTACTAAGATTAAGTTAGTTTAGATCATCATATCTTAGCACCAGGTATACATTTCTGGGTTTTACAGACATCCTATAGTTAAAAGACATTCTGATCTACTATAAAAGTAATTATTTTAATTTTAACACCCTGTATAATAAAAATATAGCAAGAAAATAGTTTTGACTTCTAATTTCACCAAAGCGGACATATTTTACTCAATAAAAACAAACAAAATACTTTAGATTCATTTATGCCATGTTTTTGGCAAAATCGACCAGTGTGCGTCATGTTGAATTAGTACCAGTTTATTCCTATTTCACGTTTAATATTCCTGCAAAATTTCAGTCAATTGAACAGGATTTTTTTACGTTGAATTTTCAAAAATTTTATTTGGCCGCCATCTTAAATTCGTACCACAACTTTAACAATTTATCTCTATATCACACTTAATTCTTGCACAAAAATTGATATTAATTTAATAAATAATATTTTCAGGCCGATTTTTTAAATATTTTATTAGGCCGCTATTTTGTTTTGCTATCTTGGATTCAAATCAAAATGTTACCAGTTCATTCCTATATAAAACTTGATATTTGTGCAAAATTTGAAGTAAATTTTTTTAGTAATCATTTTTTTAACTTTCTAAATGGTTTTCGTTAACGAACCTCTTGTTATGTTAGAGGGGAGTGGAAAAAAACAAGTCTTTTTAAATTGTCGACGTTTCGCAACTTTATTGTTGCATCCTCGGGACACATAGCTTCTATATCGTTAGTCCGCAGATATCTCTTAAGCCCAAATAATACACCACTCTAACACAACAACAAAATGATTGTTAACGGAAACCATAGAAACTTAATATCTGGAAAATATCTGCTAACCAACGCAGTAAGTAAAGACTAATAGTATAGGTTTTCATGCAGGATATAAAAGCTATATATGTGTCCTGAGGATGCAACAGTAAAGTTGCGAAATATCGACAAAAACGACTCCAACATAACAACAAGAGGATCGTTAACGAAAACCATTTAGAAACTTAATATCTGGGAAAGATCTGCGGGCAAACGGAGAAAATAAAGACCGATAATATGGGTTTTTCATGCAGGATATATTATAATCAATATGTGTCCTATAAAGTTGCGAAACGTCTACAATTTAAAAGACTTTTTTTTTTACTGGATCTTAACTCCAAGTAATGCACCACTCGAACAAAATGTTTTAACATTGTCCGGCCATATTGGAATTTTACCAAAATACTGCCAGGTCATCCCCATATGACCCTTAACTTTTAATTAAAATTTGTCAATCGGGTAAGTAGTTTTTAAGCTATACCGCAAACTAACAGACAGACAGACGGACCGACAGAGTTGATAAAACATGTTTTTCGTTTCTAGGCACGCTAAAACGTGAAGATATGTAAAACCTCAGAAGGTGATTTTTTGACGATTACAAATATTTTATATGACCACCATCTTGTTCCGCCATCTTGAATTAGCAACACAGTTTTATTAGTTTAAGCCTATACCACAATTAGTTATGGCACACAATTTGAAATCAATCCATTAAGTAGTTTTTCAGGCTGAATTTTTAAATATTTTATTATGCCGCCATTTGGGTCTGCCATCTTGGAGTTGTACCAATATTTTACCCGTTGATTTTAACCTAATACTTGATGTTTGTACAAATATTTTAAATAAATTGGATAAGTAGTTTTTTAATAATAATTTTTTAACATTTTACTAGGCTGCTATTTTGCTTCACCATATTGGATTTTCATCAAAATATTACCAGATCATCTCCAAATGACTCTTAATTTTTGTTCAAAATTTGAAGTCAATCGGGTTAATTTTTAAGCTATGCCGCGAACTGACAGACAGACAGACCGACGGAATTGACAAAACATATTTTTTGGCATCTAGGGACGCTAAAACGTTAAGATATGTAAAACCTGAGAAGTGATTTTTTCACAATTACAAATATTTTATTTGGCTGTCATTTTGTTCGGCCATCTTGATTTAGTACCACAATTCTACTAAGGCACACAATTTGAATTCAAACCATTAGCAGTTTTTTAGGATTAATTTTCAAATATTTTATTAAGCCGACATTTTGGATTCGTATCAAAATATTATCAGCTGATTTCGACGTAAAACTTGATATTTGTGCAAAATTTGGGATAAATAGGCCTCCATTTTGTTTCGCCATATTTAGGGGTTCGCGAAACCACGAGACTAGTCTCGGTCTCGGTCTCGAAACGAGACCGAGACCGAGAGAGAAGTATTTCAAGACCGAGACTTGGTGTTCGAGACCGAGACCGATACCGAGACTTACCTATTGAGACTCTCGGTCTCGATCTCAAAGTGAAGTAGCAAAATAACTAATGTTAACTAATTAATTGATGCAAAAAATAATTTTTCTATAATCAATTATATTATACTAGCATTGTATATGTTCTTATAAGAATAATACTAGTGAAATAGTCGTTTAAAAAATGATAAAAATAACCATAAAAAGAGAATTTCCCAAATTTAGAAATTCTAGTATCGAAATTCCACTTCACATGTCGAAAACCGTAAATTGCTATCCTGTTCTCAAAGAGAGACACTTTATCACAACTATACTATATAGGATTTTGATATTGAGATCTTTATAAATTTATAATCGGTTTTTATGTTTAATTATTGAAAGTAACTAAAATCCAAAAATTTTTAGTTTTTTGGTTTAATAATTAATAACTAATAGACCGTAACAACTAAAAACATTGCAATATCATATTCTTATATAGTATAGATACGGTAAAGTCTTCAACAGACGAAGTAATTGTGGTGATTTTTGTTTAAAAATGTTCCGACTTAAAATGAACAAAAAATTGTTAATAAAAATCAGTGAAAATTTTTCTTAACATGTTCTTCTTTATTCGCTTCGTTGCTAATTAAAGAAGGTACGTGTTTTATAGAACAATATTTTTTATATTGATTTTGTTTGTATTTGAAAATAATGGACGATATAAAATTTTTAGCTATATGTGTATAATAAAAATAATACATATACATACGGACAAGATTTTCAACAAACAAAACACAAAGTAGAATTTGGTTTAGGATTTTAAATAGATGATCAATAAAGCTAATTCAACTATTAAGCTTAAAAAATAACGAACTGTTCTAATAACACAGTAAAAATTTAAATTTCTAAACATACATTATAAGAATATTTTTAGATTTTATTTCAACCTATATAATAAACCTAAAAATATTACAGAAAATTTAAACTAATATTTTATAATTTCATTTTTCAAGTTACTTTTATACCATGAATGAATACATAATAAGCATTTGTTTGAGATTTCATTTAACATGCTTCTTAGTTTTGTATTAATTAACCTGCTTGTGAAAATAAACGCTCTAGTGCTACAGAGGTCGCCTGTATAGACAAAAGACCTTTTGCCATTTTGGCTAAATTTGGAAATTGTTTATCGTGTGCTTTCCACCATTCTAAAATATCTGTACCCTTTGGAGCGCGCTTTAATTGCAAATATTCTATTTTTTTTTCTCCAATTTTCGGAATCACTTTTTTTTTCAAATAGTGATGTATAATCGATGTCATAGTTATGATCGCTTGAAAAACTTGATGTTATTGGTGATTTAGCAGGCACAATATAATATTTATCCCTGTACATTTTCTCAAAAAAGGTTATAGATTGATCTTTCAGGCGAAAAATTGAGCAAGTAGATATTTGTTTAATAAATAAATTTACTTTTAAAATCTACTCCACTTTTAAAATTTATAGTTAATTTACCAAAGAACAAAAATAGTTGATTCACAAGTAGTATTATGAACCATAGCCGCCTTTGTGCAAGCACAACGTGCAGACCCCTAAGAACGGTCCTGGTTAAGAAGGTAAATACGCATCAAAGTAATAAAAGTTTGGTTCAAAATAGCAAAGTTTACAGGATACCTAAGGGTGCTTTACTTGGCCATAGATCGTTTTCTACCTATTGAATTATAGCGTCTGTCCCTAGAATACCCAGCACGTTGCTTGCATGAGTTCGACAGCATTATACAATGTGTCCTTATTTTGTGTTTAATATATCTTATTCCATTTGTATATCTTTCGAAATGTCAAATAATTATTGTTCTGTGGATGTTTGTTTAAGTAACTCTAGTGATGTGTAGCCTTTCTGTTGATGTCCAAAGAACAAGAGATATGTGATATTTATTTTGATACACCTACTATTGTCCGTATATCTTCATTTACTGATTCCATCTGTTGGCAACATCATTTCGAATTATATATTTTTGGAATAATTTTTTGTATAAATATACCTACATTTTTTCTACTTTACTGAAATGTTCAAACATTGGGTTTCTTTACATTATTAAGATTGAAAAAACTCTGTGTTTCGAACGTAGGCTTCCATGTACTTTTGTCTAAATAACATCGCGGCGAACAATTATTATTTTTAAAATTTTGTTTTCGAGACCACCGAGACTTTCGAGACCGATACCGAGATTAAGTAGGTCTCGGTCTCGAAGTATCGAGACCGAGATCGTAAACATTTTCCGAGATCGAGACTGATTCAGTCTCGGTCTCGGTCTCGCGAACCCCTAGCCATATTGTATTTTTACCAAAATGTTACCAGGTCATCCCCATATGACCCTTAATTTTTGACCAAAATTTGAAGTCAATCGGATAAGTAGTTCTTTCGCTACGCCGCCAACAGACAGACAGGCAGACCGACGGAATTGAGAAAACATATTTTTCGGCGCCTGGCGAACCTTAAACGGAAAGATCTGAAAAAATATGGGAGAGTGATTTTTTCACGATTACATACTTTTACGACATGTAAAAACTGACAGTTGAGGCGTGTCATATCAAAAGTGACAATCTCCACTTTTGGCAAAAAATGAGTTATGTGGATGTACCTTTAGCTTAACAACTTTCCTATCAAATAAAGATATGTATTTGCATCATAACTGGCAAAATCCCCTATAAAATACCTTTGAAAAACTAACATTCGCTGCAAAACTATCAATCTCCATAGGTGTATCCGCTGCAAAGTGAACAATATCCATCCTGACCAATAAAAATCAATATTCGGATGTCATCTGATTCCAATACGTCAGTCAGCCGTTTGTTTTCGTAATGGTTTCTACGCGTGTTGTGTCGGTTTAGAATGGAAAACTAGTGTTTAAAAAAGCAGATTTATAAAAGAAGTATACATTCTTGTTCTTCCTCTTTGCGTACAAGTGATTATGGAAACACATCCAACAGAAGTAGCAGAAGAGCGTACCAGAAAACGACCTTCTAATCGAAAAAAATGTAAGAGAACTTTACAAAAAGAAGCAAGGTATGTCAGAATTATTATCACGACACGATATTAAAGAAAGATTTACTTTTTATTTTAAGACTAGGCTAAGTCTTGAATAACAATCTATACAAAAAAATGACGGATTTTGGATATCATTTAAATTTAATTAATCTTGAATTTTATCATTTTGGCATAACAAAAACATTCCCAAAGTAAAACAGGTTTCTTAGGACCACTTACGGAACTGACAAAACAGTATTAACTGGGCTAGAAAGTGTCTACATCACAGGCGTATCGCAAATATTTTTTAACACGGGTGTTGAAATAGTTATTTACCTACCTAACAAATGCGCATGATGCGGCAGTTCATGATGCGGCAGTTGCATGCTGCGCGAAGCCGAGTTCGGATATGCCACCGAGCATGGAAAAGTCACTTTTCGCAGGCTTAGTCTTGAATAACAATCTATACAAAAAAATGACTGTCGGGATTTTGGATATTATGTAAATTTAATTAATCTTGAATTTTATCATTTTGGCATAACAAAAACATTCCCAAAGTAAAACAGGTTTCTTAGGACCACTTACGGAACTGACAAAAACAGTATTAACTGGGCTAGAAAGTGTCTACATCACAGGCGTATCGCAAATATTTTTTAACACGGGTGTTGAAATAGTTATTTACCTACCTAACAAATGCGCATGATGCGGCAGTTCATGATGCGGCAGTTGCATGCTGCGCGAAGCCGAGTTCGGATATGCCACCGAGCATGGAAAAGTCACTTTTCGCAGGCTTAGTCTTGAATAACAATCTATACAAAAAAATGACTGTCGGGATTTTGGATATTATGTAAATTTAATTAATCTTGAATTTTATCATTTTGGCATAACAAAAACATTCCCAAAGTAAAACAGGTTTCTTAGGACCACTTACGGAACTGACAAAAACAGTATTAAAGTTAACAACTCGAAACACGAGAAATTATTTTTAAAAAATCAATTTTATTTCATAAGCGTACAAAGAGAACTGACTACAAAATGCATTTTAGTTATATTTATAAGTTCAGTAATGCTTATGTTGCATGAGAACGAAAAGATAAAAGTCTAAGAATTGCAAGTGCATAAATGCAGAATTGCATTTCTCACGGGAACGTAACTCCTCCCCTCTTAGTTGAAAGCACGTTCTTAAAGACGTGTTTTCAAAAATTTCCAAAAAGGTTTAAAGATTATTAATATTTTAGAAAATTCTATTATTTTCTTCAATATCTAAAGTATTAGAGTTTGCATTTAATTGTTTTTTCTTAGACTTTTTTACAAGTTTTTTGTATATGAAAAATATAAAAATTATTGAAATGAATATGTAAAGTAAAATTGTCCAAAAACTGGTCTTCTTTACATAAATCGTTGTGGTCATTTCTTCTAGGGCCTTCTTTTGGTTTTCCAATTTGGCTTCGATTTCTTTAGTAGTTTTTAGGTTTACGTAGTTTAAGTCCATACTAGGAGGGCGGTAGAATGAATCTCGGTTTTCCTTAATTAGACTTAAATTAAGGGTAGGTAGATTAATTCCATTAAATGTTAATTGACTTGATTTATATGTTTCAAGCGTAATTGACTTTATCCGTACTTTACATCCTGGGGATGACTCAAGAAGATAGGAACCATATAAGGGTATGTTATCTTCGGATTTTTGACAATTTATGACGGCGATTACTTGTATTGGTACTGTTATCAGCCATTTGTCGTCGATTATTTTTGTTGTCTGGATCTCGTGCATTTGAGTTTCGAATGGGTGGCAAAACGTAATATTTGTGTGATGTTTGATAAGTTGAACAGCACAGGAGGGGCTGTCTTCGACAAACGTGGTGTGGGCTTCTTTACACAAATATTTTTGTGGTTGGATTTCGTGACATCTTTGGTCCATATGGGCATATTTTGTATTGCCTAATGCTAGGTAGGGTTTATAAGGAATATTTACAAGAAATGATCGATTATTGGGAATTGGTAAAGGGAATAACTTAAAATATTGATATATCTCCGATTCCACAAGAGGAAGTTCAAATATAAATACAATATTAAAGTTTTTTAAGAAACTTTTAATTTCTATAATTTTTTCGAAATTAAGTATATTTTTATAAGTTACTTCTAAAGGGAGTTTATCTGAGCCTAGATGATCTTGTAAGTTCTTTATTTCTATAAATAGTTCATTTGGTTCTATTATTGAATTATAAAGTACATTAATTTTTGCAAAAGTGATACCTATTTCAATCTTATTCAGAATATCGTAGATTGATTGATAAATTGTTGTTATTTGATTGATTATTGTATATATTAAATAAAATTCGTGATTACTTATTTGTTCCATTTGAACTTTATTAATTATTTTTTCTATGAAGTTGTTTTCTACTTCATTTATGGTTTCGATATCTATGGGATTAAATATTTTTATTTTAACTGGGTTTTCGCGACTATTCGTAATTATAGTTGTTGCGTAGGAGTCAATGACTTGTACTAAAGCTTCTGGCATCTCTGCGCAACCAAAATCTGTATATTTTAAAATACCTAAACCATTCGATTGATTTACAGGCAGTTTGATTCTTTGACATGTACGTGGGGGAATTATTATTTCGATAGTTTCAAAATTATGTAAATTTGATATATTATTTTGATAATATAAAGGCAATGTTACAAATTGAGTATCTAAAGAACAATGTTTTAAATTTATATTAGCTCCAATATGTGTTAGAAAATCAATTCCTAAAAGTCCGTCAAATTTAGGTGAAAAATCAAAAAGATAAAACTTATGATTACCTGTATGATTAAAACAAGGAAATATTGGTATATTAATTACTTCATTGTGAATGGACGTAGCGTGGGCTGTCCTTACTGAGAAAGGTTCCGAAAAAATGAAATTTGAATAAATTTTGTATGCTAAATTAGGCTTTATAAAACTTTTGCCACTACCTGTATCAATTAAAAACTTTGCTTTGATTTCGGGTATGAAAATTACTGGTAAATCTGAATTTGTATAATTATTTAAAAGTATTATGTTTGGTTGTTGGAAATTTGGTTCTCCTGAAAATTTTCTTCATTAAAATCAATTTGATTTTCATAAGGGTTATTTTCTAGACAAGAAAATTCGGTATTGGAGTGATTATACGAATATTGCGAATTATCGGTGTATTCCGGGTAATAATATTGAAATTCAGCATTGCTAGTTTGAAAATTTTCATTTTGATCATTGTCGGCATTTATCGATTCGACTGATTGATTATATAGTTCTTCTACAACAATATTACGTTGTGAAGAATGTGGTTGTTGGTTTCTTCTAAGGATTGTGTTCCCTGAAGAAGTATCCATCGGCTCAGGCTTTTGTTGGCGTGATATTCCAGAAGAAGTTGGGCGTTGATTTTGGGGGTTAAAAGAAGGTCTTGGGGTAAAAGTGTTTCTTTGCATAAAATTTTGATTTGGGAAATTCGATTGTCTAAAATTATTTGCGGGTTGCCTAAATTGTCCAAAGCCCATAAATTGATTATTTCCATTATTAAAATTTGGGATTGGTTGTTTATAAGAAGGCATAAAATTTGAAAATTGCTGAACGGGGTAATTCGAAAATATTGGTCTCACATTAGCAGGATAATGTGCTTGTGTATGCAAATTTATTTTTGGTTTTTGTGAATTAAAATTTGGGTTTTTTGGTAATATGTTACTACGGTTCTTATAATACATAAAATTTTCTTCTTCCAAGGCACAGCTCATTGCCTCTTCTAAAGTAACTGGATTTTTTAATCTAACCACAAGTTGCATATGATAGTTTAGACCGTTTATGAAGGTTTTTAATACTAAATTTCCGTATTCATTAATTTTTAAAAGTTTTAGAGCTTGCGTTTCATTGCTTAAATTTACTTTGGAAAATAACAAACTGCGAGCGTCTTGCAAACGCAGGCCAAATTGTTGCGGTGTTTCATTTTTTTCCGGTTTGGACGTTATTATATCTTGAATAATACAATCAATCGATCTATGATCTGAAAAAGTCGAAATTATTGCAGCTTTTACTGCGGGCCATGTATTTAATTCTATTCTAGAACAAATAATATCGGCTGCCCTACCTACAAGTTTACTTAATATAGTATCGTGTAAACATACATTTATAGGTGCATTATTGTCAGTTTTATTTCTATGATTATTATAAAAATTATCACAAGCATTAATAAATCTGTTTATTTGTTTTGGATTCCCATCAAATAAGGGAATATTGTCTGCCTGATATCTGACTAGTTGTAAATTAGGTTCAGTAGTCATTATTTTACTTATTTGAATTAAATTAGAAAAAGGTGTTAGATTTCTTTCACAATTTAAATTTCCAAAAGCTGATGTTAAATCTTCCAGTTTGCGGAATTACAAGAGACGTAAATATCAATATTTAAGATAGGATAAAAATAAAATGAAATAAGGAAAATTGAAAGGAAGCACTTACAGCAATGTACTGAAGATAATTCCAATTCTCATTCTTAAACTAGGGTCCAATAGGAGAGGCGATGTGGTCCTTTCCCTGGTTAGCAGCTATGAGGGTGGGACGATGTGTGTTCCCAAACTCGCACCAATAGGACGCTGGACGATGCTGTTCCAAATCCCTGGTCAATTTTTAGTTTCTTAGTACACCCTGAAGATTTTTTAATTGTCCGATTTTTGCCACGAATCGTTGAGACGAAACCAGAAAATACGCACGATGCGCGACTGTTGGCAATAATCCTACCGACTGCGCCAGTTAACAACTCGAAACACGAGAAATTATTTTTAAAAAATCAATTTTATTTCATAAGCGTACAAAGAGAACTGACTACAAAATGCATTTTAGTTATATTTATAAGTTCAGTAATGCTTATGTTGCATGAGAACGAAAAGATAAAAGTCTAAGAATTGCAAGTGCATAAATGCAGAATTGCATTTCTCACGGGAACGTAACTTTAATTGGGCTAGAAAGTGTCTACATCACAGGCGTATCGCAAATATTTTTTAACACGGGTGTTGAAATAGTTATTTACCTACCTAACAAATGCGCATGATGCGGCAGTTGCATGCTGCGCGAAGCCGAGTTCGGATATGCCACCGAGCATAGAAAAGTCACTTTTCGCACATATTAGATAAAACATTTTTCCTACTTGCGTAGATAGACTAGTTTTTATTATTGTTTTGTATTTTTTGGGTAAAAAAAGAAAATGTTGGTATAAATACCTTCGGGAAAATACATAGGGTTCTTTAGAGAGTTGATAAAAGAAATTACGCACGGCTTTGTGAAAGTTTAGCTTTCTGGTCGCAAATTCGTGCGTAAAAGGTGTTTTTCGGCACGCAAGTAAGAAAATGTTTTTGGACCTGACAATCTTGTTTCAATGTCACAGCTGACATAACGGGTGTCAAAGTAACGATAACTTTGTTTGTAACACTTATTTTGTGATATATTATTAGTGTCGAAATAGGAAAAACCTACATAGGATTTTTTAGTATTACTCATGCATCATAAATGACACCATTTGTATTTTTATGAGATCTGGTGAGCGTATAATGATGCACGAGTTATCCTAAAAAAGCTAATGTAGTTTTCTTTTTTGTAGGTATAAGGCAACTGGTCTGCCAGTAAGTCCAACCTGCAATCGTCATTCTGGTTCGTTCGAGTGTCGAAATCTAACCATGAGAGACTTACAACTTTTCCATGCAAAATTTTATTCAGTTTACGACAAAATGAAGCAAGATGCGTTAATTTTGAAGTTTACGCAAATAATGCCAATAAAAAGACGCCGCCCAAAAAATGAGTCACACTCCAAAAAACAGTTTCAAACAAAATATTTTATCAGCAACAGTGATGGTACTTCAATTCCCGTTTGCCAAGCAGCATTCTTAAATGTGCTGAATATTAAAAGATGTCGAGTTCAGCGTGTGTTGGAGAATTTCCAGAAAACCGGCCATGCTCCAAAAGAAAATCGGGGTGGTGATCATAAATCTATTGCTTACAAGGAGAAAAAACTCGCTGTAATTGGTTTTTTAAAAACCCTCAAATGTGATGGTTCACATTACTGTCGAAGTTCTTCTGCCCGACAGTATCTAAGTTCCGAACTAAGTATTAATAAACTTTTAAAAATGTATAACTGTCAAGCACCAGATCAACTTAAAGTGAAACGCACGTTCTTTTGGAATATTTTTAGCACAAAATTTAACCTTGGATTTGGACATCCTATCACTGACGCTTGCTCTACGTGTATTCAACTTAGTTTAAAAATAAAAAGTGAATCTGCTGTAACTCAGAAGTCTAAACTTATGGCAGAAAAGCAGATACATAAACTTAGATCTAAAGTATTTTTTGACTTGGCTAAGGAAAAGAGAGATGATCTAGTAACGTTCTGCTTTGACTGTGAAAAAAACCTACCCCTTCCTAAAATACCGGATCAAATTTGTTATTACAGCCGACAACTATACATGTATAATTTTACGATTGTAAACGGTTGTTCAAAGGATCGGCTTAATAAAGAAAATACCTTTTGCTACGTTTGGACTGAAGACGAGCATAAAAAAGGCTCTAATGAAATTGCATCGGCCTTGTATCATCGATTAGAAAATACAAATTTCCAGGACAAGAAAGTGTTACGATTAATCGCTGACGGCTGTGGAGGCCAAAATAAAAATGTAACTGTTATTGCCACATATTCTTTTTGGCTAATGCAAAAAGTACCCAATAACCGAGTGTTTGGAAACATTGAGAAGAAAATTAGGAAGTTCCAGAATATTGTCAATCCAGATGAGTACAAAAATATAATATCTGAGCATGGAACCATTACAGAATTAGGTACAGACTGTAATGTAATGGATTTTAGGCAAGCAGCCAACACCATTATTAAATCGCCAGGTTCGCTACATTTCAAAATAACCGAATGTAAAAGATTTTATATACGCAAAAGCATTAGAACCAACACGATTTTGGTTAGGGGAGAACCTGTTTATCGGCATAACATGAATGAATACAAATCAGTTACAAAGAAAAATAGAAGTATGGATAATTTTTGTCCTACTATTCTACCAAAATATGCTGTAAACGTGAAAACAGAAAAAATAAGCGACGTCCAAAGTTTTGCTAGAAAAACATTTCGGGCAAGATTGGAAACAGAATCAGGAACTTAGTAATTTTAGAAATTTTTTTGAAAGGAGTAATGTGGAAGAAAGAGCTGAAGAAGGAAATGATTTATTGTGTTAACCCACGCAAATTTTTCCAGAACTTGTCATTTAAAGTGTTTTTCTATTTTGTATTTTTAATGTCTGTGTCGTTTCTAATGTTAAAATATTTGAAATAAAATATTTCCTATGTTGCAAAATTACCTATTTATTTTGTATATATTTGTATTGTCATGGTAAACACACAGATATAATGTGTGGTACCAAACAGATAACTGAAATAAACATATGCTGCAAAATTAACAATCTCCATACATAGTTACTTCAAAATTAGTAATATCCAGATAGTTATATCAAAGACATCAATCTCCATTATACAAAGTTGATTTTTATTATTTTTTTCAGTCTATACGAAACTTTTTGTTAATTACATGCCTTAATATCTTATTCATAAAGGTAAGTAACTATTATGTTTTCTAAAAATTAATTTTGTTTTGTGACAATCATTTTTTCCATTTTTCTCAAAATGCGTTAAGTGGGAGATTGCCACTTTTGATATGATACGCCTCTGTTATTAGTTCTAGCAAATTTCATTATGATCGCCTTATACATACAAAGATGGCGTTTCGGAAGTGATTTCGTTACCACTCGGTATATCCCTTTTGAAACGCCATTTCTAAAACGTATCATTCAGCAGTGAATTTAACGAAAGATATTAATGCTTTTGGTGGCAGAAACAGGCATTTTCCATTGTCACGTAACGAGGAAACTCATAATAAAAACAAATTATTGTACAGAAGTGTTGGACTCATTTAATAGTTCTGTTACATTTCAGGAAAGTTTTAATAACCGGTTATTAAATATAATGGAAAAAAGTTTTTTAGGGCGTTCGTAAAAATGTTGGACAGGGAAATTACCATTTTTGAATAATACACGAAATTAGCCAATTTAGGAACAAGATAGCATGTTTTGATCTTAAAATAGCTTGTTGAGCGTGGGTGTTGTGTTTGTGTCACAAATCACGATATTTAATTAGGCAAACACACATAAAAATAGTATTAAGGGAAAACGTATTGTTTAATCCTTTTGAGATATTTTAAGTATTATGAAAAGTATAAGCTTGAGCGGTTTGGAATTGGTCGACCAAAATAGGATTAGTTATGTAAAAGAAAGCAGAAACTTGTGATTGAGACATCTGAGGGTGGCTTACGAATGGTTTACGACTAATGGATTAATTCTTAATGAGGAAAAACCCATTTATTTGAATTAGATTAAAGCAGAGGGACGGCGATATCCCTGATATGGCTCAAGTTGGCCCTCTCAATGTGGGGGGCGCATTTTTATTTTTTAGATTTTATGGCGTCCATGAGAATGTTGGATGGAGAAATTGCCATTTTTGAATAATACACGAAATTAATGGATTTAATAAGGAAAAACAGATAAAAATAGTATTAAAGGAAAACGCATTGTTTAATCCTTTCAAGAAATTTACAGAATTATGAAAATTAATAAAATTGACCTGAGGAGACGCTATGGGAAACAGAACTTTCTCAATGGACTTATTCCTGGTTCTGTCTAAGGCTTTTGATATTATGGACCACACTGTTATGTTGAAGAAGCTAGAGAACAAAAGGTTGTGATGCTGGAGAAGCTGGAACGCTATGGAATTCGACGACCATCATAAGATTAGTTAAGGTCACATTCATGTAATAGAAAGCAAAAGGTTATAAGTGACACAGCTGTTGCACGACACTTGAGGAAGGCTTAATAATTGTTTACGTCTAATAGATTAATTCTTAATGAGGAAAAACCCATTTTATTTGCTTTATATCAATAATCCTGGTGTGGCTCAAGTTCAACTAAATTTTTGGTGATTTACATTGACCAAAACTTAACTCCTTTTAGGAGCAGAAACAGGCATTTTCCATTATCAGGTAACGTGCAAACTAATAACATAAACAGGGGGGGGGGGCTTTCATTAAAATATTGCATTGGGAAATTACCATTTTTGAATGATACACGAAATTAGTCAGTTTAGGAACAAGATAGCATGTTTTAATTTTAAAATAGCTTGTTGAATGTGGGTTCTGCTTTTGTCACAAATCATGATATTTAATAAAGCAAAACATATAAAATTAGTATTAAGAGAAACCGTATTTTCAATCCGTTAAGGATTATGAGCGCGCGTGAAATCATAGACACTATAGAAAACAGAACTTTCTCAATGGGCTTACTCCTTGATCTGTCTAAGGCCTTTGATATCCTGGATTTCATTGTTATGTTGAAGAAGCTGAAACAGTATGGTATGGTATTTTGTGGTTTACGACTAATGGATTAATTCTTAATGAGGGAAAACCCCATTTTATTTGAATTAGATTAAAGCAGAGGGACGGCGATATCCCTGATATGCCTCAAGTTGGCCTTTTTGAATAATACACGAAATTAATGAGTTTAACAATACATGTCACAAATTACGATATTTAATAATACAAAACCCATAAGAATAGTATTAAGGGGAAACGTATTGTTTGATCCTTTCGAGAAATTTTAAGGATTATGAAAAATAATGAAATGACACTGACGAGAAGCTGTGGAAATAAAAAGTTTCTCAATGAACTTATTCCTGGAACTGTCTATGGCCTTTGATATCATGTATCACACTGTTATGTTGGAGAAGCTAGAGACCGCCGGTCAAAGTTAATGGCACGGTCAAAGTTGAGTTTTATTTTAATAAAAACTTATTATTTTTTTCTCAGAAATGCCGAAAAGAAAGTACAGCCAGTACGACATACGGGAAAATCGAGTTAACCTTGAAAGGGCATTAAACATAATAAGGTCGGGACAAATATCAAAAAACCAGGCAGCGAAAACATTTAACATACCAAAGGGTACATTAATTAATAAGTGTAAAAAAGTACACTTGGGTAAGGTCGGTCGCCCCTTCTTGCTAACACCCACTGAAGAAGAAACTATAGTTGCACACGCTATAAAAGTTAGCGAGTGGGGGTTCCCTTTTAGCCGTAAAGACTTGCAACATTTAGTAAGCGACCTTTTAGATAAAAAGGGAGTGACCGCTTAACAATTTAAAGAAGGAAATATGCCAACTCTAAGGTGGACGACAAAGTTTATAAATCGGCATCAGGCACTTAGCCATAGAATGAGTCAAAACCTCAAGGTTTCAAAAGGAGAAATATCGCCAGATACAATAATGCAATATTTTAATGCATTGAAAGATACATTACAGAATGAGAATTTATAACTACGACGAAACCAACCTAGCCGACGATCTGGGAAGGAAAAAGTACATATTTAAAAAAGGTACGAAATACCCAGATAGGATTCGCGATTCCACAAAAGCCAGTGTGTCCGTTATGTTTTGCGGATCCGCAAGTGGTGTAATGTTGCCGCCATACGTGGTGTACAAATCTGAACACATTTGGTCCACATGGACAGAGGGAGGACCCCCCCACCCACGATACAATCGGAGTAAAAGCGGATGGTTCGACTCTGTTATTTTCACCGACTGGTTCTGCAACCAATTTGTACCATTCGTTAAAAAACAACATAAGAATGGAAAAATCGTAGTACTTGGAGATAATCTAGCGAGTCATTTTTCATCGGAAGTTTTAAAAACTGCACATGAAAATAATATTATTTTCGCATGTTTTCCTAAAAATTCGACCCATTTGTGCCAGCCACTGGATGTCGCCTTCTATGCGCCATTAAAAAGGAAGTGGCGGGACATATTAGATTCCTGGAAAAGTAACCAACAAAGAAAATCCCAGGTAATTCAAAAGGACCAGTTTCCGCGCCTATTAAACAATCTTTGTAAGAGCATTTCTCCAAACAATCATTCTACTAATTTGATTTCTGGCTTTAAAAAATGTGGAATCGTTCCGTTTAATCCACAGGAAGTGATAAATAGGCTTCCTCGAACTAGCACTGAAGGGACGACAGAAGATCGCTCAGTTGAGTTAGTTTCTGAAGTCGTAGTAGGAATGCTAAAAACTATGAGATATGGGGATCAAGAAGATCTCACTTCGAATGACAATGACGTCAACCCAAGTCCAGGTCCATCGAATCAGAAGACAGCTATTAAAAAGATATTCGAGAAAAAGACGCAAAGAATGAGACTAGCCAGCGAAAGTTCTGACAGTATTGATGAAGGCAATATAATATACGCGGACACTTTAAATGATAGCTGTTTTGAGACATGGGCAGCGAATGAAAAAAAGGCTTTAAGTAAAACTACTGAAGTCCAACTCGACGATGAAGATTCAGCAGAGAAAAATACGAACCTAGCAGATTTGAGAAAGACCTTAATGAACAAAAAAGAAGAGTGTGCTACAGATGACTATGTAGTAGTGTCCCTAAAAACCCTAAATAACCAACCAAAATATTATGTTGGTCAAATAATGACTTCCGAGGAGCAAGAATTTCAAATAAAATTCATGCGGAATAAGAATTCCAAATTTATTTGGCCCATAGCAGATGATATATCACTAGTTTCTAAAAAGGACATAATTTTGAAACTAAACAAACCTAGTGATTTCAAACGCGGGTTGGTATTTCCAGAAGTTGACAATTTGCAACTAAAAATAGAATAATATTTTCTTGTTCCGAAATGTTAAACATATTTATTTCGTTCTTAAGTTTAATTTGGTTTGTTTTTTGTTTTATGTAGGTATTTAGGTACCTACTTATGTTTGATTTATATGTTAGTTTGTTTTTACTAAATCGAGACTGTTTTAGTACCTGCATTTATTATATTTATAAGAATAAATACTTTATTTTTGATTTTTTGTGTTTTATTCTTGAAAAAAATGAACCAAATCTTCTCTAATATTTTTTAAAAACGAATCTGATGGTCAATGATATTGAACAGGGTCCCTAAATTTAAGATATCATACATTTTAAGGGGTCAGTCAAAGTTAGGTTCATCGTCCCTAACTTTGACCACCAAGGTTTTTTTTAAAAAAATGCCTTATGTGGCTTGCTGACAAAAAATTTGATGGGGCAATTTAAAGGGTTACTTGAAGCCCCAAGGTGGTCCACTAAATGAACAAATTAGCTAAACGCCAATCAAAGATATTCACAATTGAACTTCAATTTCGGTCAAAGTTAGGTAACTTTACGGTAGAAAAAATGTAGCCAAGGACCATGGACAAAGAAAGATGTGCGCTTAGTTGTTTAAAAGTTTCCTAAAATCAGTAATTCTAAAATTAGAAATGGTTTTGTGGGTTGTTCCCAAGTTAGGGATATCTTCGGAGACGGGGATCCATCCTTGAAGACAACGCAAAAGATGCTTGGAATGCCTTTAAAATGGTTGCAATAAAAAGTTTTTAGGAAACAAAAGAGCAGAAGACTACAGAGATCTTGTTGCGCAACTTGCTACTAAAATTTAGGATATAATGTCACTGAAAAATCATTTCCTAGTTTCACATCTAGATTACTTTTCGTAAAATTGTGGTGCACTAATAATAATTGTTGCACAACCTGAGAAGTTTTACCAAGACATTTTGAATATAGAAAAGAGTTATCAAGGGAAATTGTTGTGTTGCTGATGGCTCACTATTGCTTGACTATTACAAGAGATGCTCCAGAGGTTGCTTTTAAAAAGCAGGCTAAGAAGCACAAATTTAATGTCTTATGCTGAATGTTTGGTTTGTCATTCATATCTTTACATTTTCGTTGTATAAGCTTATAAAATAAAATATCGTAATAAACAACAAAAGCCTTTTATTTTTGCTAATCAAGTCAGCTAATAACTTTAACAAGTAATTTTGGCTTATTTGTGTCTAGTTGACTAAAAGAAAAACAGGTTTTATTGGGAATAGAGAAAAAAACTTGAAATTTATAGACGGATTATAAACGGTTATTGTCAATTTGAACTTAAATAAGTAACATCACGAATATATTTTAATTTTCCATTATTTCCTTCTTTACTTGCTACTCATAAAATTTATATAAAACGTTTAATTGTCGGATAAATTTGGCTGTAATTTAGGAACACCGCAAGGAGACATTTTGGGGCCCTTAATATTTTTACTGTATATAAATGACTTGCAGGACCGTATAACCTATGGCTTTGTACACGGATGACGCTGGGATTGTTGTTTCATCCTCAGATATAATAAATTTAAAGAACAAAATTCAATATGTGCTCAGCGACTTTGATAAATGGTGTAAAAATAATCACTTAATAATAAATTATAATAAAACTCTCTATATACAGTTTACAGGAAACTATCTATTGCCAAATAAGTTACCAATTGATTTTAACAGTGAGGAAATTCAGTCTAGTAATTCCGCAAAATTTTTAGGGTGTATCTTGGATTCAAAACTAAGATTTGGGAAGCACATCAACAGCATGTGTAAACAATTGAACAGTACATATTACGCTTTTCTAGTTTTTAAACGATTTTTTCTGAGCACTTGTTTGACATTTATTATTGTACGGTGTATCCCCTTCTTAGAGCTCATATTATGGTGTTGGGACAATCTATTGGTCATGGAAGGCTCTCTATTATAAACAACATAACATTTTAACTATGTGCCGCATTTATTTATATAAATTATTTTCGTACGTCCACTCTAAAAACGATGAGTATAAAAAACACTGCGACATTCACTCACATAATACAACGACAAAAAACCACTTCCATATGAATAACTTTAAATATTTTCAATATAAAAAGTCACAGTTTATGCAGGACTCCACTTTTTTAACCTACTGCCTGTTGAATTTCAGATAATTAAAGATTCTAATAAATGTAAAACTGCACTAAAAAAATAATCAATTGAACATTGTTTTTATAATATAAAAGAATTTACTGATCATAACAAGTGCTCAACAAAAGTTAGTTGTTAGTTTTGGTTAGAGCTATGTATTTAGTGTTACATATATTACATACTAAAGAATCGTCTTATGCCATTTCTCCTTAAACATCAAATAATATCTCCGGATCAGTTTGGATTTTTACCCAACAAGTGCACCAGTGACGCCTTGTTCTCGTTGCTTAGCGACGTCTACTTTCCGCTCAATAACAACCACCCCACCGCCTCACTTTTTGTGACTATGCAAAAGCCTTTGACTGTGTTAGTCATGAAATTTTGATAAGCAAGCTGAATTTTTATGGAATCCGTGGTATTTCTTTAAATCGGTTTAAATCTTATCTCGGGAATAGGCAACAATTTGTAACGGCAAATGGTTCTGATTTTGATTGTAAATTGATTACAAGCGGAGTCCCTCAAGGTTCGGTCTTGGGACCTATTCTTTTTTTGTTATACATTACTGATATCACCAACCTAATAATTAATGGCAAAATCTCTCTCTTTGCTGATGATACAAGCATAACATGGAGTGCTTTTGATACAACTTCTTTACATTCCAGTATTTCCAACGACCTTGGTATGATTAAGGCTTGATCCGATTCCAGTCTGCTTTGCTTCAATGTGGATAAAACGGTAACCTTGTCTTATAAGGGGACTTTACAACCATTTCAGTTACAAATAACAACCTAAAATAGTCTTAGCATATTGACACCTTAACTAAACATATTCAAAAACACATTCTCGGAAAGGCCGCAACACGTATACACTATCAGAAACTCTAAGCATGACATATACCTTCCCATTCCTTCGACAGAATTGATAAAAAAAATCAATTATTTACCACGCCATAAAGCTTTACAATCATCTTCCAGAATATTTAAAAAGAATTCCTGTTTGCACTCTTTCGAAAAAAAAAACCAAAGCGTACCTCATTGAAGGACCTTTTTACTGAGTTAATGATTTTTATAATGAATAAGTCTCATTAAAATGTTTTTTATTTGCTTGTTTACTTAAATATTTTTAATATCATGTTGCTGCATAGCATTTGAACATATTTTATAAGGAATGAACTGTCTGATATTCCGTTAACATTAATTACACTGGCCGACAAAAAAATTTTTTTTGTTGTAACACAAATCAGATTAGCATAATAGTCTAATAGAATGGACCTATCCAAATACGAAAATGACAATTAGAAAGTTGTAGCACGTAGGGTTTTCTTGTTAGAGTTGTAGAACCATATCGAATGTTACGATACTTAATATCTATAGAGAAAATGATTTCAGGAAATTCTTAACCCTGTTTATTGACTATGTTTACAGTTTTCGCCTATTATACATACCATACATCTAAGAGAAAAGCAAACGAGAAAAATATTAACTTAAAACACTAATTAAACTTTATTTTTTCCTTTTATGAGGAGCCCTATCTTCTTCAAAAACCAACAGTAGTCACCCATCGTCCTTGGTATCGAATTTCCTCGTTTGTTCTGATATCTTAGTGAAATTTTTCACCATACTAGTCACTAATAGCTCCCAAATTTTTAGAAAAAAATGACAGATGGAAATGGAGGAAGTGAATTTTTAATGACATTCTGGCACCAAGCGCTATATAGGCATCTAAGAGTTCATTAACTAATTGTTCATAATTTGTATCCATATTGTTTAAAAATCCTCTTACTACATTAACAAATGAATTCCATGCTCTGATTTCCTGCCTGTTAAACCTTTCCGTAAAATTGACATCGTCCAGCAATTTTCTGATTTGTGGCCCAATAAAAATGCCTTCTTTTAATTTGGCATCACTTAACTAGGGAAAGACTTATCTTAGGTATTTAAATCCATCACCATCTTTATTCAAAGCCTTCACAAAGTTTTTCATCAGCCCAAGTTTAATGTGTGAAGCAAAAGGACAGGATCAAAATTTAATATTTTGAGATCCCGGTTGAAATTCCCTTCTTTCTGGCCAAATTTTTGTTACATAATGGTGATTTATTGCACGACTGTCCCCTAAACAAAGAAAACAGCAATAGTTTGTACATCCCCCCGTAGTACCACTAAAATCGCTATAACTGTCTAAGTCCCCACATATCTGCCATTTATACCCATTGTAGTTTATTTTATCCAAAATCGTGCGCATATTTTCATAATTTTCTTTCATTGCAACTGAACGGCCAACTGGTATAGAGGGTTTTAAATTTCTATTATGCAATAACACACCTTTTAAGCTATATTTAGATGAGTCTATGAATAAGCGCCACTCACGAGGAGAATGTTCAATATCAAGTTCCTGCATTAAACTATATCAGTACATGCGCACAACGAATTTTCCATACTGTAGAATTCAGAAAACATAGCATTTCTTTTTCCAAAATTCGTAATTTGTGTTTCTTTGGCCAATAGGTTCCATTCCTTAAGACGGGAACCCAGAAGTTCTGACTGTTGCTTGGATAACCCCAAATCACGTACTAAATCGGTTAATTCACTTTGAACAATCAAATGTGGCTCGCCGGAACTGGGACCTGTGGTAAAAGTGGGATCGGTGCACTGTTCTTCTGAGCTGCCTGATGATGCGTTATCTCCATTATCTCCCAAATCAATAGCTTGCCCATTTAAAGGCGCAATCAGCACTGGCAAATTTGCATTATGAGGAACAGGTCGTATGGCAGATTGCAAATTTGGATATTCTATAGTGTGCTTTCCCTTTTTGGAATAACCTTCAGTCTTTCTCAGGCAAAAATAACAATCGTTAGAATGATTGGTGTGTTCTCGCCATACCATTGGAACTGCAAAAGGCATACTTTTTCTCTTTCCCTTCATCCACTGCACCAATGATTCACTACAACTAACACAGCACACATGGGGAGCCCACCGCTTATCTTGATCCCCAAATAACACACCAAAATATTTAAAGTAGGCTTTTTTACATTTTCGGAAAATGGCCTGGCTTGTGTTTCACCAGAAATTCTGCACAAATATAACAAAATTTGACATGAGAAATTTTGCAACTTCGGCCCGTTTGACTCGACATTCTCGTCTTGATATGCACTTGCTTATCGATACACAGAGAGCCACTCAATTCGAAACTCAACAGAAGAGTGACCATTTTATGTCTAATGTTGTAAACGACCCAGTCTAGGTAATTTTTCCGTTGTAAAATGGACCCATTTTAGCCGCCCCACAATAAAATTTTTACCTGCCAATATAAAAGTTTCTAATTAGGCTATTAAAAAATAGTACCTATTAGGGCTTTCCGAATATTTTTTTTATTATTGGGAGGGTGGCTGGCCTGTGTTAGAAAAATTTTGTCGACCAGTGTTATTTTTGTTACATATTAGATTAAAGTTATACACTTTCTTTTTTTTCTAATACACTTTAATTACTATATTAGTTCAGTACACTTCTTGTTTAACTTCACTTATTTTGCTTGTATAACGATACCAAAATAAAGTTTAAGGTCGCGTAATTTTAATTTCAATGTCATCGAAATTATTCACCTCGCATATACATATATTGTTTATTTCCTTTTGTTAGGTCACCTGGATTGATTAACTGCTTTACGGCAATGTTACGAATAGAACGAATGTTATATTTACAATTTATGTATTTGCATTGACCTATCGAAAAATATGATTTTTTTTCCATTAATATATCATTTTTTCATTATTTTGTTTTTTTTTGTTTTAAGGCAAATTTCGCTAAATTGTAACAATTTTTCTGCGGCAATAAAGCACACTTTTCATTGTTTGTTTGTTTATACTTTTAAGTGTTTTTATGATAATTGATTGTATATTGTAAGTTTTTTTTTGTTTTTGGCTTGTCTTATCTACACCATGTATAGCAGAAAAGATGAATAAAAAGAAAGAAAGAAAGACCTACATTAGTTTTACAATTTGATAAAGGATTACTGCAGGAAACATATTTCTTCTGTTTTTGCGTTATTTTCAGAAATTCTAAATATTTTAATTATGCAGGCTCTTTCTGTAAAAATGTAACCAGAAAAAAAAACACCAAAAAACTGATATTTTTGTTACTCGGCTTAGAGAGCGAAGACCAAAGATTTACTTGGTCAAAGATTAACGAATTTACCTCGGATAGTTTGGGTCTCGTTCCTATATTTTATTGGTCAAAATTTATATGGCGCCATCTCACAGTAAATAAAAAAGTAAAATTTAAAAGCTAGTATTTATTTATTTTACAAAACTCCGATATTTTGAAATAAACAATTAGTTAGAAATCTTTGTTTTAAAGAAAAAATATTATATTTTAATTCAAGTAATTTTCTGGTAACTGTAACTTCCAATGGTCTCCTTGGAACCTCTTCACCTGTAGGCTGTAGGATCAGTTGCTTAGTCTATTAGGCCCTTGTGTAGATCGTAGGACTTCACTGGTTTCCAAGAGGAGTACTCATCTATAGAGCTTTTCAATTTGTTTTTGGTAACTTCATAGACCAGTCCCAGAGTGTACATGTAAAGTTGGATACAGATATTATGCATTAGACCAGAGTAACGACTTTTAAAAAAAAGGTTAAAAATAAGAAATGAAATTTAGCTTAAAATGAAATTAATGTATGTTTACATTAGCAAAAAGAAAAAAAAATACTGAAATTATGATAAATTTAACTTCAGATTAAAATATCCAAATAATGTGTCAAAATTATTAAAAATTGTTTATGTAAACATGTGATTTAATTTATAAATTGACCAACAGTTGATCACTTAAATAACTAAATGAAACCGGACAGTAGACAAAATCAGATAAAACTTAAATTTAAGATTTACTGTTACTCAAGAAAAAATGAAAATCAAAATTTAGTGAAATTCAATTCATTCTTGTTTATAAGAAAAATGTGAGGATATGAAATTTTATCATTTCACAGTTAATCCATAGATATACAAAAGAAAACCAAAAATAAAATAAAGGGTCAATTTAGCAGTTCACCTTAAATAAAGAAAAATAAATCTGATACAAATCAGATGTTTCCTTATTCTTTATTTGTAAGAAATACAATTTAGTCAAAATAGGTAAAGTTGAAATTGAGATATAAAATGAATTTTATTTGTAAAATACAAGGAAAGTCACAGTTTAGGTAAATAAGACAAGTTTATATTTAAGACAAGAAAATATTTAAGGAGCTTCCAAGTGAACGAGCCTTCAAAATCAAAATTTTACA
The DNA here is from genome assembly GCA_030620095.1 of Kuschelorhynchus macadamiae. Taxonomy (NCBI): domain Eukaryota; kingdom Metazoa; phylum Arthropoda; class Insecta; order Coleoptera; family Curculionidae; genus Kuschelorhynchus; species Kuschelorhynchus macadamiae. The sequence continues at coordinate 45,041 of JAUTXW010000595.1, forward strand.
AAATTGGCTTGTAAGATCACTTGACCACAAGACAATAGATAAAGGTAATGTAGTGTTTTACAAAACAATCTTAAATTTGCAAAACAAGATTCAACTAATCTCCCTAAGTGAAAAATTCAAATTTTTATAAAAAGATAACTTATGAGACAATTTGCTTATACATAAAGACATGTTTAAAATGTATACCACATTGTAAACTCCAATTACAGCATAGCGAAGATAAAACAAAATATTTATATAAAGATAAAGAAAAGTTAGATAATTGCCTTTGGCCAACAACAATACCCAAATTTAGGTACAATAAATGACTATCTGCTACAGTCGTTTACTGCAAGTGAGCGTTCTCGTAATTATGGAAATAAATTAAGTAAATTAAGTTAAAACCAGCATGATGTATATCAATCAAGGAATGAAGGTGAGATTCTCCCAGTATTCAATTGTATATCTCACGTAAGTGAAATAATACAGAAAAAATTACCTGCATCCCTCAAATTCTGAACGTATAGTATACACCCTGCCAACGTTAATTACAAGTTATGCTGTATTTACATTGTATGTCTAGGCCAAGCCTCCAACATTTGGCAAATGCCTAATATTCTTTAAAAGAATTCAAGAATATTCAATTTAAGAATGTATAAAACAGCATATAAGGAATATAAAAATGTAAGTTTTACAGGAATTTATGAGGAAATAGTATGATTTAAAATACATTAAAATACCAAAATAACATTTGAGATTATGTCATATCTAAATACCAGAACTCATATTTCAATGAAATTTTCGAAAAATGATAAAAATGTTCACATTTATCACTTCCTCAAATTAAGATAACTTGTTCAAATTAAAAATCAAGCAAATTTAATGGATGTTTACTTACATTTTTATGATTAAAAACTAAAAACGAGAAACCAAATGAAGGTCAAGCAATTGAAATTAAACAGAACCACTAACCTGAGTGACGGCTAAAACAAAAGTGCCTTTCATTTTTCAGGGTCAAAAAATGTAAATTTGGCCTGTCAAAATCAATAACTTTCAAAGATCGGTAAAGGAAACTATCAATAAAAGAAATCTATTTACCATCAATTCTGTCCCATATATATCGCGAAACTAGGAAGCTTCACGTACCAGATTGACCGAGAGATGGCACCACGATTATTAAAAAGAAATACATTTCCAAATAAAATTTAATTATAACAAAATGACTGTTTATTTCGTTATAAAAACTTCTCAAACTAAATTGATTGAAGAGTTAGCATTTATATATTTAAAATCCTTATACTAATCTTTGATCCCGTCATTTTTGTTCCCCCTTTTTATCCCTATAGTATTAAAGCAAACCCTTTTAGCTACCGGCCTTAGCAGAAAATTTGAAAGAATGAACTTATTTTCCCCTATGGTCTTCATTTATTTATTCAGTATACCTTACTCCTTTCGAGATAACGTTGGTAGATAAGTTACTTATAGCCGGGCGACGACGACATCAAAACAGGGGACATAAGATACACAGACGAAATAAGTATGAAAAGTTGCTTTTTAGGTAGACACCATAATAGCTGTAATGAAATTGGTTGTTACCCATTACGAGTCCGAATATATAATATTTACCTGACAGGTAGGACAACATATTCACATAAGATACACTCATGTTAAGAATATAAAAGTTGTGCGATATGAAATGAAAGGAAATTACATAACTTTTCAGAAAATTTTCGATCTATTAAAACGACATTACCCGGAAGTCGAGAAATCCAGTTTGTCAGTGAGCTAATGGAGTTACAAGAAGAGGGTCTATTTTTATTTTTTTTTCAATATGTTCGCTGTGGAATCACTCAGGCATTACCTTAAAAACTTCTTGAAAAATGTATCTAAATTAATCAAGCCATCCTGGAGTAATCGTCCTACAAACATAAAAAATACAAAGGGTCAAATTGATAAAATGTTCTCCTTTTTCGAAGTCGGTTAAAAAGGGGTGCAATTCCTGAAAGACTAGTGGTTAACCTCAACTGAACATTCAATTTCGAAATTATGCTTATGTTAGGTTTGTAGGATTTATTAAAACTTCTAGTAATAGTACATTACATAACTTGTGTTGACGGTGGTGGTTCTCAAACAAGGAGGTATTTAGGGTATTTAACACGAGTAATGTACACTAGTTTTCCTATGACCACTCAAAATTTTCACTAGTATATTTTGTATATTTCAACACTAGTCTTGAAAAAATTATTTGAACACTAGTGTCGAAAAAATTGTAAGCCGTTACATCAGCTGTTCCATTAACTTAAGATTATCATGTTGAATTGTTTTTTTCAACACCCTCGGGGATTATTTCAAATCTTTACATTTCAGGGTGCCTAGAAAATCATGTTTCGTCAATTCCGTTGGTCTGTCTGTTTGTCTGTCTGTTCGCAGCATAGCTAAAAAATTACTTACCCAATTAACATCAAATTCTGGTCAAAAATTAAGGGTCATATGGGGATGACCTGGTCACATTTGCCACACTCTTTCTCTGTTTGATAGCAGAGAGTATGTATTTGTTTTAAGATAATATAAATCTACATTAAGTGGTTGATTGAAAGAGAGGCAGTAAAGTTAGTGTGCAAATCACCGACTGCTCAGGGAGATTGGTTCGTTTTCTATTTATAAGGGCGCCAACAATTCTATACCAGTTGACTGTTAACCGCTCTAGATGTTATGAGTACCACTCCTCAAGACCACTAAGATAAAATTAATTAAAGTTAATAGTAAAAAACAAAAAAAAGCATATTCAACAAATAACATTTATTAACAAGTTCAGTGCTCCCCAAAATCTTTCCAGAAATTTGTATCTCCTGTAGGTTATTTTATATAACATATGAAAAAAATTGGCCTTAATTGAAGTTTTTTTTTAAATGACAATTGACTGTGTAATGATCCTATGTTAATCAATTTTCATACCTCATATGCTGAGAGAAAAATCTAAAGTATATTCAAATAAAGATCACTATCCAAATATTAGATCAACTGTGTAAAATGTTTTATGAAAATAGCTAAAGAATCACAAAACAACAAACTAAATGTTCAATAAAACCTGAAAATTAAGTAATACGGATGAGAAAAGAAATTTTCAATCAGCTAATGACAAATGAAAAGTAATAGACTCCAAAATCTATAAATGTTTATAAAGAAAATCCTTAAGTTGTTTTAATTTACCGAACAATTTGATCTAACAGTAAAAATGTATCAAAAGATGCAAAATAATCAAGCAATTAATTAATTTCATTAATTCAAATACAATTAACAATAATAGAATAAAAGAAAAGAGTATTATGTGAATCTAAGAGCAAGCAAATAACAAGAAAAATTTATATAACTAAGTTTCAAATCCAATCACCAATATTACCATGCAAATTGACACCATTGTTTTATATCAAAGCACCTTTCTAAAGCAAGTAAATACAGTAAATCATAAATATCATCACATATTCCAGTAGTGTTACCTGTCTATAACACTTCTTTACCTTGTATAAACTAACTAGATCTTATAAGTTAAAATTTCAAGATGTGATCACACTTTACAACAACACTGTATCTTAAAGTATATTATACTATCAAATGTTGGCAGAAACCTATAGACTATTGTGTCATAAACTTATACTGTGATGTTCTGTATCTTAAAGCCTACTATACGGTCAAATGTTGACAAAAACCTATAAATTATTGTGCATGAATTATAAAGTAAAAATAATCTTATTGACAACACCAATAACCATGGTTTATGCACACCAGCAGTAGTTAGAACTTTATATCAAAAAGTATACTCTACACTCAAAAGAAACAGAAAAAATCATAAAGTTGATCAGCAATAAACAATAAAGTCAATTCCGCACAAGGGGTGTTAAAATTAAGATACTTATCTAAGTGTCTATCAGCATTGGTGACTTAGATCAGCAGTCTATGATGTAAGTGTCATCCAAGACATTTCCAGCAGCTAAACTGGGTACGTACACACTTAAGTACTAGGTAACAGACTTCTGCTCCACTTACAATGACACATCCAGGTTCAAACCCTGGTTAGGAGAACAGGAACAAGAAGTAGAAGAGGAGGGAGAAGAAGAAAAAAAACCCTAGAATAGTACAAACGTTTAAGATTTACACCCCAAATAAAAGTATATAGGTCTGTTTAACAACTCAACACAAACAAAAATGTATCAATATTTCCCAGCTTGACTTCATTTAAACCAATTTACCCAAATTACAAAAAATCTTAAGTCATTCTATTATAGAAATTCAAAATATTAGGCTCGTACATGTCTATTACGATACATACTACAACCCCTTAACATTATATACAAATTATAAGCAACATATCTATTAATTAATACTAATATAGGTACATTACAGCCCTTATAGTGAATAGGAACAAGAATCCACCCTTAAAATCTTGTAAATATCAATACAAAATGTCATTACTCCAGTATAAGTAAGCTAATATAAGATGTTACGGACAGAAAATGTAAATCACTGATACAATATTGTTCAATTTTGCCAAGTTGGTTAAAGCAGATAGCATGTATTTATATCTTATAAGGTTGTTTCGGTCTTCAAAAAATATGAAAATTAAAGTGATTTTTATAGATATATAGGCCTCTTTCCTAATTATAACATACACCTGTAATAGTTGTATTGAAACACACTTATTAAAGAAAACAAATTCTCCCCAATGTATTTACTATTCTTTACTTTATGCAAACTTAAATAACAATTGGCTTATGGAGGTTACAAATAGACCTTTTTGTATTGCGGAAATAAACTTAATAATTATAACAAACATAAGGTATATATACATTCACAATATTAAGAAAATGAAAAGTACTATTGAATACATTGTTTGCTACACAAATCAAAGGGCAATCAAAAGTGTCCCCATAGCTCTTAATTTCAATAAGTAAAATAACTCTGTGGCCTTGTATTTACTTTTTAATAAGAGAACTAAGTAACAAAAAAAAAACCCTTTTATATATAATACAAAAAGACCTCAGTGATAGCCGAGAAACTATATCTAAGCTAGAGGTTAGAACATAACCTATAAAAAATAATATGGCAAAATACAAGAAAATATGTACAGGGAAAATATATCACATTTTAGTTTATATAAAATTGGGTTATCTTACCTTATTTGATGGTAAAGGGTTTCTTATTAGTCATTTCGTAAAATTTGTCCCATCAAAAAGATATGGTAGGTGGTCAAGTGCAGTTAAATCCTCACAAGAGAGTAATTAAAGGTTCCTCATCCAAAAATATTAAGGTAAAACGTAATTAAATACACATAGGAGCCTTTTTAATTAAGTTGCCGACGTAAATCCCAAAAGATAGCCTGGATTAAAACAGGATCAATTCGCCGACAAACTTTCACACTTAACCCTCACCTTCCAGAGAGACAAGAAGCTCAACCTATCTCACCACCAGGTCAAGGCAGCAGTCGCGGGATGACAATCCGTCAGTGGTGCCACTTTACTAAAATCAAACTGACCAAATCGGGACAATAGATCAGCCAATCCCTGAGCTGGATCACAGGAAAGAAAACATATTTAAAGGAGAAGAAAGTAAAATTACTAATTGAACAAAACTAAGGCGCCATCTACACGAAGACTAGTGAATTGCCTCAATATGAAGCGGAAGATTTCGCTAAGCAGAGACCGTGAGCACCTTACTACATCGATAGGAGACTTATAGTACCGGATTTACGGATTTTTATGCATTAAAATGTAGTGACGAAATTAAAATGTTACACATTTTGGTAAAAATCCAATATGGAGAAATAAAATGGTGGCTTAATGAAATGTTAAAAAAATTATTAACTACTTATTCAATTTATCTCAAATTCTGCACAAACATCAAGTATTACGTTAGAATTAACTGGTAACATTTTGGTGCGAATCCAAGATGGCGGAACAAAATAGCGGCTTAATAAAATATTTTAAAATAATACCTGTAAAAACTGCGTAATTGATTGATTTCAAAGTGTGTGCCACAATTAATTATGGTATAGGGATCAACTAGTAAAGTTGTAGTGGTAATTTAAGATGGCCGAACAAAATGGCGGTCAAATAAAATTTTTATAATAGTGAAAAAATCACCCTCCCAGGTTTTCGTGTTTTACAGCCCCTAAATGCCAAAAAATATGTTTTATCAATTCCGTCGGTCTGTCAGTTCGCGGCCTAGCTTAAAGACTATTTACCTGATTGATTTCAAATTTTGCTCAAAAGTTAAGGATCATATAGGGATGCCCTGGGAATATTTTGGAAAAAATCCAGTATGGCGAAACCAAATGGCGGCCTAGCGAAGTGTTAAAAAAAAATATTATTAAAAAACTACTTATCCAATTTATCTGAAATTTTGAATAAACATCAAAGTATTACGTTGAAATCTACTCGTAAAATTTTGAAGATGACGAAACAAAATGGAGGCCTAATAAAATATTTAAAAATTCAGCCCGACAAAACTGCTTCATGGATGGATTTCAAATGGTGTACCATAACTATTTGTGGTATAGGGTCAACTAATAAAATTGTGGTACTTATTCAAGATGTCGGAACAAAATGGCGTCCCAACAAAGTGTTTGTAATCGTGAAAAAATCACCCTCTCATTTTTACGTTTTAGCATCCCTAGATGCCAATTATCAATTCTGTCGGTCTGTCTGTCAGTTCGCGGCATAGCTTAACAGCTATTTAACCGATTGACTTCAAATATTGATAAAAAATTAAGGATCATATGGGAATGATCTGGTAATGTCTTGGTAAAAATCCAATATGGCAAAACAAAACGGTAGCCTAGTGAAATGTTAAAAAAATTATTATTAAAAAATTAGTATTCCAATGTATCTCAAATTTTCAAGTATTATGTTGGAATCCACTCTTAAAATTTTGCAGAGAATTCAAGATTACGGAACAAAATGGCGGCATAGTAAAATATTTAAAAATTCGTCCCTAAAAAAACTACTTAATGAATTAACTTCAAATTATGTGTCATAACTAATTGTGGTATAGGAATCAACTAGTAAAACTGTGTTACTAATTCAAGATGGCGAAACAAAATGACGGCCTAATAAAATCTTTGTAACCGTGAAAAAATCAAACTCTCAAGTTTTATCTTCACGTTTTAACGCCTCTAGATGCCAAAAATAGGTTTTATCAATTCTGTCGGTCCGTCTGTCGGTCTGTCTGTTAGTTCATGGCATAGCTTAAAATCTACTACAAGAATTAATGGGGATGACCTGGTAATATTTTGCTAAGAATCCAACGTGACGGAACAATAAACAAATAAACTGGTGAAGTTGTGATACGAATTTAAGATGGCGAAACAAAATGTCGGCAAAATAAATTAAAAAAAAAATCTTTTTCAAATGACTTTAAATTTTGCAGAAAAATTAAATGTGAAAATGGAATAAACTGGTATAAATTCAGCACGGCGACGTAACAAAATGCTGGTATGGGTCAATGTAAAAACTACTTATTGAATTTATTTTAAATTATGCCCAAAAGTCAAGTGTGACGTAGGTAGAAAGAAACTGGTAAAATACTGGTAGGAATTCAATATGATGGAACATGATGGGACGCTGATGTTTGATAGTACGGTAAATATAACACATATAAACTGTATATTGACCTAAATTGTGTCACATCACTATTCCTAACAAATGAAAAAAAAAACATAACGAAGGATGTTTGGCGTAAAGAATTTTTTTAAATTTACAATTGGCTTTTTTTAACTTTCAGTGTGGCACAAGTGAGCTTGTCCTTTATGATTTTTTCCAATTTATGGATAAGAACAACGGAAATCTCTAATATTTAAATAAGAGAAATTACTACCGATTAACCAATTTGGACGAATTTTTCAGGGTACTGCCAGAGTGGCTCCCTAGCAAGCATATTGATAAAAAAAGATATCTGTTATCTCACAAAAATCTCGATTGTGCGCCGAAGATATTGCAATCGTTTCATCAAATAGTGACAACAGTGGGACGTGAATATACATTAAGTCAGTTATGAAGTTCACAGTCTGCCGTGCCAGATTGCCGTGAGATTCAAATAAAGCTCCCCAGCTATAAAATTTTAAATTTCTTTGTTATGTCTACCTAAAAAGCAAATTTTCATAAATATTTCGTCTGCGTATCTCATGGCCCCTGTTATACTGTCACAGTCCCTCGGATTATAAGGGCATAACCAAGTGTATCATAATTTTTGAAAATAATGATATTATATTCTAGTACGGAGATGATCGAGATTTCGTTGCAAATATCATGTTAGCTTAGTCTCTCGACATAGGCACTCTTAATTAACTTTGAGAAAGATCAACTAGCTTGTAGAAGATCATAAGCATAAGCCCAAAAGATAATAACAAAAAGTTATTAACAAAATTAGGTTAAATCTATTCAATGAGCGTACAGTGCCAGTTAATGAGCTTGCTTTCAAGGAAGAGGGCAAACAGCGAGATTTCTCGCAGAAACTCGTTAAAATGTCAAACAATGTTTTGTTAGGCTGCTTTTTTGGCGTATGTAACAAAAGCTGAAGAAAAGTTTTAATAAAAGGTCTTTAAGACGGGGGACGAACGCTTTCAGTGTAAGCATAAAGATCACCATTATAACAAAGTATAATACAGTGTGGAGAAAATGTCGATAGAAATCTGTTATATGTAAAATATATAAAAACTTCGTTTCATTTTTTGCTGCGCAAAACTTGGGCTTTTTCATTAGTTTTTTTTAGAAGTAGGTGTCAAAAATATGACTGACTGAAAATATACTGACATTTTTTGTTTATTGACTAACAGATGATTGTATTCAAATTTTGAAAAAACTAGCGGGCACTTAAGTTTATTATTTACAAACGTCAAAATGGTGAATGCACTAATATTTAAGAGTATTTAGATTATTGACAAGCCAGTGAGGTACAAAATAAATAGTTAAATAATTAGATTACAAAATGTATGTGAAAAAAAATTGTTTAAGGTTACAAAGGAGGCAGGATATACAAAAAAGAATATTTCCTATAATACATAAAACAAAATAAAATATTTTTATTTCTTCAGTTTAAAACTAAATACAAAAGGACATACAATAACTGAAAAAAAACTAGTAAGTTTGCCAAATTAAAACATAAACCATACAAATTCAATAATAGAGAGGAGTACAGGTAAAAGTAGAACACAAAACAAAAGAGCCGTAAAAACAGACATATTTAAGTCTAAATACACTGTTGAAGAAACAATTGTTCTGTAAGAGAAGCGTTTTAACTTTAGTTTTGAAAATATTTAAATTTGAACTATCGTTGATATTGATAGTTAGATTCTTTTGATAGAATGTAGAACGGTGGCAGTTTGGCAAAAATAGACCTTTCGCTCGAATGTTAGACGATGGGATCTGATTGAAATAATGGCATAGGTTTTAAAAGCAAGTACACTACTATTAAAGTTCAAATTTTAAAATTCTTGAAGTATATTCTAGAGCAGTGTTTCCCAAAAGGTGTTCCGCGACAACATGCTTGGTATTCCGTCAAAAATCCGCGCCATAATTTGGCTGGACTATTTTTTTACGGGGCACTTATTACCCGTTTGTTGTATTACCCATCTGTTGTAGTAGTTTTAGTCACTGCGATATCTCGCGACAAGCCAACTAGAAAATAGCAAGAATTGCTGTGCTTGTCTTGGGCACAAACTTTTGTATTATTTCACGTATTTTGAATATTTTGAGCTTATATATTGCGTACTGGAGAGGCAATTAATTAACCCTTGTGCAAAAGATATGGTGGTCACCGTATTGGAATCCGAAGACGCCTGTAGAAAAGTTAATGATATTCCCTCATCAAACAAAATTGTGTCGCGTCGTATCCATGATCTGGCTGATAACGTTGAGTATGACTTAGTTTCTCGTTTGCATTCTTATGACGCGTATGCCTTACAATTGGACGAATCAACAGACGCAGCTGGTTTGGCAATCTTACTGGTGTCAGATATATATTAAAAAAAAATCCATACAAGAGGACTTGAAAGGAAATTCTCGAGTCAAACACAACAGGGGAAAATATTTTCAAGTGTATTGACTGTTACATGAAGAAACATCAAATCCCTTGGGATATGTGTAGATCTGAGCAGCGATGGTTGGAACTATAGCTGGTGCAGTAAATCGGACAAACACTTGTATGACGTCACATACCATAAGCTCTTAAACAAGTTTTGGATGAAGCAGTTCAAATTACAAACTTTATAAAAAGTCGTCCATGGAAAGCAAGCTTTTTTAAGATACTTTTTGATGATATGGGAAGTCACTACAGAGTACTGGTTCTTCATACCGAAATTAGATGGTTATCGGGAGGAAAAAATTCTTGTGCGACTTTTAGAGTTGCGCTACGAACTCTTTCATTTTTCCAAGATCATCAATAGCGATTGTCAGATAGACTAAAGTCATTATCCTGGTTGGCAAGACTTGTGTATCTTGCGGATATATTTTCCAAATTAAATGACATCAATCTAGTATTACCGTGTCAAAGATAAGCTTATTTCTTTGTCACGAAAATTGACCTTTTGGCTATCTGCTGGGGAACGAAAAGAGATTGATGGCTTCTCAACGGACATTCATAATGATATTTGGGAGCATAACACCTAGCAATGTCACTAAAAGAGTATTTTCCGATCTTAACTACCAATGCTCATTTCTGAAGAACTTATTGAGATCTGTTCACATAGTCAACTGAAACAAGAATTTAAAGAAGTCTCTCTTATTACATTCTGGGTAGGATTTATGCGATAAATATCCCCAACTTTCGAAGAATGACATGTTGGTGATTCTGCCTTTTGTCATGACATATCTTTGCGAATCGGGAATTTCCCACTATGTCTTTACCAAAATTAAATACAGAAACAGACTCAATGCCGTTCTTGATTTACGTCTTCAATTGTCGTCTATCAGGCCGTATATAAAAATAATTTGTAAAAATTAAAAAAACCACACTGTTCTCCTCAGTTTTTTTATTTCTTTATTAGTTAATTTACTATTCATATTTGTACAGGGTGTTCCAGCGAGGACTGAACAGGGACCTATTTTCGACCTTCCTTGTATTTTGGAAAAATTCAAAATAGCCAATCGATGTATTTTTTCTTGTAGAATCCAAAAATGTCATCGAAAAAATATTTGAACCAGAAACAAAAGAGTTACGCTATGCATCGGGTGTTTTTTAAATGGAATGTATCGTTTTTTATACGATTTTTGGAAAGAGTGATTTTTTTTATGTCCGTTCTGATTAAAAGATTTGATTCTGCGATAGCTGTTTATATTACATTTTAATGTTTTACAAACTAAAATTTTAGCTTCACCTGTTTAAAATATACGATAGGTTGGTATAGGTGATCAAGGTAAAATGACGTTTGAATGCTTTGTCAATAAAAATTGACATTATTTTAATTATTGTCGAAGTCTTCACCTAAAAAATATATATTTGACTCTGATCGAAATGAAATACTCTTTGGACGAGAGACTACAGATTGTTATGCTATTTTACAAGTGCCAAGAAAATGCAAGAGAAGCAAGAAGATTTATTGCAAATTTTCATAGAAATATATCCATCAATACAAAGGATAAAAAACCTATTTGAGGAAAATAAAACTTTACATGATAGAAAAAGAAATATACAAAGAAGAAGAAATCGAGACCAGGCGATTATAAATTATTTTCAAGTTAATCCAATCAAATCTATTTCGGATGCAGTTCGGGAAGTTCAGTACGGTGGCGGTGTAAGGCGCAGAAGAGTTCCCCGAGGGACTGTTCACAGGACTCTGAAAATTCATAAATTTAGGCCTTTTCGTATCCTTCCACTTCAGGACCTAACACTGGCACAAAAAGAACTTCGCTTCCAATTTGTTTCTCAAATGCTAATTCGGCAAGAAAACGAAGACCCTGATTTATTCAAAAATATTGTGTGGATCGACGAAGCTACTTTCACAACATCGGGAGTATTCAACAGACATAATAGTCACCACTGGGCCGTTGAAAATCCAAAAAAGTTCCAGACTATTAAATTTCAAGGGAGGAAATCTATTCATGTTTGGTGTGGGATAAAAAACAATAAAATTTTGGGACCAATATTTTTTAACGGGACTTTAAATGGGCACAGATATTATGAGTTTTTAGAAAACGAAATTGAAAATTTTTTGGAAGACTTACCATTGGCAGAATATCAGAATTTAATTTGGCAACATGATGATATTTCTATGATACATTTCTTTGGGGCCATTTGAGGAACGTCGTATACAGACAACGAAACGAAAATATTCAAGAGATCATGGGAAAAATTGTCGATAAAATAAACCGCCTTAACCAGGAAAATCATATTGTAACAGCAAGTTTAGAAAGGCTACAAAGGGGTTATCGATGTTGTTTCGAGAAAAACGGCGGTCACATTGAAAACTTATGTTATTAGTAGTTTTATTTTATTATTTAATAATTATTTTTTATTGAATTTCTTTTTCTATCATGTAAAGTTTTATTTTCCTTAAATAGGTTTTTTATCCTTAGAATTGTATTGATGGATATATTTCTATGAAAATTTGCAATAAATCTTCTTCTTGCTTCTCTTGCATTTTCTTGGCACTTGTAAAATAGCATAACAATCTGTAGTCTCTCGTCCAAAGAGTATTTCATTTCGATCAGAGTCAAATATATATTTTTTAGGTGAAGACTTCGACAATAATTAAAATAATGTCAATTTTTATTGACAACGCATTCAAACGTCATTTTACCTTGATCACCTATACCAACCTATCGTATATTTTAAACAGGTGAAGCTAAAATTTTAGTGTGTAAAACATTAAAATGTAATATAAACAGCTATCGCAAAATCAAATCTTTTAATCAGAACGGACATAAAAAAAATCACTCTTTCCAAAAATCGTATAAAAAACGATACATTCCATTTAAAAAACACCTGATGCATAGCGTAACTCTTTTGTTTCTGGTTCAAATATTTTTTCGATGACATTTTTGGATTCTACAAGAAAAAATACATCGATTGGCTATTTTGAATTTTTCCAAAATACAAGGAAGGTCGAAAATAGGTCCCTGTTCAGTCCTCGCTGGAACACCCTGTACATTGTTTTGTTTCTTTTTTTAGGTTTTAAGATGTTATTAACATTAATACTATTCAAATTTATAATAAATCATAAAGGTTATTGCTTTCGTTATTTTATTATATTAAGGTATGTTTAAAACCAACATGTGGTGTCTATTTTAATTGGAAAACACTGATCTAGAGGAATTCCTGATACTTACAATAATTTGTATGGCATATTTCTGTAATAATAAAAACTCGAGAGGTTTGAAAACTTACACCCCACTTTTTAATGCCATACCGAATATGTGAATGAATATAAGCATAATATAAAGTCAACAAAACATGCGTTCCACAGTGGTTGGAAATATATTTCAACGCGTAGCAATTACCCTAGGGTTTAATGCAAATCTTGTCTCTCCAACGCAAGCAGTCATCAAACAACATAATTCTCAACATTTTCGTTGAACTGGACAGCAATAATGGAGAAGTAGAAGTAGCGAGAAGAACTAGGTTTTCCTGATAGGCCCTAATATTCGAAATAAAATAAATTTGGTTCTATCCTCATTCAAATTAAGACGGTTGTTTTCAGACAAATCGATAATTCTTTCATATACAAGCTCAGTAATATTTTTCAACATGGCAAAACATTGTTATCATCTGCTTAACAAATAACATTCACACTAGATGAAAATTGTTGCATATAATTTATAAGGTCTTTTAAATAAATTAAGAACAAAAAAGAGCCTTGTGGTCCACCAAATTTTATAACGAAAGGATCACTTTTTCATTATTAATAATTACAAATTGACTTCGACCTTTCAGATAACATATTAATAGATCTCTTGTATTTCATATCTAAACAATTTAGCAGCAAGAATTTTAGGGTCAACAACGTCGAAAGCTTGAGAAAAATTGATAAATAATCCCAGAACACATAATCTTTTATCAGTTGCATAACGACTTTAATCTGAAAGTTTAGGTCTCAGTTAAAAATAAAATTATAAATTATGAATAGGTGGTATGTTTCGCCTTAACGAGCATCATCAAACCTAAAAAGAACAAATATTACAACGGAAAATACAATTAAATAATAACAAAGAAGCAATTAAGTACAGAACAAGGCTAGGCTTGAGCGACCAATCAGAGACGTCGATTTAAATTTATGATGGAGAGGCGATAGGCCAGAACGAAAAAAGAAGAGATTATTATGGACGAACTTTCGTAAAGTACAATGCTACATTAATAGAAAGAAGAAGAATTAGTGAAAATGACCGAAAAGACTTAGAGGTTATATCCTCCTGAGACCCAAAGAAAAATGGCTCGACAGAATTTGTTAAAAATTGAACCATTGATTTTAGGGCTGTCGAAAACCCTATATGAATTTTTTCAGAATTTTTGATTAACTAGTTTTTGAAAAAAAATTGTCCATTAAAATGGACACTGGGTCTTTGTCAGGTCATATTTTCAACTCATACCAAAAAATAAAAATGCACATATAATTTTAATTTTTTATTCCAGAAACGTGAAAGTCATAAAAACAGTTGTGCTCTGACGTGATGAATAAGTAAATTTTGCAAACATTACAAAAAAATTTGGTTTTTTTATTACAATTTTTCTGCTTACAGCGCATAGAATTTTTAATTTTTACCAACTCAGGCAAATGCATTTTCTGAGTTTTTTGGGTCGGGCTGGACCTTGGTGAATCATAACCGGCTAGGTTGTTCCTTGTTTTTAATCTTGTGAAGCTGGTAGTTTCAGCATTGGCATTTGGGTCATCTTTTAACAAGCAGTCAGCAACTTCAAGTTTAAATTCAAGAAATTTTAAAATATCCTTTTGCCTGTCACCTAGTTTTTGTCGGTCTTGACGATACAAAATCCAAGAGTTAGCTATTGCTAAATCAAAAAGATGAAAGATGGTTTTCACAGTCCATTTTTTAGTTCTTGCGGACATCCTGTAGTAGCTTATCATCCTGTCTATAAGATCGATGCCCCCCATGGAATCATTGTAACATTTAATTATGTGGGGTCGCGGAACTTGAATGTATTTAGATTCTTTTTTACACCATCTTTTGCAGTTATCTACAGGTTGCTCTCCTAGTTTAGTGGAACTTATAAAAATTGGCTTTTGATCAAACTATTGCACGACGTTGATTTGGCCATCATTCCTAACCGTTTGTTCAGTGAAACCCCTAGGAAACTTTTTTACAATTTTTTCCGCAGTTAAATGCACCGCAGCAGGTATCTTTGATTTCATAATTGTTCCTGTGCACAAAATCTTTTTTTCTGTCAAAAGATACTCTAAGAGAGGAATTGTTGTAAAATAGCGGTCCATAAACTTTTTAACTTCTTCAACTGTTAAATTCATAGGTTGATTGTGCTCGGCGAAATATTTGAGATTGGTACAAGCGCAAATTTCCTCTGCATCAGAATCTTCGAAATACATTTTAAAATAGTCGAAAACATTCCAGTCCTTTCGTTCAAAACTGGTGTCCCTCATCTCAGGCGTATCGATATTTAATGGGTGAAATCTATCCACTTTTTTCCATGAAGTTCGTCCCCAACGACGTCTTAGAACACTGAGAGGCACATTCATTTCTGCATCAGATTCAGATGAATTATCTGAAAGATGCTCTTCGTCGTCTTCCATTTCAACATCGTCTTCAAAAACATTATTTTCTTCGAATGGTAATTCCTGTGCATTGTCACCGCCGGCACCGCTGTCAAAGTTCTCAGTGGCCTCACATTCGGAATCATCCAAGTCGTCATCAAATCCTTCAATATCAGATTCTTCCAAACAAGCCAAAATTTTTTCATCATCTTCTCCAAAACGAAGATACTTTTTAGAGCCGAAAATTGCTAAAAATTAAAAAAAAATGAGAATAAAAAAATTTTAAGGTTATAAAAAAAATGCAGGCAGGAAGACTTGGTGTCCATTTAAATGTACACGTTTTTTTTTTAACGTAGAGAATGCAAACAGTTTTTAAATACAATAAACAGTACTTAGACAGCAAGATCAACCCCCTCTACTACTAATCCTATGTTTTTATTTATTTGTTTTTACGTAAAATCATAAATACTTACTATCTAGCGTTTGTTTGCCAAAGGCACTCATGTTTACTTAGTCACAGCTGATCACCGAGTATGAAATGTAACGTATTTTACTACAACTGTTGCATAGATGGCGGTACTAATATGTCCATTTGAATGAACAGTTGGATTCTAAAGTATACAATAAACGATTAGCTTAATAATAGGCGAAAAATCTATGGTCCATTTAAATGGACGCTGGATCTCAGGAGGATATAGAGCAAAAATAATATGATTATTCTTTCGAAACACTGTTAAAATCAAATAAGGTTCAAAATTAAACATTTCATTAACACACGTAAGAATGGGGTTCTTTTTAGCTTTTGTTATTTCCGTCTTTTCCAATAGATCCAACTTTTTACCTTTATCGCCATTCGTGAATTATATTTACATTTTGAGATATGGCAAAAGGATGTTTCAAGGATAACAAATGATTCGGAAAGGCAGATTTTGTATTAAAAACAACTGCTTTTTGATGTTTTGTAACCAAGCTGAGGTGTTCCTGGATGCCTGTCGAAATTTTCATACCTGATTGTAACACGTAAACCCGTGTTAAGCAAGGTTCAGCAACTGATTTTTTTGTGAAAAAATGACAATAATGAATATTTAATAAAATACTAGAAAATGAAAACACTTTTATTTCTCGAGAAATGAATAACATGTATAGAAAATATCAAATGTGTAATATGTTTGGTACTGCTTGATACCACTAACCAAAAAAACATAGTTACAATTTAGTTAAAAAAATGATCACAGAAAAAATGTTAAAAAAATACATATTAATAAGTAAAAAAATCAAATTATTTCAATGGTCTCGTGAAGCCGTGTACAATTAAATACAAATGATGGGGAAGCCATTTCGCCTAGACCTGAGATGCATTTTCGCGACGAAAGATTTCAAAACAATTTTGAAATCGAATCATAGGTTTCACTTTTGCGACGAAACAGTGACGAGATGCAAGGAAGCAAGAAGCATTAATTAGGTTTCGAAAACAGGTTCGTGAACGTTTTAAAAGCGTTTTGAAGCAGTGTGGGGGGAATTCCGATTGTTTCTATTAACATTGGCAAGCCACGTAAAATTTGCCTGTGCATTCTTTAGTATTATTTAAAAATCTCACATTTCACTCAAATTATCTAAGGATAGTCCAAATAAATGTAGGAGGATATGAGATAACAATCGATTGTGATACAGCAAGGCAATTAACAACTGGTAGGTATCTATTATTTTTATATTATTTATTTATTATAAATCGGAGCAGTCATATAATTGATGAATTAAAAAAAGGTAAATATGCAGTGAGCTGTACCCTCGCCGATCTTAACGATTTTTTGTGCACTAGTAGATTTGGGGCGCTGATCACAAACCCGTCCCATCTTTTCGGCGATGTTTCGTTTTCGAGATATACGCCTTCAAAATTCACAATCTTATATACAGAGTTTGTCACCTTTTCTGTTCTGAAAACGACTGAATACACTATCAAAATACCAAAATTACACATATTTTCCTATCTATAACGTTATTTTACTGAAAAAACATAAATAAAAATTTTTTCTGTCAATTGTTTTTGTGCTTTATGCTGGCAACCATTGTGACACGAAAGGAATATTTAAAATAATAATTTGATAAATTTTATTAAAGTAGCAGTTTTTGGTACAGTTTATTATGGGTATTTTGTTACATATGCGGATCGCTACCATGTTAGCAGATGGTCGGCCTCTGGAGCGCGAGAGCTCGGAGGTACAAGGTGGATTGGTATCACGTTAGCGCTAAGTTAGGCGCCGGAGCGCGAATTCATCTTTGTTAATGCTATAATACAAGAATTTTAGTAATATGGATTTAAGGATGATGCCTTCGCGCTATCTTGCTCCAGTTCCTAATCTGGTGCTAACCCGTTACAATCCACCTAGTACCTCAGCGCGCAGGCTGCTAACCTGGTTGCGATTTACCTTCTCATATTTTATTCATAAATGAATAGCTTCAACTTAGGTACAGCTAGGTGGGTCTGTATGTTTGTTTGTTTTATGTTTTAAAAGCTGTTACTTTAATAAAATTAGTCGAATTTGAAAATTAAAAAGTTTCTGCATTTTCTCCTTTAGATGACAATGGTCACCAACATCAGACACAAAAAAATCTTTAGTAAATATTGCAATTTTAGCAATTGGCAGATATGATTTTATCTAAGAGATCTTTGAAATAACGTTATAAACGCAAAAATATTTATTTTATCCTATATTTTGGTTAGGTATTCAATCAATTTACTACAAAAATGTTAACTGAAGAAAAAAAATTGAGAACTTGTGTTATAAAATTACAGACTTTGATGACAGATATCTCGGAAACGAAATGTGACTTCGAATGTACGATCAGGGTGCCAAAATCTGCTAGTTTACCAAAAATCGTAAAGGTCAGCTAGGGTAAGGAAATTTTGAAATTTTCATGAGCAAGCTGAATTTTTATGGAATTCGTGGTATTTCTTTAAATTGGTTCAAATCTTATTTCGGGAATAGGCAACAATTTGTAAGGGCAAATGGTTCTGATTCTGATTGTTAATTGATTTTAAGGTTCGGTTTGGGACCTATTCTTTTTTGTTATACATTAATGATATCACCAACCTAAAAATCAATGAAAAAATCTCTCTCTTTGCTGACGACACAATCATAACATGGAGTGATTTTGGAACAACGTCTCTACATTCTAATATTTCCAATGACCTTCTTATAATTAAGACTTGGTCCGATTCCAATCTACTTTGCTTCAATGTGGATAAAATGGTGGCCTTATCTTACAAAGGGACGTTACAACCACTTCAGCTACTTAACAGCGATATTAAATACGTTGAGTCGGTTAAATTCCTGGGTTTAAATATAAATAACAAACTAAAATGGTCTAAGCATATTGACACCTTAACTAAAAAACGTTCTACCGCCTGCTTTGCCATTCGATCAGTTTCAAATGAACTGGACGTGTCTTCTGCCAGACTTACTTATTTCTCGCTATTTCGAATCCCATCCTCGCTATGGTCTTCCCTTTTGGGGCTGCTGTAGCACCGAGCAATTTCTTAGTAGTTTTAGGCTTCAAAAGAGTGCAATTTGCTATTTGTTTGGTCTAAATAATAGAGCACACTGCCAATACTATTTCAAAAAACATGAAATATTAACATTTCCTGCATTATTTACTTTAGAAACCGTCTGTTTGGTGAGAAAACATATAAACACATTCCCGGAAAGGATATAACACGTATATCCTACCAGAAACTCTAGGCATGACATATAACTTCCCAATCCATCCACAGAATTAATAAGAAAATCAATTATTTACAACGCCATAAAACTTTACAGTCATCTTCCAGAACATTTAAAAACAATATCCATGTTTGCACTCTTTCGAAAAAAAAAAAAAACCAGAGCGTACCTCATTGAAAGACCTTTTAGCTGCGTTAATGATTTTTATAATGAATCAGTCTCATTAAAATGTTTTTTATTTGCTTGTTGACTTTTTGGGTGTCATGTTGCTGCATAGCATTTGAAAATATTTTATAAGGAATGAACTGTCTGATAGTCCGTTAAGATAAATTATTTTTGTTACATATTGGATTAAAGGTATACATTTGCTTCTTTTTCTAATACACTTTAATTACTATATTAGTTCAGTACACTTTTTGTTTAACTTCACTTATTTTGCTTGTATAATGATAACAAATAGAGTTTAAGGTCGCGTAATTTTAATTTCGTTTGTTAATATGTTACGAATATAACTAATGTTATATTTACAATTTATGTATTTGCATTGACCTATCGAAAAATATGATTTTTTTTCGATTAATATTTCGTTTTTTCATTGTTTTGTTTTAAGGAAAATTTCGATTTGTCCATAAAATTGTAACAATTTTCCTGCGACAATGAAGCATACTTTTGTTTGTTTGGTACTGCGATCAATCAAGAGAATGTGTGTTCTAGATGTTTGACTAATATTCCGAAATTGAAAAAACTTCCTTACACACCGTGGCATCTTGGGATATGTATTTGAAAAAAAAGCAGTTGAAAAGTACAAATTAATCATTTTTCGGCAATGTTTCTCAATAAAATTTACAGCCATACATAGAATCGCTGACTTATTAGTATGATATATAGATTAAGAATGTTAAAATGTAGCCATAGAAGAAAATCCAGTACATACTTATTTTATTTATTTATTGTTTTCTTTAATTAAACAGTTCTGAAACAATGCCAATGCCGATGCTCATGTGACCGTTTTACTTTTAAAATCCTGGTATTTTTGTGCTGGTTAACGTATATGATGTAGCGTTTCAAAGCGTTTGGAAATCTTTAAGAAACGCTATCGTCGCGAATAAACGTCTACGGTCTAATTGTAAGAATCATGATTTTCTTTATATCAACCTAGTATAAAAAGACAGTATATAATATAATATTCCTATTGGTAACATCCAGCTAAATTACTCTTATAGTGTAATCCTAGTTAAAATTGTCTTTGTTGTTATTTTGTTAATTTTCGTATTATCCTTAACTTCGGTGCTAAAGATTTAATTAGCTGCGCTTGTTTATAATCTTCTCAGAATTAAGTTAATCTTTTTAAAGCTCTGTGCCAACTTTATAATAACTCGAACGGTTCAAGTATTATAAATAAAGCTTTGCGAAAATTTACGAGGGGACGTTGGGAATTAAGTTTCAGAGGAAAAATTTGTAAACAGGGGTTAATTTTTTGTCGATCGTATTATTAGTAGGTAGCAAAATTTTAATAAGAATATAACATTATTCCCCTGTATCAAAAGTTTTGGAGAAAGACCATAGCCAAGAAGTTTTTTAAGAAGTACGTCGTGCCAGACTTGATCAAATGCTTTGGCATGTCGAGGATAATAATTTGGGCTTCTCCGTGGAATTCGATAGATTTATTCTAGTTGTGGGTTACGTGGGGTTGTGGGGTTAGATGATCTGTTGTGGATCTTTGTTGGCGGAAGGCAATTTAAAAGATCATCATTGATATACTTGATTGCCTTACTCATAATTGGGAGTAGGGATATGGGTCTGTAGTTGGAGGGAACAGTTTTGGATCCGCTTCTGGGAACAGGCTGTACACGAGCAGATTTCCAGCTTTTACGAAAAATGTTCTTGTCATAGGACATTTGGAATAACTTGCACGTACTTTTTTAGGACTATGGCCGGAATACCATCAGGGTAAGAGATCTTTTTGATATTAAGTGTTTTAAAAATATCTTTTTAACCTTGTAGGTATGGCAAAGCTGGTACTGATGGAAGGGGCAGCATTTTCGGAGAATTGTTTTGCAAAAAGCTCAGCTCCTGCTTTGGACGTGGAGACGATTTGATCACCAGAAGTTAGGGTGGAAAGAAGCTTTTGCAGAAGTTTTGATTAATTTTTTTATTAAGCGATCAAAATGATTGGCTCCCATTTTGGCAAGAAAGAACTTCGCCTTTTATGCGTATATTGAAGGCATTAATGGCTTCGAGAATTAGGCGATTGTAATGAATTCGTGCCTCGTTTTTTGCCTGTAGGTTTCTTGAAGTAGGGTTCTTGAAAAAATTGTCGTGAGTAAGGACTTTCTCTAGTATGGCATTATCGCAGGATTTATTTTTGTGAGGTTTTGAAGTCTTAACAGAATTTGGTATAAAAGTTTCTATACTTAATTGGATTACATCCGCGATTTGAGAACAGATCTCGCAAGGATCGTTGTTAGATAAACAAACATCATTACAAGGGAAGGAAGAGTAGAAATCCCGCATCCCATCCCAGTAAGCGGAATTAGAGTGACATAGATTCTACAGCTTCCTGTTGTATGGGACAAGAAACAGTAATTAGACCGTGGTCAGAGGAACCCAGAGGAGCGAAAATGGAAGACTGATAAGGCTTTGAGTGAGTGGTGAGAAAAAGGTCCAGTGGATTTTGGCTATGCGTGACGATGCGTGGGGAGTGAGTAGGTTCTATGATGAGGTTGGTGAGAGATTGACTGATTACAAAGGCCTCTGCTGCTCTAGGTTGGGGATCGGTTTTCGTGGACCTTAACTATTCTTTATTAAGGACGTTAAAATCGCAAAGGATAATGATTTATTTATTTATTTACATAACGTGCCTTACAGGTTACTACAAGTAATTGCAGATTATAAACTATATAAGAAATTAAGATGACTTAAAAAAAACAAAATATATAAATATACTAAAATTAAAAAAGATTACCTATCTAGTAAAAAATTCTCAACCTAAATAAGACTATTCTGACAAAGTTTTTCAAGGTTTGAGCATGCGAGAAAGGGTTCTCTTAGAAATATTAAATAAATCAATATCTCTTATAGTATTTTGCACATTGCACATTAAATATAGAGGAGAAAAGAATGAATATTAGTTCTCGGAGTATGGAGATAAAGTAGGGTATGATGGCGACTGCTTATTCGAGGAACACAGATTTTAATTCTTGAAAGTATATTTGGACAATCAAGATTATTATTTAGTAAATTAAATAAAGTGAGAATGGCAAAGTAATCTCGTCAATCTTTTAATGAGAAGACATAAAATCTACTAAGTAATAAATTATGAGGAAAGCCAGAGATGGGGTAAGTTCCGGCACTTCTGAAGCTCAAGTATATTAAAAATTTACGCTGAACTCTTTTCAGGTTGTCAATGTGTACATTATATCCCGAAGACCACACAGTGCAACAGTACTCTAGTTTTGAACGGACATAGAAAAAATATAGCGACTTGATTGGATCAGTATTTCTAAAGTTTCTGGTGGATCTCAAAATAAAGCTATATGATTTTTAAACTTCAGATATAATTTATTTATTTATTTATTTATTTATTTCAACGGGCTAAAGCCCAATTTTAATACAAAATAGTAAAAGTATAAGTACAAGAAACTATGCCTAACCTAAGGACATATAACCTAAGAAACTTAACAAATACAAGTACAGGTACAGGAATAATCACAGATAACAATACAAGGTTTCAAAACGATTTTTACTATAAAAATAATAGGAACAAATACTAATTAATAGATACTGAATGCTTAACTTGTCCCCTAAATGTAGTTCGACTGGAGAAGAAGTCAAGACCTGCCGATTCTTTGTTGGCATTTCTAGCACATCTGGTGAGGAAAGAGTTATAGCCATAGTTAGTTCTATGAGGAGGTTCATAAAATGTGGGGGATTGCCTGGTCCAGCGATGCTGAGCATGAAGTCCCAATTCACTGAGCAATAAGGGGCAAGAGTAATTGGAATGAAGAAGATCATATAAGACCAATAGATCCTTATGCAAACGACGAGTTTCCAATGTTATGAAGTTCAAAGAAGTTTCAATATTTCTATAATTGATGGGTTCTTGAATATTTTATTTAAGTGAGATATATCTCAGAAATTTGTGGTGTACTCTTTCAATTGACTGAATGTGGATATTGTAATATGGAGTCCAGACACATGAAGCGTATTCCAAGTATGGTCGTACAAGAGAACAGTAAAGGAGCTTAATGGCTGTCAAATCATGGAAATCCCTAGTGCATCTCCTAATAAAACCCAACATCTGCAGAGCCTTAGAAGTCACTGATGAAATGTGCGGAATGTAACTTAGTTGAGTACCTAGTATCACACCTAGATCTTTAATTTGGGAAGTAGACCTCATTGGAGTGTCATTGACCAAATAGACATGGTTAAAGTAAGGTGGATACCTCCTACGACTGAAGGTCATTGAACAGCATTTGGACACATTCAGATCCATATAATGTTGTTAATATGAATAGAAAAAGAAAGCTTTGTGTCAAAAATTACTCCAAGGTCTTTAAACGAGTCTACGCGGCACAATAAACTTTCATTTAGAGAATATTGAAAAATAGCAGGGTATTGCTTTGTGGTAAAGGATAAAAGTTTACACTTTTCAACGTTGAGCCATAGACCGTTTTCCAGACACCAGTTGCTCATTATATCCAGATTATGTTGAAGCCTCGCACAGTCCTCATAATCTTTAATGCTTGTATACAACTTTACATCATCAGCATAAAGCAAAAAGTTAACATTAAGTTGACACCCAATATCATTAATAAAACAGTTAAAAAATAGGGGTCCCAAGACAGAACCCTGAGGAACTCCTGAAGTTGCAGTATAGTAGTCGGATTTAGAGCCGAAAACCTGCACAAATTGCCTACGATTTAACAAATATGAATGAACTAGTTCAATGAGTGGCTCAGAGAGGCCAAATTTATGTAACTTTTTAAGCAAAATATAATGACCTAGTTGATCAAAGGCTTTGGTAAAGTCTAAGTAAATTACGTAGTTTGTAGTTCGTTGTCTATTGGTTCCGCAATGTCTTGAGTAACGATTGTGAGGTTTGTTAGTGTAGACCTATCTTTAAAGAACCCATGTTATTGCGGTATTATTAAGTTTTTGCATAAAGGAAATATGTAGTCGTGAAATAGAAATTCAAATATTTTACAAAAATTGGATATTATTGATACTGGCCTGTAGTTCGACAAATCTGGCTTATCGCCTTTCTTAAAGACATGACATACTTTGGCCGTCTTCCACAAAGTAGAAATTGTTTTTGTTTGCAGGCACAAGTTAAATAATGTTTGCAAAGGTTTTGCAAGGACAAACCTGCAATCTTTGATAAGGAATGCAGGAACAGAATCCTGACCTGTTGTAAATGTAATCTTTTAATTGCCCTTATTATTTCGTCTTCCGTAAAACATTGTATATGAATAATTGGTATATTACATATCTCACTGCTTTCATCCATGTTACCGAGATCGGTACGGTGGTAGGAAAAAGATTTTTTGAAATAATCCGCAAAACAGTTTAATGTCATTTGTATTATTAACTATCAAGTCATTGTAACACATAGATTTCGGTAGCCCTCTAATTTCTCTGCTCTTCAAAAAATTCCAGAATTGCTATGGATCTCTTTTAATACTATTCTCGGTTTTTCGAATATATTTTTTATACGAAATCGATATGTCTTTTTTAGTTTTAATTCGAAGTGTTTTAAATGTTTCTAAATCATCAGGATTTCCAAATTTTGTTAAAAGCTCGATAACACTTACTTTTCTACTTTAGGTTAGCTATGATGTTACGTGTAAACCAGGGAGGAAAGGTTCTTTTGGGAGTTATATACTTAGGTACAAAATTGTCAAATGTCCGAAATAGCGTATCATAAAAAGTTTCAGAAGCAGTTTCAGCACAGTCTATCGATTCAAGAAAGGACCAATCAATTGAGAGAAGTGGATTGTACAAGGCATTAAAGTTTCCTTTTCGAAAGTTGTAGATATTTTCAAAGTTTAATTGTCTTTTATAAGTCTCGCTTAAAATGTACTGATTGGCAATATTTTAAAGATACCGCTAGGGCAGGATGATGATTGTCCTCCTCAACCAACACGTCGAAGGATCTTTCAACAAAGCACTGTTCGTTATTATGGATAACTAAATCGATTATTATTATTTTTTACTTGGTTGGTTGGCCTTAAATTTAAACATTGCATAAAATTATCTAAAATAATACTATTTATCGTTTGTCATGCTGTTTGAAAAATCGACATAATTGGGTATATTAAATCACCCAAAATACAAATATTTTTACCGAAATGCAATTAAGAGAGGTCAAACAGTCAAACAAGTTCTCTAATAAATCAGAATTTAACGGTGAAGGTATATAAACAACAAACATATAAATTGCAGAGAAATCGACCGATATTTTCACACATAACAAATCAATTTCAGGTTTAAGTTCTTTGTTAGAAATATTAACCAATGATGAGTTAAAATACTTATTCACGGCCTTTAAAACACCACCTCCCCGTGATTTTTTGCCGGTAAACAGTTCACCCTCATAAACGGAGGGATCCAACCATGTTTCAGTAAGCGCAACCACATCGAAACAACAACTAGAAGCAACTAAAAAATCTGCAGTTTTGGTTTTTAAGTCCACGCGTATTCTGATAATAAACAGACATGCGGCGAGGCTGTATCTGCTGTTCGACTACGGAAGGAGAAGATGACGTGTGAGAAGGCGAAGTGAGAATAGTACGAGGAGTGGGAATAGTACTGGGATATTCGTGAATTAATTGCTATTGACCCAAGATATTGGCCCGGAGTTTGGTAGAAGCATTTTAAGTGTGCAATTAAGTGTTTCAGAATTGCAGTCTTTGACGTTATGATTCTTACCACATCTCGGGCAACAGACAGATTTGGAGCAAGTCTTGGACGAATGATTATATTCGTTGCAGTTAAAACAGCGATTTAACTCAACTCCGTCGAATACAGTGCAAACATCATATCCAATAAACACATTACCTACCTTGATAATTTTGTCGTATGTTACCCTATCTGTTTGGATGACTTTGTCATTTTTTTTGTTGGGCAAATTTTAATAATTTCTCAAATAGAACCAGCAGAGAAAATATCAGAATTTAGTTTTTTTAATATTGAGAAAACCTTCTTCGTCATAACATTCCGAGAAGCCCGCTATCCAAACCCTTAGATGGATATCGTGAAGCTCCCGTATCTCGTACTCTCAGCAACTTTTTTAAACTTCTTGTTTTCTTGGAGGTTTTTGCATTCGACCAAAATTGATCCGTTGTTAGGTTTAACTTTGACCAGATTCAGATTTAGCTCGAAAGGGTCAATTTGATTCGCCATGTCTTGCTTGGTCTTCTCGTAGCTCTGAGTTTGATTTTTAAGGACCACAAGTACAGCAGGTTGTGTTTTATTTTTAGAAACTGCTGCATAACTAGAAGGTTGAGGTGGAACTGTGGACTCGAAGGAGGTAGTCGGTGAGGTAAGGGCTATCTGCAGTTGATCATTTATCAATTGTTTTAAACCAAATTGATTGATGGATATGTATCTTGATACACACGTATCACATTTCCAGTATAAATCACTAACCTCTGATACTAAACTGACAACATCGATAGATCTAAGAACTCAGGCAATGTGGGCAGCATTTTTACACTGGCTACAGCAAAGTTTTTTGCGGGATGTTATTGTTTCCTTACAAAAAAACACACGTAGTTATTTTCAGTTATTATCCATGCGACAAAATAAATTCATAAAAGTGAGGCAGTTCCATAAATTTAAAAACAAACAACACTTTTCACTTCGGCAATTTGAGCACTACAAGTACACCAATTTTTATTAAAAACTACCCAGTATTTTAGCGGGAAAACACGTAATTTGTACGGAGCAAATTCTCGCGTGCTTCACCTCTTTGATAATCATAATGAGAGGAAGGGAATTCAGAGATTAGGAAACGCACTTTGGCAGAAAGAACGTCTAAGAGCTCGTTGAAGGAATTGTCTGAGGGAGAGTGATAGATTCAACAAATAAATTTAGTGGAAGTTCTGAGGGCTAGTTTCAACCACAGGATATCGGATCTGTTCGATTCATGATTCGGAGGTCTTGTACATGATAATTGCTCCGAACGTAAGCGCAAACTCCACCGTTCAGGCGGAATGATGGAAGAAGTTCATATCCAGAAAAGAAAGGGCGATTGGTTGCGTTTTTGCGTCTTATTTTGTTTTCGGTTAGGAAGAGAATATGAGGCTTGTAGGATTGGAGATAGTGGTGAACAGAGTTGCGGTTTTTACTCAAGCCACGTATATTGGTGAATGAGAAATAATATTTCGATAATGGAGCGCCACCCGGAGAGGTATTTTGCCTCTGGAATATTTTACTTGGGGAACATCCATCATCGTTTTTTCATATAACATTGTTTGGCTTGGGTAAAATAAGAATGAAAAAAGAAATTAAAGAAAAGAAAGAGCAATGAAGGAAAATCGACCCATATACACAGGGCTAGAAACGTCAGTAAAGACTTCACCGGTCCTTGAAACGTGTATATGTTCCATATCGAATAATTAAAAAAATAGTAATATACAGGATGTTACATTTAAAATTTTTGAAGTGTTATGGATTGAAAATGTCTGAATTGGGATTATTGTATAAAACACCCTGTATACATGACAAAATTAATGGCGTTTATATATTTTTTCCGAATACTTGTTTTTTCAATTTTTTTTGCTAAATGGTAACAAATATGTATAGGATACGTTGTATAATAACCATCTTAAATTTTATAAGGAATCGAATTCCGGAATTATATATAGGGTGTCCCATTTAAAATAAGAAAGTTGATGCAAGTCCAGGAAAAATGAAAAACCCTGTTTACATAAAAATATTATAAATAAAAAATCTAGGGAGCAGTAAAAAATGTTTGTCTCTAAGTTTTTTCTCTACCTATTATAGTTTTCTAGATAAGAGGGTAGTTGATACTATATGGGACACCCTGTACCCATATTAAAGCAACAGTAATGCGTTTTTAGTATAGAAACTACGGCATAGGGCAAATACACTATACGGCTTTGAGCACTGCAAAAATTAAAAATTTCTCCGGTAAAGCGTGGCAGGCTGGCATTATTTTATGATTGATGAAAACACTGAAAGTATAGCAATTTTTAAACAATGTAGTATAAAAAGGTCGTGTTTTGAGGTAAAAAAAACTGTAAATAAGCGAATTTATGGAAAACCTTTAAATTATTCATACGCATATTCTTTTAATTCGTTCAAGGGGAAATTGGGTTATTAACGAGGTTATTATCCTATTTAAAACAAATATTGTTAAGAAGGATGTATATTAACACAAAATAATTTAATTAAAATAATAAGGTAATTCCTTCTTGGCTAAACCAAATAACCAGTCAAAGCAGCCGGATTTTTTAGCATCTCTAGAATTGAGATAAGGATGTTGGATAAAAAAAAATGTTGTTTACCATGCTTTTAGAAGCAACATGAATAAATTGAAAAGATTTTTTGTATTATTTAACAAAAAAGGTAAAAGGGAAGTTCATTTATAGAGAAATACGGTACATCGTTGGAGTAATGTTTTGTTGATGTGGCTCTTTTAAATCTAGTCTTTTTTTTTGGTTTTTTGGCCATTTTTTTGTGAACCAGACGGTCTACGTGTGCAAACTTTTAAACAACCCCATAACAGGTGCAACAAAAATTAGTGTACTTTAGTATTTTGCATAATTTTCGATAACATTTAAATCGCCGATTAATTCATTCATTTGACGTAACCGGCATAGAAAAAAACATATTTTATTAACGAATCATGGTTTTTAAGCTTAGAGTGTGTCATGCAGTACTTTGATCTCATGAAGTAAAGATCCCTGAAGATGCCTTCTGCAATTGAAGGCGATATGTCGGAAATTAATTTCCTTTTGCGCCAGCTTTCGTTCTATTTTTTATTTCGGTATAAAAAACAAACTCTTTTTAGAAAACCTGCATAATTTAAAATATTCTTTTCGGTACTTGATCAGTTGTCAGATATGTTTACAAAATTCTGTAGAGAATAAAAATACTGGTGCTTGTATAATTTTTCAAAAGGACAATTTCATATTAAAAAAAATTACTAAATTTCCTCTACCGGAGTTATGCTTTCTTTCCTTTTATTAGGAATAGTAAAGTGCGACCCAGTTTGGTTCAGTATAAATTCATTTAGTAATAGATATATTCTGTCATTTCATAC
Organism: Kuschelorhynchus macadamiae; assembly: GCA_030620095.1. NCBI lineage: Eukaryota > Metazoa > Arthropoda > Insecta > Coleoptera > Curculionidae > Kuschelorhynchus > Kuschelorhynchus macadamiae. The sequence continues at coordinate 74,739 of JAUTXW010000595.1, forward strand.
AATTTTTATTTGACGCCATTTTGTTCTGTCATATTGGATTCCTACTAGTATTTTACCGGTTTCTACCGATGCCGTACTTGATTTTTGGGCATAATTTGAAATAAATTCAATAAGTAGTTTTTACGTTGACATACACCACCATTTTGTTATGTCATGTTGAATTCGTAATTGTTTATCTTATTATCACAATTAATTTTCATGCAAAATTTAGTCAATTAAATAAGATTTTTTCCGTTGATTTTTAAAAAATTTATTTGCCCGCCATTTTGTTTCGTCATCTGGTACCAAACTAGACCAAGTTATCTCTATATCATACTTAATGTTTGCAAAATTTGAAAACAATTTAAATAGCTCATTTTTCAAATATTTTATTAGGTCGCCATTTTGTTTTGCTACCTTCCATTCATATGTAACACCTGCTTTTTGTACAAAATTTGATGTAAATTCGATAATTAGTTCTTTTAGTAATAACTTTTTAACGTTTCACTGGTCGTCATCTTGTTGGATTTTTATCAAAATATTACCAGATTATCTTCATATGACCCTTAATTTTTGATAAAAATTTGAAGCCAATCTGATAAAGAGTTTTTAAGATAGGCCGCAAACTGACCGACAGACAGACAGACAGACCGGCACACAGTGGTGAGGTCTTATGGAGCCACCCGGCCATAACTGTTAACCACCTCTACAATTGATTTATCATCCATATTTTGCAATTTTTATGAAATAAATGAATGAAACACCAGCGTAGGATGCTCATTTATTTCAGCATTGCGATATACAGGGTGATACATTAATATTTTGCCTTAAGTGAATTTTTTCCTCAAATTTTGATGATTTCTGTCCTGAATGAATAAAAAAAAATTCCTGTATATACAGGGTGACCCATTTATTTGCGGGTCACCCTCATAAAAAGTTTATTATTTGTGGGATTTGGCTCGGGTTTTTTTCAAATTGTAGGGCTTAAAAAACTGCAACTTTTTAGCAAAGATAACCTCGGTCATGGAAAATCCAAGGCCTACTATGCCAGTCTTTAGTAGCAAAATTTCAATAAACCATATTAGCGATTTTTTTAATAAAAATTTGTGAACACCACTGAATTTGGCATCCCTCAAAATGGTCCTATACCAAGTTTTACCAAAAAAATATCAATGTGGTTTATTAAAATTTTGCGCCTAGAAACTGGCAAAGTAGGCCTTGGATTTTGTCTGAATTGGAATATCTTTGGTAAAAAGTTGGAGTTTGTCAAGCCCTACAATTTTTAGAAAATCCGAGCCAAATCGCATTAATAATAATAAAGTTTTTTTAGGGTGACCCGAAAACAAATGGGCCACACTGTTTGTGTGCATATGTGGGGTTACTAGGTGCGTAGGTATATGAAAATCATTCAAAAATTGGTAGTCTGATTGCGATAAAATTTATCAAGGCAGGTCCATGTATCGAGAAGAAAAAATTAAATTATTAGGAGAAAATGGCGGCTATTTATATTTAAATAATATGAACGAACATACATTTTGATTACTTATATTAGGTGTACTTGTAAAATGTTCACTTCAAAATAAAGATTAGTGGTACATATTACATTAAAAAACACTAGAGTCGCAGTCGTGGTCAATTTAGGATAGATAAGACTATATCTGAAAACACATTTTTCCAAGTTTGAGTTCAGTTTAATTTGAATTCGTTGGCATTAAGCGAATTAATCCAATCAATCGAAACTTAACTTAATACAATACATAATTCGGGCTTTCACTGTAACATAGTATACATTTAATTATTAAAAACAATAAGCTAAATCCTACCTTTCACAAAATCAAGAGATATTTTGCTTCTTGTTCTACATCTAAACTTGACTTTTTTCCCATTGGTTTCTGGAGTTGGTTAGGTAAGGATCTGAAGAAACAAGTAATGAATGAAGAATATCTTCGTTGGTAGCAGTTCGGGAGCATTTTCGAGAGGACATCTGACGGAATCTTTTAAAGTCTTTATTTCGCGCCTCGGCTGCTTCCTCACTAAGTTGCCCAATTGGAAGACAAGCCGAATCAATTATGCCACTTCCGTGGAGAAGAATTTGGTGTACAGATGAGGGCATGTAGTACCAGTTGTACTTTTCCACAAATAATTCTGCCGTATTTTGTGCATATAAATCAAATTTATGTGTTTCTACAGCTCTTCCACATGTCAAAACTTGTAAAATAATAGAAAATTTTTTGATTAGTTCTTCATCCACACCTGTTACCTCTGCTACTATTTCTGGACTCCGGAAAAACCTTCTTGCAGTGTTACCATCGTTGGAGGTTCCACTACCCTGTCGAGGCACATCAACAAATATGCCCAGTCTTTGTTTAAGTTCGTTTTGAACATGTTTTTTTCTTGCTTTCACTAACTCTTTTTCAGCATCAGTCCTGGCACTCCACTTTTTAAAATCAAGTCTATACGATATATTAAGAATACACTACATGAAACGAAGTAAGGCATGTAAACTAGAGAGACCATATTTATAAGAGTCGATATCAACTTTTTTTTTTCGAATTTCTTGTAAATTGTTCATTTCTTTCGGTTTGGCTTTCCATATTGCACAACATGCAGCCGAGGAGGTTTGTGTTAAAACTTGTCGTACTTTTCCATCCAACATGGTAAAAGCTAAGTTATGTGAAATTTTAATATTTCGATGTTTTGTAGATACTTCGGTCTCAACCAGTTTTTTAATTTCGTTGTCATATTTTTCGGCAATAACTCTGGTAAGTTCAGGCGTCTCTTTTGAAAATTCAAAAAATATTGGTCTACAATAATTTGTCGAGGATGGATGCGGATTTTGCCAGACTATTTCATTATTTTTTGAAACAAGTTGCAATGGAACCAAAGAAGCCATAAAAATAGAATTATCCACAATTTTAACGTCGTTAAAATTTTGTTTATAGCAGCTATTTCCTGAGGAACCATCACAACCCCATTTAGTGTGTAATGAAAATGTGTTTGATTCACTACTCTCTATTTTTTTCAATACATTAGGAACTTTAAGCAACCTTTTTGTGGTATGGTCTAATAGTTGTTGCATTGGAATGGAACCGCCTCTTTCGTTAACTTGAATAGAATCAGGATAGCATTCTACTTTTGCCTTAAATATTTGATTATAGCTAGGGAAAATATCAGCATTTTTACTCGCACACTGCTCACGTACATAATAATATTGATGTCTGGATAGTTTTGCATCTACCATTAATGCTAAACCTTCATCTCTTGAAAACATTTTAACTGTATTTTGCGATAGACGTTGTTTGAACTTACTTGCTCCAAGAGATAGTACTTCCTGAATCACGGTTGCCTCTTCTTTCTTTCCATCTGCCCTTAACTTACGAACCAAGAAACCTTGTAACTCTGAGAGTGTCATATCACATGTTCTCTCTAATTTAGATAGCTTCCTTCGTTTGCTTCTTTCAGAGCTTCCATCAAGATTTTTTATAGGTCTTCCACCTGAAGAATGTGACACTTTAAGGACGTTCACAATTTCTTTAAATATCAAGTCGCCTGCCAACCAATTTTTAAACTTTTTGTCAAAATGATCTTTTACTCTACTAGCCTGTTTCCATTTTTGCCTAAATTGGCCCAGAAATGTTTTTTGGATGGTACGCTTCACAATTATAAAGTCTTCTGAAGACTGCTCAAAGTCTTCTTTTAAACGAGAAAAAAACTCTTGCTCATTAGAACTAGCAATAAATCTTTCGGAAAGACACTTTCGACTTATCGCAAACATGTTTTTGCCACGAATTCACGAACAACAATAATACTACATTGATAATATTGACATCAATATGGCGCGCGATGTAACGATTTTGTTTTGACGTGATCCACAGCCTACTTAAAAAATTGTTATTCCGAGTAAAGGTGCAACTTTGAGCAGCCATATATTTTTTTCTTAGAAGAGCAATACATCAGCTTACTTTCTGGCCTTAATACAAAACTTCGCCTTGCTTCGATGGTGATTTTTCTCGTTATTAAAATTGTAGTAATAAAGCATCATGTGGAACCAAACATTTTATTAGCTATTAGCGTGTTAAATAAACAAGAAAATATTTTTCTTATTACATATTATCTCGAAGAAATCATCTATTTAACATGAAATAAAAAAATAATGGCATCCTTTTGATCATACATTTATGAAACTTTAATTTTTTTTGTCTTGTTATTTTAAGTTCAAAATTGATTTCAATTACTCTTTATTGGAATTAAATCCATATACAACCTAATAACACTTCATTTTCGGGTTGACGGTTTTTATTTAGCACTATTTATATCAACTTTGAATTAAAAAACAAATAGTTGAAGGTTTTACTTTAACAATAGTTTGGAGGTATTGGCCACTGAATAGCATTACGGCTCGCCACTGTGCGGCAGACGGAACGACGAAATGGATAAAACATATTTTTTGGCATCTAGGGACGCTAAAACATGAAGATATGTAAAAACCTAAGAGGATGATTTTTTCACGATTACAAACAGTTTATTTGGCCGCCATTTTGTTTCGCCATCTTGAATTAGTACCACAAATTTACTAGTTCATCAGTATACCACAATTAGTTTGAAATCAATCTACTTAATCCGATAAAGTGGTTTTTTCAGACTGCATTTTTAAATATTTAATTAAGCCGTCATTTTGTTCCGCCATCTTGGATTAGTACCAAAATTTAACCAGTTGATGCCAACATAATACTTGATTTTTTTTGCAAAATTTGACGTAAAATAGATGCGTAGTTTTTTAATAATTTTTTTTTCACTGGGCCGCCATTTTCTTTCGCCATAATGGATTTTTACAAACATGTTACCCATATCATCCTTAATTTTTAAACAATGTAGTAAAAAAAGGTCGTATTTTGAGGCAAAAAAACTGTAACTATGCCAGTTTATCAAAAACCTTAAATTATTCATAGGCATATTCTTTTAATTCGTTCAAACAGAAGTTGTGTTATTATCGAGTTTATTATCTTATTTAAAAGAAAATATTATTAAGAAGCTTAACTTCTTGGTTTATTACTTTAATCCAATATTTTGAATCGTTTTGACGTACTCATTTAAAATATTATGTTTTTTTTTTGTTTATTTTAGAAATAAAATTTCGTATAAATTTTTGTTCGAAATGCTTTAATTTTTGATATAGAGGGTGTTAAAATAAAAAAAAATACGGCAAATTGTATTTATTATACAATTATATGTATCTTAAAAACTAAGGCCTTTCGATCATATATTTATCTGAACTTTTAGTCCTTGAATTAACCTTCTGTTAAATAAAACACAAAGTCTTGGTCTCAGTTAAATATTTTAAAAAAACCTAAGGTGACGTGTTTCGAGCATCATCGGACCTACAATATTGGAAAAACCTAATATACTACTTATACAATTAAAAAATCGTATTAAGTATAGCTACCTTAACACATTTAAAACAACAAATCCAGGTACAAGATAAGAATAAAATACAAAAAATCAAATCACACGTTACATCTTAGATGTACAACAATAATAACGAGAGACTGAATCCTTGAGTATTGATGGTTGCATATGTTCCACAAAACTTAAAACGAGCCCTTGTAGTTAAGTGTGTTATCTAGAAAACATGTTTTTCACAATATAGGGACGCTAAAACCTGAAAATATGTAAAATCTGAGAGAGTGATTTTTTTCACGATTATAAATATTTATTTGGCCGCCATTTTGTTCCACCATCTTGAATTAGTACCACAATTTTACTAGTTCTTCTCTATACCAAAATGAGTTGCGGCACATAATTTGAAATCAGTTCATTAATTAGTATTTTCAAGCGGAATTTTTAGCTGCCAACTATAAAAGAAGAATATAGGTGGGTATCAATTTGTCACATGACTGATCCGTAAATAAGGTTAAAATTAAATAAACAATGCTAATTATTATTTATGTTATTAAAGATGAGATGGGGTTCGAAATTAAATGCATCATTAACGCAGGTGAGAACTGAACTTTTCTTGGCTTTAGTTATTGCCATTTTTTCTGATAAATCTAATTTCCTTCCGTTGGGACACTCATGTAAGGTATTTATGTTTCAGGTACAACAAAGCTGTGTCGTGAAGCTAATAGGTGGTTGGCAAATGCAGATTCAGCCCGTTATTTCCGCATTTTTATATTTGTTAAATTTACATGTTCTTGTGCTCTGGTAGATATCTTCCTCCCGGATTGGCCAACATGCCAACATACCAGCAGGACACTCGCTACAACTCAACGAACACACTCCAGATTTTGAGAATCTATCAGTCTTATGCTTAATTTTAACTAAATGTCTTATAAGAGTGTTTACAGTTTTAAATGCAATAAATATGTTAAAATGTCTAAAGAATTTTGCCATTTGTAAGGAACTATTACCAAAAAATGTTATACATCTATATTGGTTGTTATTTTTGTCAGACTTAGGGTGTATTATATTATAAGAGAATTTATATTAGTTGACAAATTTAAAATAAGGCTTATTGATGGAACATATAGAAAAACCGTTAGTAGCTACTAGGTGTTTTATTGTGTTGAGTTCTTTATAAAAGCATTTTTAGAAAGGGGAAGTTTAAATAACCTAAAAAACAAAGAACTGAAAGCTGCAAATTTATATGAGTAGGGTGAATTAAAAGTAAATTGAATTATATTATCAGTTTTTTGTAAATTTCAAAATGTATTTTATTATTTTTTCTAATAAGTAACAAATCTCAAAAAGGTAACTTATTTTGTGTTTCTTTTTCCAGTTTCTAAAATTAACCAACGAATGTTATCCTGCATTTTTAGGTAATCAAAATAAAAACAGCAAAAATAAATGCAAATTACTAGCATTTAAAAAACAAAATAAAGGATCTGATTTTGTAAATAAAAAGAGCCAATGACATCGCAGTAAAAATTTCGTAGATTTTTGTAAAATGTATTATAGTCATTTCCTAAACATTGCATACAAATTATTGTATGTCAAAAATTGAGTGATTTATTTCTAGAAATGTACGAGGTCCATGGAAAAAATTTAAAAAATTGACATTTTGACAGGCTGTATCTCAAAAACGAAGACCTTGGGGACCCATGTTTATAGGAACTTTTAGTCCTAAAATAAGGCAAAAAATTACGTTCTTCATTTTTAGTCTTCAATTAAAAGACACCCTATAGATAATATTTTTAGCTTTTTATTATATTCGGATTAAAATGCGTTACTTTCAATCAACTTCCTAAAAATATGCTGAAAAACCTATTTCGATATCTTTATTTGTTTTTTAAATATAAGTCTTTAAAACTGCCATACAAAATTGCATTTCACAAATCGACTGTTACTACTATTATGCATGATGGTTCGTATTTCAGATATTTTATAAAAGTAATTAATTTTGTAATCACTTACAAGACGTTCGATAAAAGAAACTGACGATATCGTTGCTGCTTGATTATCCGAAAACTCCTAAAATTTTTAATCCTCTTAAAAACGAGTATATATGTATAATGTTACATGTAACTATAAAACTCATGCCACATTACTGGCCGTATGCGAGTAAAAAGCGGTTTTCCTCTATTAGAATCATTATTTTCGTAGGAATGATACTAAAATGTTCATTCGTTCTAACCTAATGAAGCTTAGCACGCAGTATAGATGTTGTAATATGGTTAATGTTAGTTACGGCGGGTTAAACTGGACTTTGCAAGTCAGTTACTTGGTCTTACAATTAGGTATATTATTTGCTTTTTCGCTTATTAATTAATCAATTAATCTCATTAATTATTAAATTATATATATACAACTGCCATTGCCGGACATCATATGCAACGTTGAAAGCAATAAAAGCCTAAATAAAGAAAAATGATATTAAAACCTTATAAATCTAATAAAACAGTTATAATGGAATCTTAAGAATATAATAACAAAATGAATAACCTCCTAAATGATAACACTACTTATAAACAAATAAAAATTGATCCAACTTCTCGATTAGAGAAACAAAACAACGAATTAGTTAATAAGTGGGACCAAAAAGGATATATATGTGTGTGCCTCTTAAAATATACGGATTGCCAAAGCTTCATAAAGAAGGTATTCCTCTAAGGCCTATAGTGTCATGTGTTCAATCCCCGCTAAACGAGTTTTCAAAATTCCTAAAAAAATTCTATCAAATTTTATATTATTATATTAAAGCCTCTTTTGATTAAAAAAAAAACTAATAAAATTAATAAACTGATTGATAACTACATGTTGGTATCTATGGATGTCATATCGCTTTATACAAATATTCCCTTAAATCTTGCAAGTAACATAATTGAAAAAAAAAAATGGGATGAAATCAAAAAATATAGTGTGTTACCTTTAAATGAATTCCTAGCAGCACTTGAACTAACCCTAAATTCAACATATTTTCTTTATAATAATAACTTCTTTCAACAAATTGACGGTTGTGCCATGGGTTCGAGTATCTCAAGTGCAATAGCCCAACTAGTTTTGGAAGCCCTGGAGGAAACTATAATTCTCCAACTAAAATTTGAATTACCATTTTTTTATCGCTACGTTGATGATTGTATTTGTGCAATCCCTTAAAATGAAGCTGAGTATATATTAAACACATTTAATAATTATCACGACGTAATAATTATCAGAAAAACTCCAATTTACCATCGAAATCGAACAAAAAAATGAAATAAACTTCTTAGATGTCACTTTACATGGAAGAAATAATACAATCAGAACAGAATGGTACACTAAAAAAAAACCTGGTCATCAAGGTACACAAATTATAAATCTCAGCATCCCCTCCCCCAAAAAAAATCGGTTATCATTTGCCACACTCTTTCTCTGTTTGATAGCAGAGAGTATGTATTTGTTTTAAGATAATATAAATCTACACTAAGTGGTTGATTGAAAGAGAGGCAGTAAAGGTAGTGTGCAAACTCCGACTGCTCAGGGAGATTGGTTCGATTTCTATTTATAAGGGCGCCAACAGTTCCATACCAGTTGACTGTTAACCGCTCTAGATGTTATGAGTACCACTCCTCAAGACCACTAAGATAAAATTAATTAAAGTTAATAAAAAAAAAACATATTCAAGAAATAACATTTATTAACAAGTTCAGTGCTCCCCAAAATATTTCCAAAAATATGTACCTCCTGTAGGTTATTTTATATAACATATGAAAGAAATTGGCATAAATTAAAGTTTAAGAAAAAATGACAATTGACTGTGTAATGATCGTATGTTAATCAGTTTTCATACCTCATATGCTGAGAGAAAAATCTAAAGTATATTCAAATAAAGATCACTATCCAAATATTAGATCAACTGTGTAAAATGTTTTATGAAAATAGCTAAAGAATCACAAAACAACAAACTAAATGTTCAATAAAACTTGAAAATTAAGTAATACGGATGAGAAAAGAAATTTTCAATCAGCTAATGACAGATAAAAGTAACAGACTCCAAAATCTATAAATGTTTATAAAGAAAATCGTTAAGTTGTTTTAATTTACCGAACAATTTGATCTAACAGTAAAAATGTATCAAAAGATGCAAAATAATCAAGCAATTAATTAACTTCATTAATTCAAATACGATTAACAATAATATAATAAAAGAAAAGAGTATAATGTGAATCTAAGAGCAAGTAAATAACAAGAAAAATTTATATTACTAAGTTTCAAATCCAATCACCAATATTACTTAACAAATTGACACCATTGTTTTATATCAAAATACCTTTCTAAAGCAAGTAAATACAATAAATCATAAATATCATCACATATTCCAGTAGTGTTACCTGTCTATAACACTTATTATATACCTTGTATAAACTAACTAGATCTTATAAGTTAAAATTTCAAGATGTGATCATCCTTTACAACAACACTGTATCTTAAAGTATATTATACTATCAAATGTTGGCAGAAACCTATAGACTATTTTGTCATAAACTTATACTGTGATGTTCTGTATCTTAAAGCCTACTATATGATCAAATGTTGACAAAAACCTACAGATTATTGTGTCCTAAACTTATAATGTGATATTTGAGTATCAGCATGAGTTATAAAGTAAAAATAATCTTATTGACAAGACCAATAATCATGGTTTATGCACACCAGCAGTAGTTAGAACTTTATATCAAAAAGTATACTCTACACTCAAAAGAAATAGAAAAAGTCAAAAAGTTGATCAGCAATAAACAATAAAGTCAATTCAGCACAAGGGATGTTAAAATTAAGATACTTATCTAAGTGTCTATCAGCATCGGTGACTTAGATCAGCAGTCTATGATGTAAGTGTCATCGAAGACATTTCCAGCAGGAAAACTGGGTATGTACACACTTAAGTACTAGGTAACAGACTTCTGCTCCACTTACAATGATACATCCAGGTTCAAACCCTGGTTAAAAGAACAGGAACAAGAAGTAGAAGGAGAGGGAGAAGAAGAAAAAAAAAACCCTGGAATAGTACAAACGTTCAAGATTTACACTTCAAATAAAATTATATAGGTCTGTTTAACAACTCAACACCCAGTATATCAAATAAAGAAAATAATTAAAAACAAAAATGTATCAATATTTCCCAGCTTGACTTCATTTAAACCAATTTACCCAAATTACAAAAAATCTTAAGTCATTCTGTTATAAAAATATTAGAATATTAGGCTCGTACGTATCTATTACGATACATAATATTGTCAACTACAACTATATTATATACAAAATATAAGCGACATATCTATTAATTAATACTAATATAGGTACATTACAGCCCTTATAGTGAATAGTAACAAGAATCCACCCTTAAAATCTTGTAGATATCAATACAAAATGTCATTACTCCAGTATATGTAAGCTAATATAAGATGTTACAGAGAGAAAATGTAAATCACTGATACAATATTGTTCAATTTTGCCAAATTGGTTAAAGCAGATAGAATGTATTTATATCTTATAAAGTTGTTTCGGTCTTTAAAAAAATATGAAAATTAAAGTGATTTTTATGGATATATAGGCCTCTTTCCTAATTATAACATACACCTGTAATAGTTGTACTGAAACACAATTATTAAAGAAAACAAATTATCCCCAATGTATTTACTATTCTTTACTTTAGGCAAACTTAAATAACAATTGGCTTATGGAGGTTACAAATAGACCTTTTTGTATTGCAGAAATAAACTTAATAATTATAACAAACATAAGGTATATATATACATTCAGCACATATCTTAAGAAAATGAAAAGTACTATTGAATAAATTGTTTGCTACACAAATCAAAGGGTAATCAAGAGTGTCCCCATAGCTCTTAAGTTCAATAAGTAAAATAACTCTGTGGCCTTTATTTACTTTTTAATAAGAAAACTAAGTAACAAAAAAAATAACCCCTTTTTTATATATAAACAAAAATACATTAGTGATAGCCGAGAAACTATATCTAAGCTAGAGGTTAGAACATAACCTATAAAAAATAATATGGCAAAATACAAGAAAATATGTACAGGGAAAATGTATCACATTTTAGTGAATATAAAATTGGGTTATCTTACCTTATTTGATGGTAAAAGGTTTCTTATTAGTCATTTCGTAAAGTTTGTCCCATCAAAATCAGTAAGCAACTAAACAACGTTGCCAAACTGTGCAGTGATTTTGTGAGCAGATTTGTGGATATTTTGGAAGATGTCGGACAATTGCAATATTTGTTCTAAGATTGTTGGGGATGATGAGGAGGCACTTTGTTGTGACGACTGTGAGAAATGGTCGCATCGAGGTTGCCTACAAATGAATAAAACAACGTACAAAAAACTGGAAAACTCTAAACAACCATGGAAATGTTTTAAATGTAAAAAAAACCCAACGGGTGGAACCACAAAAGATAATCAACAGGAAACAACACAAAAAGATAACTACACAATTGGGGACATTATGGCAAAACTTTTGGAGATGGAAGACAAATATAATAAACTTTTTGGAAAGTATGAAAAACAGTTACAAATAAATGAAGAACTTAGAAAGGAGGTGAATGTTATAAAGCGTCAACTAAATAAGAAAGAACAGCAGGAACTAAATGGCAATATTCTAATACAGGACGTCCCATATAAACAAAATGAAAATTTGCAAACCATTATGGAGAAAATAACCAACACTCTAAGAATTCCAAATAAAGCTCAAAATGTCTTTAGATTTGGTAAACCAGAAACAGAGGGAGTGCCTACACCAATAAAAATAATGTTCAATAACCTGGAGGACAAAAAAACGTGGATGGTTGTTAAAAAAAACATAAAACTTACGACTGCAGTACTGGGACATTGTGATAGACTAGAAGCGAAACCTATTTATATAAATCATGAGCTAACTAAACAAAATCTTGAGCTGTTTAAAAAGGTAAACCAATTTAAAAAAGAAAATGAATACAAATATGCGTGGATCAGAGAGGGAAAGATTTTATTAAGAAAAAATGATACTAGTAAAATTAAACTAATTGAAGAAGAAGCTGATTTAAAAAACTAATAACGAAAAATAGTGTTTACGGCATAAAATAGACGAAATTCAATGTAATCTCAGCTGTGATATACTAGTTCTTGTGGAAACCTGGTTGTATGAAGAGGAAACGACTTCATATAATATTGATGGATATAGTGCAATTCACTCGTGCAGAAGTTCAAGAGGAGGTGGTGCAGCTGTGTACATAAAAAATTCTATAAAATATATTGAAATAGACAGAAGTGACCCAAATAAAAAAATTAACTGGATATGTGTTTCGCTGGATAATAATAACTTAAAGTTAAGTATAATTTACAAACCTCCATCACACAATTTTGTAGAATTTTCAAACGAGATAGAAGACATCTTTAATAAATATCCAACCAAACACATTATTGTAGGGGATATTAATATAAATCTATTGGATCATAATTCTGCTGTTACCAAAGATTATAAAGACTTAGTAGTACTAAATAAATTTGTGATAGCTAATAGAATAAACATAGAAAATGCAACCAGAGTTACTGGCTTAACCAGTTCTCTGATTGATCATGTATTGTGTAGCAGTGGCATAAAAAGTAAATGTGAACTTAAGGTGGAGGATAGTCCTCTTAGTGATCATAGGAAGTTGAAAATTGTATATAATAAAAATATTGAAACTTATAAGGAAAAGGTATGTATTCAGAAAAAATACTTAAACGTCAATGTATACAAAAATTTTTTTTCTAACCTGATAAATAATAAGGAAATTCGAACTTTTCACGACTTGATTGAAATAATTGCTATAGCTAAAAATTCCGCACAATCAATAAAAAAAATTAAATGCCATCAAAATAACAATTGGGTCACACCCGGGCTGTTACAATTAATAAATATAAGAGATAGAGCATATAAGGAACATAAAAAAACCCTTTTGAGAATGAGCTAAAATTGAAATTTAATAAATTAAAAAATACCGTGAATAATAAAATTAAATCATTAAAAAACATGTATTTTAAAAATAAATGGCATCAAGCAGGCACGGACGAAAAACAATGGAATATAATAAATTCATTTATAAATAGTAAAGTAAATAAGGAAAGTGTACAACAGTTAGAAATAGATAATAAAATTGTCACAGACAAAAAAATAATTGCCGATACATTGAACGCATATTTTTCTGAAGTGGGTTCGGTGATTGTTAGGGACGTTGAGACTGAAAGAAATATAATAAATGTTAATAATATGTTTAGTGAAGTAGAGTGTGAAAAAAATATTTTCTTTAATCCTACTACTGATAGAGAAATTATGAACATAATCTTGAGTCTTAAAAAAAATGCGGCACCAGGTCATGATAATATTGGTATGCAAGATCTACTTAATGTTAAGGAGCAAATAGTTGGTTAATAACGTTCTTGGTTCAGGTGTATTTCCAGACGAACTAAAAATTGTCAAAATATGCCCTGTGTACAAGTCGGGATCGACCACATCGAGGGGTAACTACAGGCCAATATCTGTAATTAGCGTCTTCTCAAAAATAATTGAAAGGGTGATTAAAATAAGAATTAATAAATTTCTTGAGGAATTTATAACTCATGATGCATTCCAGTATGGTTTTTTAAACAATAGCAGCACTTTAAGTGCTACCACAGATGTGGTAAATTTTATAGCAAATAGTCTGGATCAGGGCAATTTAGTAGTGGCGGTTTTTGTAGACCTGAGGAAGGCCTTCGATGTGGTTAGTCACGATTTGCTTATTTCAAAACTTGAAAAGATGGGCTTTAGGGGTTTAGCTAAGGATTTAATTAGTTCATATTTATCTGGACGTATGCAGTATGTAAATTTGGATGAATGTAGCAGTAGCATATTAAATAACTCATGTGGAGTGCCTCAGGGCTCAGTGTTGGGCCCACTATTGTACACTTTGTTTGTCCTGAGCCTACGCTGCTCTGGTTTACGTGCACAATATTATACCTTTGCTGATGATACAGTCTTAATATACAGAGCAAACAACATAGAGGAGTTAGCTCAAATAAGTAACTATGACTTGGATAGATATTACATGTGGCTTTGACAAAATAAACTAAAGATCAATCTAGATAAAACCAAATACATTATTTTTAAACAAAAAAATAAAAATATAAGTGAAATTCAAATAAGAATACATAATAATAATATACAAAAGACAGATAAAATTAAGTATCTGGGTCTTGTGTTAGATGAACAGTTAAATTGGGGTGCACACTTGGATCATGTCAAAAGAAAAATAATTTCATTAACAGGTGCTCTACATAGATGTAACGATTTTTTAAGTAATACTGCTAAATATCAAGTATATAATGCCTATTTTCTGTCAGTGATAAGATATCTCTTACCAGTCTGGGGTAATTGTAGCAAAACAAACTTTAATAAATTAAAAATTATTCAGAATAAAATTCTTAAATTGCTATTTAAACTTGATAATCAAACACACACAGATGTATTATATCAGATATTAAAGGTCCAACCAATTGCAAATATATTAAAAATAGAACAATCTAAACTTATATACAAAATAATTAATAATAAACAAAAAAGTAATACAAAAATAACATTCGTTAACCAGATACATGAACATCAATTAAGAAATATAAATGACATTAGACTGGAAAACGCCAGAACAAACAAGGCATTACTGAGCCCAATAGCTGTAGCCTCAAATATATTTAATCAACTGCCTTCAGTAATTAAAAATGAAAATAGTTTTGCCATATTTGTAAAAAAGTTAAAAAAACATTTTGATTAAGAATTTAGGGTCTGTAAACTTCATCGGTGCTTCATTTAACTTATGCAGTGTTGTTAATATTTATTTCTCCGGTACCAGTACTCGCTAGGTACTGTTTAGGAGTTTACCTATATTTGGACAGTTATGTATTTTATATGTATATATGTATATTGTATATGGATAAATGTCTAAATAAAGGATGTTAAAAAAAAAAAAAAAATACGGTAGGTGGTCAAGTGCAGTTAAATCCTCACAAGAGAGTAATAAAAGGTTCCTCAACCAAAAATATTGAGGTACAACGTAATTAAATACACATAGGAGCCTTTTTAACTAAGTTGCCGACGTAAATCCCAAAAGATGGTCTGGATTAAAACAGGATCAATTCGCCGACAAATTTTCACACTTAACTTTCACCTTCCAGAGAGACAATAAGCTTAACCTACACCACCAGGACAAGGCAGCAGTAGGGGGATGACCATCCGTCAGTGGTGCCACTTTACTAAAATCAAACTGACCAAATCTGGACAATAGATCAGCCAATGCCTGAGCTGGATCACAGGAAAGAAAAAATATTTAAAGGAGAAGAAACTAAAATTACTAATTGAACAAAACTAAGGCGCCATCTACACGAAGAGTAGTGAATTGCCTCAATATGATTTTTATGCATTAAAATGTAGTGACGAAATTAAAATGTTACACATTGCTTTAGCTGACAGAACAATTCAACTGTCTGATGTTGAATATAGGGAAAATTCGATAAATAAAGCCAAACATGTGCTCCTAGAAAATAGTTATCCTGAACATTTAATTAGAAAAAAACTTAAAAAGAGAAAACATAAATTTTATAATAAAACAAATGTATTTTCCAAAAAAAAAATAAAAAGTAACTTTTTAATATTACCATATGTACAAGGTTTGTCCAAACAGATGAAGCATATATTTGCCAAACATAACATACATGTGGCTCAGAAAGGTTTAAATTTACTTAATAAAAATTTTAGCGTTCTAAAAAGCAAAACACCATAGGACAAATGAAATCCCACAGCGCTCACTAGACACGAAAATCAAACCAACCACAAATTCAATTTTTCCAAGGTAAGAATTTTAAAAACGGAATCTCATAAACGGAAAAGAGAGATATATGAATGTATTGAAATCGAGGAAAATAAAAATGCAATTAATGACAAAAAAAGATGTTAATTTAGTAAACAGAATTTTTTTCAACATCATCTAAGTTCCCCAAATAAATATATCTAAATAATAAAAATTCTGTAACCACTTGAAAAAGTTTTATGATAAAATTGAATTCCTACACCATATATATATATATATATATATATATATATATATATATATATATATATATATATATATATATATATATATATCAGTTAGTCTCCAATAGGTGTTCTGTGTATGTATTTGCTTGACAAAATGGCAATGTGCTACGTGTATTTAATTTGCTTTAATGTTATTTGATGTTATTGACCTTTTAATTTACGTCTCATGGTAAGATAATTTCCCATTTTTTTAAACCTTAGATTGTTTATTTTATGCAACATGTTTTAGGAAAAATTAAAAAAAAAAACATTTTTGAAAAAGACATGGAACTACCTGTCGAAACGTCAAATTGGAATTAAATGTAACAAATAATTAAAAAAATCCTTTTTAATTTTATTAACACGCATCCCAAGAAAAAAGGTATCTAATATATATATATATATATATATATATATATATATATATATATATATATATATATATATATATATATATATATATATAGATACAGTGTGTCCCAGATTCGCTTCTCTATACAGGGATCTCGGCTCCTATTATACCTACAGCAAAGGTTAAATGGGGAAAGTTTTAGAGGAAACTGCAGAATTGCATTCGATATCCGGCTTCAGATTTACGATCGATCAATTGTTTTTGGAAATATCGGAGAAAAACCGAAAATAGCGGATTTCGTTTTTGGCCAGTATATCCAGAACGGTAAATTCGACAGCTGTCAAAATGTGACATTATTCGGACACATTTTTAAGACAAATAAGATGGCGTATACGACACGTCTTCATTGTTTTTTGTTAACCCGCAACCCGCCTCAACTTTCATTTTTCTTATGGCCGCCATATTGGATTTTTCGATTTTTGGAAAGAGCCTAAAATTTCCAGTCTAGTGATATCTCTCAAGTGCATTAAAGATTTTAGTATCATTGAAATATTACACTTCGTAAAGTTAGGTTTCAGTTTTTTCTAAGGAGATCATGATTTAAAATAATGTTAGCTCTCAATGCTTTTCTAAGGAGGCCATGATTTATCTGTAACAAAATTGGATTTTGACTTTGACGTTAAGTTAAATAGTTTAAAGTATCAAAGCTGTGTTTTAATAAGTAGTAGGTACGCTTTTATCCCAATAAAATCATAAATCTGACACATAAATAACGTTTGGTGTGGGATCATTGGTAAGTTAATCTAACCGATCTTTTTTAAATAGGCACCAAATGATGGTCAAATAATAATATTTTTTTTTTCGTTTAGTTCTTTAATGATACTAAAAAAGTATATCTAATAAACAAAAAGTAAAACGTTTTACTCTAGTCAGTCAACTTACTTTTTTGATATTGTATTACATTTTTATTTATTTTGTGTTGTAGTTTCGAAGAACCTATAAAAATAGAATTGGGTTCTATAAATTTATTAACACTATCTAAATTTTTTGTAGATTTAGCTAATTCTCTAAAATTATTTTGATTGCCTGAATTTAATGATTTAATATTACCTGGGAAGCCTAGTTCTTGCGTTATGAAAAAAATACCATATTAATCAATTTTTCGATTTTCATTATGATTTATAAAAACGCGTTTAACTGTATTTCCGAATAATTTAAATTTTAAAGCGCAAGGGGTTTGCTCTTTTGATATTTTATGTTTTATTAAGGCACGGTATACTTCTTTAAGATTATTATATCACTGAAATAAATTGATTTAGTATTTCCGAAATTAATATGCAATACCAATAAAATAATTTATTACGGCTATTACTTCCCGCTAACCAAATATGTTTTTCTTTTTCATAATAGAGCTGAATAGGTTTCAATTGTATACAAGCTCATTCATTACGGGATGTTTCGATAATTATTTTTGGAAAGAAAATATCTACTTTTTAATAAAGATAATTGTCCCTTTATAATTTATAGTTTCTAGTACCACCCGGCCGACCCTGCCGCCCTTGACTGTTGGGCACCTATTTATAAATTATTAATCATTTCAGGAAATCGACTTATTGGGCCATGTTTGTTTGACTACAACCTAAACGGGCAGAGGTACCTAGAGCTTTTGCGAAACCAGGTTGTACCAGCCTTACAAATTATTCTAACGGAAGATGAAATAAGAAGAACTTGGTTTCAACAAGACGGATGTCCGGCTCACAATACCATTCAAGTCAGGAACTTCTTAAGAGAGCAGTTTGACGAAAGAATAATTTCTTTAAATGATCCAATATCTTGGCCTCCTAGATCCCCTAACCTGTTGCTCTTGGATTTCTACCTCTGGGGTATACTAAGAATGAAATCTATGAAGCTGATCCCCTCGTGACCATAGAAATCCTAAGACAAAGAGCTCTGGACACATTTAGAAATATTAACCGAAATACACTTACCAGGGTTGTACGAAAAACAGTCACCAATTGTAAATTAAAGTTAACCACTTACACATATATATATATATATATATATATATATATATATATATAAATGTAGTGTGTATCAGCCAAATGGAATAAATTCGATAATAAATAAATGGGGGCGTGTTCGGAAAAACGCTTGGACCCGTCGATTGGTATTTTTAGTTGCTCATTTTCTCCAATAAAAACTTTTTATACAGGGTGTGTCCTGTAATAGTGGTCAATGCCAACTTTCTTATTTCAAATGCAACACCCCGGATATTATTTAATTTTTGGATTCTTTAGGAGATTCTAAACATATTTTATGTTCAATGTCCTATACCTATCTTCAACTATTTCGGCAATATTAAGTGTTTTCAAATTTATTGCAAAAATTAAGATTAAAAAAATAAAATTATTTATTTCTTCATAATGTATAAACAAAAGTAAAAAGTTAATTTAGGAACTGTTGAATATGCTCGCCGCGAACGTCTTGGCAAATTCCTAATCTTAAATAGAAATTTCTTCTAACGTTATTTAGCATCTCAGGCGTGACCGATCTAATCGCAAGCCTTATTCGTCTTCTTAAGTCAGCTAAGTCGAGGGGTTTAGTTTTGTATACAACATTTTTAATATGTCCCCATAAGAAAAAGTCTAATGGCGTCAGATCAGGGGATCGCGCTGGCCATTCTATCGATCCTCGTCTCCCTATCCACCGATTTGGAAATATTCCGTTGAGGTACTGCCGGACATTAATTAGGTAATGGGGCGGTGCTCCATCTTGCTGAAACCATATCATATTCGCTGGAACTTGTGGGTTTGCTGGATCCGGATACAAATTTGTCAAAGTTGGCACGACATTATTTTGGAGCAGTGCTAAATAATTATCGCCATTCAAATTGCCGTCAATGAAAAAGGGGCCTATGATATGATCCCTAACAATTCCTGCCCAAACATTAACCTTTTCAGGATATTGAGTATGTTCTTCGCTGAGTGAGTGAGTCCAGTGAGGATTTTCCCTAGACCAATAGCGGCAATTTTGACGATTTACATGACCGTGAAGTGTAAAGGTGCACTCATCCGAAAACAAAACATGTTCTAATTGAATAACATTGTTATCTAACATAGCCATCATTAGTTCACAAAAATAAGTTCTCCTATCATAATCGTCTTCCATGAGCTCCTGAGTTGGTATCACTTTATAGGGATGCATTTTATTTTCTTTTAATGTTCGAATAATCGACGAATGGCTAATATCGAACATTGCGGCGGCTTGTCGAGTAGAAATATGTGGGTTTTCCTCAAACTCAAGCATAATATCCAATTTAGTATCATCATTTATTGAATTGGCAGCTGCTTTTTTTATCTGCCTCACATGTCCAAGCTCGCGAAACTGCTTTTCTATTTTACTAATTGTCCCTTGGGATATATGCGGCAAATTTGGAAATTTTTCATGAAATAAGCGAGCAACTTCCACTTGTGTTCGTGTGTTATCTCCATAACCAATCATTTGTAGAATTGTTATTTTATGCATTTCTGTTAAATGAACCATTTTTCTGATATTAGGTATTATGCAGTTAACGAAATTCAAAAGACTATGACACTGACACTGACAACTACTGTCTTGCAAAGAGAAAGGCCAGGCATTTTACACAAAAGTAAACAAAACTTAAAAGTAAACAAAACTGGCTCTTTTTGTTCCATATCAATAAAAAGGAACGCTAAAATGGTTTTTGCTTACATTCTTAATATGAAGACCTAAATGGTAAATAAGTATTGAGTGTGTTGTAGCGAATTTTTGTAATCAAATAAATAGTTCAGTAACCAAAGCCACTTTCATGAATAATAATAAATTCGAAATAAATAAAATAAAAATAAATTTGAAAACACTTAATATTGCCGAAATAGTTGAAGATAGGTATAGGACATTGAACATAAAATATGTTTAGAATCTCCTAAAGAATCCAAAAATTAAATAATATCCGGGGTGTTGCATTTGAAATAAGAAAGGTGGCATTGACCACTGTTACAGGACACACCCTGTATAAAAAGTTTTTATTGGAGAAAATGAGCAACAAAAAATACCAATCGACGGGTCCAAGCGTTTTTCCGAGCACGCCCCCATTTATTTATTATCGAATTTATTCCATTTGGCTGATACACACTATATATATATATATATATATATATATATATATATATATATATATATATATATATATATATTATAGTCTTTTATGTAGTATTCGTTGTCCTTTACTACGTTTTTTACTATGTTTTTTTAAGAAAATTGATAGTTTTTCGAATGGCGATTGAATACAGGAAACTATGGGTCTAAGTGGTAGACCAGACTTGTAAAGTTTCGGTAGACCATATATTCAAGGTGGCATTGCGTTATGTATTTTAAGGTTTTTGGCAATATTTGGTGAGATGTGTTGTTTATTTTCCCATCTAGTAATTAAGTCTTTGTTGCATGGATTTCTTCCTTTTATAAATGTTGTTGGTTATTACAGTCTTTTGTTGGTTATCACACATGGTAGTTTGAAGCTTATTGTTAATAACATCGGATAGTTGGTTAGATTTTAGCCAGAGATTAGATATAGAGTATTCGATGTTGTTAATGAGCTATAATTTTAATACTTCTATCTTCTGCTGAACCTACTTCCTTTTGCCTACATCTTTTGCTTATAAGCCTTTGCCTCACTTTTGGTCATACGACACAATACTAACGTTTTCAAATCATATTAATTTTTTTCCAGATTTTGGCAGCATTTTCGCTAATCTCTTGAGCTAATTATATAGCCCATATAAGCGCGCAGCGTACTCTATATGCATAAACTTCATGCAAACCGAGCTAAATAAATACGTACAACTTCGGTCCCTCCTTTAATTCCAGAATGCCGTCAAGGATTTACTTTGTAGCCCGCTATTTAATCCAATAAATTGGAGCGTTAAATGAGTTGATTTATATTGCAAGCAGAGTTTTACACTATAGGGGAGGATTTGAAACAAATACTCGGTTTTATAATTTTCTGTCATTTGTAAGAATAGTGCTTTAATATTATAGATATTTTCGTTTCGTGTTTTACACGGCTGTTCTCAGTTGAAAATTCGTACTAATAACACTTTTCATAAAAAGACTACTTCAGAGAATAAGATCGGTTAAGTTAGCCCCTCCCCCCACCACGAATTTTTACATGAAAACTTTAACGTTCTTTTGCACCCTAAAATTTAAATTTGGACCCCCTCTCCTGAGTAAATACTGCCTTGTCTTACTGGGTGGGGCCATGTGGACCGTGCCTCTCCCCCAGTTGACTAATTTTGTAAGTAAGTAAGTTTTGCACCACAAATTTTAAGTTTCGCACCTTTTCTATAGGGACAGTACCAATACCTGAAACCTAAAACCCAGCCCCCCCACATGATAAATTTACATTTGCGACCCAGCATATCATTCGGTGAGTTTTGCACCACAAATTTTAAGCTTTGCACCCCTTCTATAGGCACATTACATATACCTAAAATTTGAAACCTAGCCCCCTCCCCCCACCTGACAAATTTACATTTGCGACCGAGCATATTATTCGATAAGTTTTGCACCGTTTCGCACCACAAATTTTGAGTTTTGCACCCTTTCTTTAGACACTTTACAAATAACTAAAACTTGAAACCTAACCCCTCACCCCCACCACTTGACAAATTTATGTTTACGACCTTAGACCATGAAAACAAGAGAGACTCAACTATTTACCTTTAACACGGGATCATAGATTGAATTTCTTCCTTCTCCACTACATCGATAGGTGTCTGTTGTCACGTTTTAAAAATTGTCAGATATTCTAAGCCAAGCTTTATTGAATTTCTCCAATATGTTTATATATTTTCATAACACAGTTATATGTATATCAAAAAACTATACACAATAATTAACCTTAGACTATAAAACATTGTTTAGTAGTAAGTAAAGTAATTAACTAAGGTCTTTAAAAAATTACAAAAATGTAATAAAAATATTACCAAATAGAACTGGTACCGACGCTACACCAAATTTACGACCCTTGCGAGTAGTTTTACAACTATTCATTCATAGCAATTATCATAGCACTCTTGTTTATAGTCTAATTACTAAACAGACGCTGCATTGTTCTCATTTTTGTAACCACGTTCAATGGTTGTTGTTTATATATTTTTAGGAACGTATGTGTGTGCTTGATTAGCTATATATCCAATACATTCCTTTTTTATATGAACTGTGAGAGTTTATTGAAACGTTGTTAAAACGAAATAAAATAAGTCTATTGAACTAGAACAACAAAATTCACATCCGATTTCTTGCAAGTCCAAAAACAGAGTCCTCCTCTAATATTAATACAAATCTCAAGAAACATAAAGTTCCACCCCCTGTGCCAAAATTCCTCGCTTTGATTGGTCTTATTCGTTGGCAAAAGGGTTTTTTTTCTATCTTCGTAAACTTTCCCATGGTCAAAATAAAAACATTCATTACAGATAGTAAAATGGGAATTTGGAGAAAGCTTTACTAAGAAGGGTCGTTTCGGTATTTTCCTATCATAAATAAATGCAATATCATATCGGTGAATATTATCGAAAGTGCAACAACATAAAATCGTACAAAGAAGTGTTGTAAAAATAAAAATTAACGGATAGCATACAAGAACCTTAAAACTAAATTAGACTCTAAATGCCGATGGAAATTCCCACAATTATGTACAGAAAATTAAGTACCTACAAATTGTTACATTTCTCAATAGCAATAGATAATTAGCCTAGATTAAAAAAGTAAATGTAAAATAAAATAAATATGTACAGTATGTTATGCAGTAACAATGAAAAGAAAAAGAAATATATACAGTGTGATATGCGCAAATTTTAACTTTGGCAGACAAATGTGGGAAACATTCAGTCGCCACAACACCCCCCTGCCAGTGATTGAGATTCACGACAATCCAGCCTGGAAGCGGTTGGGAAACCGGACATGTCTGCCCAATCTGGTCTGTCGCTCTGGTGACCTGCTGATTGCTTCTGATGCGGGAGCATGGTTCCCATCTGGTGGCTGGTGTGCTTCCTCTTCTCGTTGCAAGACACATCTGGTTCTGGTAATTTCTGCAGGTTGCGGAGTGACTTGATCGTTTCTAGGGATTCCTGCTGGGTGAATGACGTATTCCGTCTCCATATCTTGTGACAGTGGCATGTCCTCTGGGTCCTTGTTCAAGATATACGCTGGCTTGAGTCGATCGATACTAACGGTGACGTCGCGTCCCCTTATGTCAACGACGAACGCGCGGCTAACGACGCGGTACGAGCCATCGTAAGGATGTTGCAGAGGCTTCTTCTGAGCGTCATGGCGAACAAAAACATGAGTGGCTGTTTGAAGATCTTTAAAAATAAACGTTTTTCTCTTTTTTCTCTTTGCAGTTGCTGGAGCCATCATCTTGGATATTCATGAGCGGGATGCTAAGAACTCTCCAGGCAGGGAATGGGTTGGCCGTATATCATCTCTGCAGCTGTAGCGTCGAGGTCCTCTTTCCAAGCCATTCGATACCGAGCAAAACTGTGGGTAGGCTCTCGGTCCAGCGGGAGTTATGACATCGAAGGGAAGCCTTAAGTTGGCGATGAAACCTTTCGATCATGCCATTAACTGCCGGGTGGTATGCCGTTGTACGAATATGATTGGTGCTCACACACAATTAATTTGCTTGAACAGGCAAGACTCAAATTGCCGGCCCTGATCGGTGGTGACTCGTAGTGGAACGCCAAACCTGCACACCCAGTTGTCATAAAAGGCTCGTGCAATGGTGGTTGCTTCCTGATCTTTCAGTGGTATTACTTCAGGCCACCTGGAAAATCTGTCTATCATGGTCAGACAATATCTGTATCCTTCAGATAACGGCATTATCACTATGTCAAGGTGAACATGCTCAAAACGACTAGAGGGCGGTGCAAACGTTCCGACTGGACTAATGACATGACGCGAGACCTTTGAACGCTGGCATTCAGGACAGGATTGGGCCCACTTCCTGCAGTCACTCTTTATAGATGGCCAAACATAGCGCTGAGTTGCTAGTTTCACTGTGGCTCTGACGCCGGGGTGGCTTAGTTGGTGTATGCTGTCAAAAACTGGTTTCCTGAATGGCTTCGTAATAAATGGTCTAGCTATTAAAGTTGACATATCGCACCAGATTGTGTTGTTAGTGAAAGGAATTTGGATTTGTCTCATTTTCAAGACCGAATCGTCTTGACAAAATCTGGTCAGTTCCTCGTCACTGTTCTGGGATGTTGCTAGAGCGTCGTAGTCGATTGACTTATGAACTTCATCAATCCTAGATAAGGCATCTGCAATCACATTATCACTCCCTGCTATATGCCGAAAATCTGTCGTGAATTGACCGATAAAATCCAGGTACCGGAACTGTCGAGGTGATACTTGACTTTTCTTATGACGAAATGCATATATCAGTGGTTTATGGTCCGTGAAAATACTAAAATTTCTTGCCTCCACCATGTGTCTGAAATATTTGACGGATAGGTATGCGGCCAGTAGCTCACGGTCATAAGCGCCATATTTGCACTCTGTAAGACTAAGCTTCTTGGAGAAGAAGCTAAGTGGTTGCCACTGATCATTTACCCACTGCTGCAAGGCAGCGCCAATGGCAGAGTCTGAAGCGTCACAGAATATAGCAAGGGGTGCGTTGACATTTGGGTGCGACAACAAGGTAGCCTGGGCTAGTGCTTTCTTGCTGGCTTCGAACGAGGCTAGACCTTCTGTGGTCCAGTGTAACGGGGATTTCCCTTTGATTTTTTTCTTGAGGAGTGTGTTCAGTGATGCTTGAATCTCGGCTGCTTTAGGTATGAATCTCCGGTAGAAATTCACCAAACCCAGGAAGCGACGAAGTTGCTTGGCCGTTTCAGGTTTTGGGTAGGCCAGAATAGTTTCGACCTTTTCTGGCAGTAGTTGGGTGCCTGCGTTTGAGACGCAATATCCTTGGAATTTGACTTGGGACTTGGCCAAAACCCATTTGCTTGGGTTAATGACCGATGTAGACGATTTGACCCAATTAGCGGGAAAATATTCAAAATATCAAATACCTTCAAACAATGTAACGCCACTGCTATTGCACAGCCAACTTGTCTTCTCACTTAATAAAGCACGCGCATTTGTTTTCTCATATAAAAGAACTCGATTACGCAAGTTCAAATGTTGATTGTTTTAACGAGTTTCTGGAACGAATAGTGCATGACACCATCCGTCTACTAACAGGTGATTTGTGTTATTGTGAAAGAAATTAATGGTTATACTAATACTGGATATGGAAGACCTAGGTATGTACTTAAAATATAGAGCACATTTTTAAATTATTCTGTTCTAGTAAATGTATTATAAAGCATTGAAAATGGTGTATTTTTTAAATGATCTGATAGCAAGAATATTTTCGTTGGAGAATATATGTCATAAAAGTTCAACATAGCGCAATTATTTATATGCGACAATATAAAACCGTTTATATATTTTATGGTTTTAAAGTAAAATTTTGCCGAAAGTTGCCTAGCTTAAAAAAATGTTTTTTTTTTCAGCGGGCTCCACCTCAACTGTACCACGTAAAGTTCTTATTGAAGCGCTGCGTAATAAAGGTCCTTTGCGTTTTCAGTTGCCAGAAAGCAGAACCATAGTTATTAATAAATTAAAGGACAAATTATATTTAGTGAATTGCGACAAAAATACCGAAAAATTATTAAAGTGTACGGCAATGAACTTTCTTGGGGAGTTAAAAAAGAGGTGGATAAAGTGTCATCGAACTTACGATGTGTTATTAAAAAATTGTACTACGTGGGTTAATGGATGCATAAATGTTTTATTAAATGATACGAAAAAATCCTTAGTTGGTAGGCCTACCAAGTCTTTTAATGAAAGTGGAAAAAAGACTCAACAAAAAAAAGAGAGAGAAGAAGAGTTAGCATTTGCTGCAAAAACCAGCCTAAATATCTGCGGCAAAAGGGATGCGGCGCAAGTTGTTGAACAAGCAGTACTTACTTCTCCAAAACGAGCTTCAAAGTTTAAAAAAGCGTATGCTAGTTTCGGGAAAAAAATAGAAACGTTTTCTGCAGAAGAAGCTTTGGCTCTTTCTATAGATGTAGGACTATCGAAAAACGGATATCAGACTCTAAGAAATCGTTTGAGGGAAAAAGGTATATGTGTTCTACCTTGCTATGATCTACTTCTAGACGCTAAAAAGAAGTGTTTACCTTCGGACGATTCAACATCGTTTACAGAGAAGTCTGCGGAAATAAAACTGCAAACTTTGTTAGATTCTACTACCACAAGATTGGCACAAGTACAACAAGAGGCTTTTCTACAGTTGGCAGATAAAAATGTTTCAAACTTAGTGTTTATACATAAGTGGGGTTTCGACGGAAGTTCCGGTCAACAACAATACAAACAAAAATTCTGCGACCAAACGGTTTCTGACCAAAACTTGTTTCTAACTTCAATTGTACCTATTCAACTTTCAGGCCAGGTACACATTGACAAAACTATCTTATGGCATAATCCACGTGTTTCCTCTACTCGATATTGCCGTCCGATCCGTTTTGAATACATAAAAGAAACTAAAGAAGTCACCAAAGCAGAAATTTGCCGCATGGAGGCTGAAATTAAGGCACTTCAACCTACAAAAGTATCTCTGGACAATCACACTTTTCACGTTACACACAACCTTGTAATGACAATGATTGATGGAAAGATTTGTAACTCCCTGACAGATACTTCCTCACAGGTATGTTACATATGTGGAGCCTCCCTAAAAAATATGAATGATCTCAAAGCAGTCAAAAAGTTCAAACCAAAACCAGAGTTTTACAATTTTGGTCTCTCAATTTTACATGCTTATATACGATTTTTCGGGTGCCTTTTGCATATAGCTTACCGTTTAGATGTACAAAAATGGCAAGTTCGGGATAAAGAAGGAAAACTGCAAGTGGCTGCAAGGAAGAAAATGATCATTGAAAAATTCAGACAAGAAACAGGTCTTATCGTAGATCAACCTAAGCAGGGCAGTGGATCAAGTAATGATGGTAATACGGCAAGACGCTTCTTTGCAAATTACCAGAAAACAGCAGAAATTACAGGTGTAAATAAAGAACTTATATGTCGTTTTGGGAACATTCTTCAAGCATTATCGAGTGGATTTAAGATAAAAAAAGAAACATTCAAAAGGTATTCTATGCATACTATATACGAAACTTTATATAGATCTTTACAACTGGTATAAAATGCCTGCCAGTGTGCATAAAATTCTTATTCATGGGGCTGATGTAATAGACCATTTAATTTTGCCAATTGGACACTTATCGGAAGAGGCGCAAGAAGCTCGCAATAAAGACTACCGCAATATACGTGAGCACCATACAAGAAAATCTTCTCGGAGAAATACAAATATAGATATATTCAACTACATGTGGGTTTCTTCAGATCCAATAATATCGTCTTTAAGACCCTTGCCTTACAAGACGAATAAAGGAGCAATGTCAGAAGAAGTGCTGTCTCTGCTGAAATGTGAAGTGGACATAGAATAAATAACGAAATAGTGACTTTAAAAAGTAAGTGAAAGACAATTAGCACTATTGTACTAGGCAGTGTAATAATGAAAACAATTTCAAAATAAGAAATAGGTGAAAGACATTCGTAAATTAATAAATAGCTAAAAATGGAAACCGTTTATTTGAGAAAACAACGTATGTCTATTTCTGATAAATAAATATAACATTTTAGTAAGCAAATTACTTTCTTCAAACCTCCAGCACATTTTACTGTGCAAAAATTCCTGTTGTCTACATAAAATTTAAGCAAGAAATACTGATAATTTTAGAAAAATCACCAATTTGTAAAAAATGTGTTGTAAAAATATTAAGCTTTATTTTTGGACATCCGTTGTTTTTCAAATAAATGCTTCAATTAGGTTAGGTTAGGATAACTTAGATTAGGTTACGTTACGTTAGATTAGGTTAGGTTAGTTCACGTTATATTAGGTTAAATTACGTTAGGTTGTGTTATTTTTCAGATAAATGATTCAATTAGGTTAGTCTGTATAACAACTACTGGCGACAGCTAAACCAAGCCTAAAGGTAGGTGTTTGATCTTTCTTTTATTTTTCCTAGTGCGTCTAGTTAAGTATGTTCTAAGACATTCTGAAAATACTTTGATTTCCATCAAAATAATAAATTCTCGCTAAATTGGTCAAATCGTCCACTGTGCGTCGTAGGGGCAACAAGGAGGTCGTCTAGGTAAACATAACAGTTCAGTCGCCACATATTCTTTAGTTTTTTAATGATTTTGTAGGTTCTGTGCATTGTAGTTCTTATAGAAATGAAAAACTATGGTGAGGAAGTGTGTTGTTTGCGGAAATACATACTACTTAAGTCCGGAAGGATCATATCACAAGTAAGTCTTGACGTAGTTAAGGTTAGATATCGGTGGTGTCCGAATCGTAAGGCTTTAGCATTTACACACATTAATTTGATATTTTAGCCACTCGAGTATGTTAATTTTCATGGAAAATACATACTAGCCTTCCAAATACTTAAAAGCGTTATTTACAATACAAATATACTTATTTTGGATGTAAATAAGTTCTATATTTCTATGGCTAAATGCTTTTATTTAAAACAAACGTATCTTTTGCGGATTTTTAAAATGCCTCTTGATTATAAAACGTTTTGTTTAAATCATATTGTGATTTTAATCTTCAGATACCTACGAGGAAGTAGCTCACGTTATTCCTCCACATATCAAATTCCAAACAACTTAGTTTCTCGGGTTATATCTAATATATAATTACAATATAGGACGAATTCCTACATAACCTTTTTAGTATATAAAAGTTTTAGTCCCTAAATTTTGTTATACATCAATACTATTAATATTCAAAAGTTTAATGTATTTCTGTTATATTTTTTTGTTTTTTAATTTCTCATATATAGCCAATACAAATTATGTCTATGTATAAGTAAATCAGGAAATAACCGAAGGGAGAACACAAACAAATATGTTAAATTTGTATTGAACTTTCTAGTAGATCTACAATAAATGCCTAATATATTCAAATTAAAGTTAGTAAAATAGTTATAGAGGCATGTAGGGCAGCTGAGAAGTTTTTTGGGTTGTTCCATTAAACTAATAGTATTTTTTTCTTATCGATGTAGCCGTTACTTGATGGAAATTAATTATACACTAGTATACAAAATAAACACATTGAGTTTATTAATTTCCACTTATTTATTTCTGCTTGACAGCTGTTTCGACACACTGTGTCTTTGTCAAAAGCTAACTTAAAACTGACACTGAAATCTGTAACAAATATAAAAAAATATATATAAAAATCTTAATGGGGTCAATAAAACAAAATCGGTGTTTACCCACCTCGTCTATTCTTTAGGTATAAAGATTTAAGAGAGGTGAACCATGTACCCGTTTGGCCAATGAAAACTTTATCACAGGAACCACATTCTAATTCGTATACCCCTGATTTTTTAGATTTATCAGACTTGGATTTATTATTTTTAATATATTTTCCTAATGTAATATTTGTACAGAAGGCAACTTTATAATCTGCTCTCATGAGATGTTTACTGATTTGAGAGCTAATTTTGCCTGTATATGTTATTGTATTAAATTTGGCTATATCTTTTAAATTATTATTTGTATAGATTAAATTGATTGCTTTTTTATATTGTTTTTTATTTACTATTTTGTCGACTATATTAGGACTATAGTCATTGTTAATAGCAATCTGCTTTATAATATTCAATTCTTTATTATAGTTATCTGATGACATAGGTTACTAATTAAACGATGTACAAAACTGTTGAAAGCTGCCATTTTATGTGCAAAAGGATGATTTGATGTTTTATGTATTGTTATATCTGTGTAAGATGGTTTATGATGAATTTGAAAATCGTGTTTATTGTTATTGTACATAATTGTTAAAACCAAAAAATTTATTGTCTGATCTTGTTGTAGTTGTCTCTCTGTTCCCGTGAAACATGATACTATGTCGTCTACATATCTATGCCAATAAATGAACTTGTTTCTTAACGGATGATTATACATTAATTGTTCAATATTATCTAGAAATATTTCTGCTAGTATAGGACTCAAAGGATTGTCCATTATTAAACCTTCTTTACTTACATACACGGAGCCATTGAATTCAAAGTAATTTTGATCTACACACACTGTTGGTTTAAAATTACAAAATGTACTAATAATGTCTATTAATTTATTAGAATTCGTGTGAGCTGGAGCTGTCACATAGGACACTACAGGTCTAATGGGCATATTGCCTTTATGCAGTTTAATAAATGAATATAGAGTAGGTACTTGTGGATTCATTATCGTTAATTTATATTTAATTTTATCATCAAATAAGCTACTATCTTTAATTACATTTTTAATAATTTTTGGATACATTTCTGTCGGATCTTTATTGATCTTTTAAAATTTATCCGGATTCAGAACTCCTACCATCTCTCTAGATTTAATGTTATCTTTAACCTGAAGGTTGAAATTAATTAATTTCATGAGAGCAGATTATAAAGTTGCCTTCTGTACAAATATTACATTAGGCAAATATATTAAAAATAATAAATCCAAGTCTGATAAATCTAAAAAATCAGGGGTAAACGAATTAGAATGTGGTTCCTGTGATAAGGTTTACATTGGCCAAACGGGTAGATCTTTCAATAAACGTATAAAAGAACACAAATCCTCATATAATAAAGAAAAAACAGACTCCAATTACGCTAAACATTTGATAGAAGCAAATCATACATTTAAAAACGAATATAAAATTTTGTATAGGGCTAATAAAGCTACAAATTGTACCATTTGGAAAGTTTAGAAATTAACAAGAGGAAAACCCGAAATATTTTATTGAATGACCAGTTGGATTTAAATGGTTCACCTCTGTTAAATCTTTATACCTAAAGAATAGACGAGGTGGGTAAACACCGATATTGTTTTATTGACACCATTAAGATTTTTATATATTTTTTTTATATTTGGTACATTTTAGTATCAGTTTTAAGTTAGCTCAAGACACAGTGTGTCGAAACAGCTGTCAAGCAGAAATAAATAAGTGGAAATTAATAAACTAAACGTATTTATTTTGTATACTAGTATAGTATTTTTAACAAAAACTTTAAAGATTTAGTTACCTTTTTAATACTATGAAATACTTGCCATCTTCAATTAAATTTTGAATTATTTGAATGTCTGATCTATTTCTGGATCACATGTATGACGACGATGTCCTAAGCAAACATCCAAAATAAATTTTAAAAAAGGATTTCAAGGTTAGAATGCATCACGAAACCATCAAGCATTTTGACTTAACCAAGACACATGAATCTAGGAGTATAAATACAAAAACCCTCTTAGAGAGGAGTAATTATCTCTAAATAGGGAAGTTAGTTTCATTTTAGTTAGGAAACATTATGAGTAGTATGGGTTTAGGCATGAATACGAAAGAAAAAAAAAAAATATATATATATATATATATATATATATATATATATATATATATATTATATATAAAGTAAATTGTACAGAAATTACAAAGACTATGTGGGAAAAAAAGAAGAAACTTTTTTTATCTTAAGCCAATGCAACTACAAAAATTATAAAGAAAAGTCCAATTAGAATTATAACATTATAATGATATCAAAAGAACAAAATTTTGCCTAGATATACATAGTCAATACATATAAAAATTACTTACAAGATGGTAGAATCAATAATTTTTTTTTTTTTAAATTATTAACTCTACCATCTTGTAAGTAATTTTGAAGTATGTATTGACTATGTATATCTAGGCAAAATTTTGTTCTTTTGATTGTCATTATAATGTTATAATTCTAATTGGACCTATTCTTTATAATTTTTGTAGTTGCTCCTGATGAAGCTAATAAACATTAGGGAAATATTGAGCACTTAAGATAAAAAGAGTTTCTTTTTTTTTTCCCACGGACCGCTAGACCCGACACAAAACTGCTTTGTTATATATATATATATATATATATATATATATATATATATATATATATATATATTTATATACAATATACAGGGTGATTCATGAGGAAATGTCAATACTTCAGGTACATATTTAGGGCCAAAAAATATACATAAAAGTCTATATAAATAAGTGTCCGCAAGGCCTTAGTTCTCGAGATACAGGGTGGGGTGTTAAAGTTTTTATTTAATTTTCCTATTTTTTAAATAAAATCTATGATAATGTAAATAATGGAGTGAAAATTGATATACGGGGGTTTTTTGGTATGACAAATTCGAATCTAATATTAGTATTGCTCTTACTTGTAGGGGGCGCCACCTACATGTCTTTCTACTTCTTCGAACAATCACAACTTTTTGTTACAGTCTTGTATTACATTTTTGAGCAAAACAAATTATTCCCTTGCCATTTCTACGTCAAAAAGGTATAACTGTTAAAAGTGGATACGAGCAACCGTTTTCGAGATATTTGGATTTAAAACAGTTTCGGCGCATGTGATTTTTTTTTATCAAATTCACATAAAGTATGCATGTATTGTAAAAAAATAGAAGTGTGCCTTGCCTGACAGAACAACTGCTGGTTGGTGTTCTCATCGTTTTTCCTGTTACTTAGCAATAGTAATGTTAGTTAATAATAAGATCAAATTTTGTCACTGTCAATTTCTGTTCATAACTTTTATTATCTGACAATAATCATTTAAGAAACTTTAGATCTAAATACGTCATTATGCCTGTGATATTCTCGCATCGTGAATATGCAGATATGATATTCGTCTATGGCTTCTGCAATGGGGTTGCAATTCAAGCAGTCGCGGAGTACCAGCGTCGTTTTCCAGATAGAAGGGTGCCAGATAGAAGAGTTTTTCAACAAGTTTTCACTACTGCTGGAGAATCTGGGATGTTTCCAAGTGCGAAAATTGTATCTGAAAGGGAATCGGGACCCAACGTTAAAGTAGAAGAGGCTATACTCAATGCCGTCGAAAATGATCCAAGCATAAGCACTAGGTGGATTGCAGATACTTATAAAATTACATAATCGTCTGCTTGGAGAAATCTTCACATTAATTGTTTATACCCATTTCATTTACAACGGGTCCAACATTTGCAGGAGGGTGATTTTGAGTTGAGAATGCAATTCTGTAACTGGATTAATGAAGATCGAAGGTTGTATAGGTATGTTTTGTTCACTGATGAGGCACAGTTCACGCGTCATGGTATAAATAATCTTCACAATGAACACCGGTGGTCCTATGAAAATCCTCACGCTACAGTAGAACATAATTTCCAACATAAATTTAGCATTAATGTGTGGTGTGGAATGTTAAATGGTCATTTAATTGGTCCATTTATAATCGACGGTAGTCTTACAGGAGAACAATATTTAAACTTTCTTGAAAATCACTTGCGAAATCTATTAGAAGATGTAAGACAAAACATGTACTTGCAGCGTGATGGAGCCCCTGCACACTACAGTTTACTTGTAAGAGATTTTTTAAACCAAAACTTTCCAAACCGATGGATTGGTCTGGGAGGTCCGTTTAATTGGCCACCTAGATCGCCAGACCTGAATCCTTTGGATTATTGTCTTTGGGGATGGTTCAAATCACTGGTATATTTCACTAAAATAAATACAAGAGAAGCATTATTGGGTCGGATAACAAATGCAGCACAAACACTAAGAAATGCGCCCGAATGTATCCACAGAGCAACCCGAGCTGTACACCATAGAGCTGACCTGTGCTTAGAAGCAAATGCTGGAATTTTTGAAAATTATAAAACGTAACCTAGATTTTATTAAAAACAACTTAATAATAACAATTTTAATAAAAATTAAATACCTTTTGTTTAGTTTATGTCTGAGGCACTGAATACACACCTCAAAAAAATGTGTTAGATTTTCTTTTCAAAGCTGTTGTGCCAAGATGCGTTTAAATTTGTACAACATAACAAACTTTTAAAATTTTGCGATAAACAATTACGTGCGCCGAAATTGTTTTAAATCCAAATATCTCGAAAACGGTCGTATCCACTTTTAACAGGTATACCGTTTTGACGTAAAAATGGCAAGGAAATAGTTTGTTTTACTCAAAAATGTAATACAAGACTGTACCAAAAAGTTGTGATTGTCCGAAGGAGTAGAAAGAAATGTAGGTGGCGCCCACTACAAGTAAGTGCAATACTAATATTAGATTCGGATTTGTCATACCAAAAAACCTCCGTATATCAATTTTCACTCTATTATTTACATTATCATAGATTTTATTTAAAAAATAGGAAAATTAAATAAAAACTTTAACACCCTGTATCTCGAGAACTAAGGCCTTGCGGACACTTATTATACAGACTTTTATGTTAATTTTTTGGTCCTGAATATGTACCTGACGTATTGACATTTCCTCATGAATCACTCTATATATATATATATATATATATATATATATATATATATATATATATATATATATATATATATAAAAGAGAAACAGAAATTTCAATTTCTGTGCGGTTCTTGGTCGTAAAAAGTTATATAAAACGAAACCAGTAACGGTAAGGATTACTCCTTCACCATTTTGTCGAGAATCGACCAAATATACATATATATATATATATATATATATATATATATATATATATATATATATATATATAAAGGAAATTTACCGATCGTTTATATAATACTGCAAAATGTTAAAAGGTTTTTAATTCTTTCATGAGTTTTCAATTAGTT
Organism: Kuschelorhynchus macadamiae; assembly: GCA_030620095.1. NCBI lineage: Eukaryota > Metazoa > Arthropoda > Insecta > Coleoptera > Curculionidae > Kuschelorhynchus > Kuschelorhynchus macadamiae. Next base: position 110,427 of record JAUTXW010000595.1, read on the forward strand.
TAGTGACAAATATTGCAAGCAGTTGTTAGTTAAGTGACAGAATAATAATAGTTTTACTAGGAACTGAACAGGTGCGTACACTACGACTATATACCATTGACACTATCGACTGAAGGACGTACCGAAACACTTTTAAAGAAGATGAAATTAAAGTTTTAAAAACAGTTGGAAATATATTTATTTATTAGCCCAACAATAAAAAATGTACATAATACATGGATTAGTACTTTTCAACAAACATACGCAAATATTTAACATGTACTATACGTAACAAAACAAACATTCATAATACTTAACTATTGAACAATTAATTAATTAAAATATTTTTGTAGTCACAACATTTAATAAAACAACTATAGCGTAAATTATTAAAATAAATTTTATATATACCTCACCTTGGAAACGACAATATTATTTATAGTAATAATTTTGATGTTCTGAAAGTCTTAACCGATGGGTGAGATCTATATTAATTCCGTAATTATAAAAACCATTATCTTTCTTACAGGTGATATTTAAATTGAATTGTAGTGTTTTGAAAATCATTATATTATTTTAGGTTATTTTTTTATTATCAAATTTAATTATTATTTCATTAGGTTGTGATAAATTTGACTTAGATTTTGTAAATTGCCCAAAAAAGTATATAGGAGTGACAACACAATACTTAGATAGTCGATTAAACGGCCACAAATATACAAAAAACGCATCTACTGCACTCCACAAACACGAACATACAGAAAAACATGAATTCGATTTTAAACAAGCCAAAATTTTAGAGCAAAAAACTAATTATCGAAAACTCACAAAAAAAGAAATGATACAAATTAAAAAAGAGAAAGATGCCGTCAACGATAAAAAAGACATCAATAACTTTTACAAACAAGAAATTTATCATAATCTGATATCTAAGTAAATTAGTCTAAATAAATAAACCACTCCATACATAAAACCCTGTACATTTCAGTAAGATCATAAACCCAAACTCGGTACAGCAATAAAAATCTAAGTGAATATAAAAAAAAAGAAAAAATTTGTCACGTTTTTATCTACCAGAATTCCAGACGTGTCGAAATTATTGCAATCGCAAACCATTCGTAAAACTGACACGTTTCCAAGGTATGTACTCTGTATAATATTAATTTTGTTTTAAATGTATTTTTGTTTTCATGATCATAGTTTGTTTTTTTGAGTAATGTTTTTTCAATAATGTTTTAACCATTTTAAAATTTAAATACTAACTATACATGTTTTTATTGTAGAAATTAAATATCTTGATAAAGCTCAATATAAAGAGCGAAACGTCGATTGAATTATAGTTTTACTTCTCAATAAGTTAACCTATGCCCAATTGATTTACAATAAATATTACATAGATATACATACATTGATTTTTTACAAGAAATGATGTTTATATTGCACCTAGGGAACTGAACCCCGGTATTTGCAGTAGTATAGTCTTGATATTAATATAATAAATTTACTAAATGTATACATATAGGTAGAGTAAGATATAGCTAATGTTTAGAAATTAGTTTAATTAATAATAAAGATGGCTTATTTAAGTTAAAAAAGTCATAAAATATACATATTTAACAGTTTCTAAAAAGTTTTCTATTTTTTATGTCTATAGGCAAAATATTGTAAATTTTAGAAGCAAGATAATTAGTAGATGTAAGATTACTACTGGTTCTAGAACTAGGTATCACAAGATGTCTGTTTGTTCTATTTTGGGTTCCGTGACGATGACAGATATAATTTTTAAGCTCTGATGATTTATGTACATACATAGAGTTTGACAAAACATATAGGGATCGGACATCAAAAATATCCATAGAGTACAATAATTCAGTGGGAAAACGTTTATTTTTTTATATATGACTTTAAGTATAAAATTTTAAGCAACCATTAGGGGTTGTAGGCTATTCTCGTATAGACCAACCCAAACCATGATACCATATCTTATCAATGATTCTATTAATGACTTGTAAACTGATATTAAAACTTTTTTACCAAGAATCTCTCTCAAAATGTAAAACTTATCAATTAACTGTCTAATATTTTTTGTCAGCTTTTGGACATGTGGACTCCATTTAAGGTTTTTATCAATAATAACTCCCAAGTACTTCATAGAGTCAACCTCACAGATTACAGAATCTAGATTTTCAATTTCAATACTATTAAAGTCAGAACGTCCACTGGATGTGAGAGAGAAGGCAATATATTTTGTCTTAGATGCATTTAAAGTTAATTTGAAAGAGTCCAACCAGTTTTAATTTTATAAATACCATCAATAGTTGATTTTTTTACATGAGCCCAGGTTTCACCTTCAAAGATAACAACCGTATCCTCAGCATATGATATCACAATACGATTATCAATTTTTATATTAGTTAAGGAATTTATATATGTAATAAAAAGAATAGGCCCCAGAACAGTGCCCTGGAGTATCCCTATCCTTACAATTAATGGATCACTGAATGTATCTTCCACTTTAACCATCTGCTGTCTATTGGTGAGGTAACTCTCAAATACATCCAACACAGTCCCACTCACTCCGTAAGTGTTTAGAATACCCAAGAACATATTGTGAGGCACTGTATCGAATGCCTTAGCAAGATCCAGGAAAACTCCCAGATACTTCCAGTTTTTATCAAGACTTTCTGTTACATGTTGGTAAATATATATATATATATATATATATATATATATATATATATATATATATACCTATATATATATATATATATATATATATATATATATATATATATACAGTGTGTCTAATTAAGTTCTCTACATATGGGAAACTTTTTTATTAGTAGTTTTACAGAAAAAAGTTACTTTTGATAAAAAGTTCTGCTTTCTGCCAAAATAATATTAAAATATTCAAACTTGAGTTGCATATACAGGGTGGTCAAAAATTCCAAAAAATCGAAATTGACTCAAGAGAAAAGTACCTTTAATTTTTATTTTATAGCAAAATGTAATACAAAATCTTACTTAGAATAAAAAATCATATCTAGCACTAGATTCGTTGCTTCCTATCTGAAATCACTTCTTAAGGAAGGTAAAACTTTGGCTTCTTATTAACAAGTCCAGTTTCTTACTTTTGTTCCTACCTACATACCAGCAAAATTTCCATTATTTATCGATTGTTGATAATGGCATTGTCACTGCCCTTGTCAACCACAATATTGTATTACTTTATTGAAACATCAGTTTGAATATAGTAATAGTAAAAAGAAATGCCGCTGAAATTAAGCAAAGAAGATAAAATTGAAATAATTTAATTGTCGGAGAAAATTATAAAACATTTTGAGAAGCTGCAGACATTTTTAACAACAGACACCTCAATAAAATTATACATTTCACAACAGTGGGGAATGTTCTATGTAGAAAATAACTTCACTAATTTTAATTCTAATAAACATTAGATGAAAATAACTTAATTAACAATGCACATTTGCCTCAACATATCCACCATCTCTTTCCATGCTGGTAACCGTTCTTACAGAAAATTCTCTTAAAACGTTTCTAATCATGGCAGGCGTTATGGCCTGTACCTCTTCCCTAATTACCCTCTCCAAATGATCAACATTCTGAAATGGCCTCTTTAGATACACTTTCTCTTTTAAGTAGCCCCAAAAGAAATAATCAAGAGGGTTCAAGTCCGGAGATCTAGGTGGCCAGAAAATATCAGAATACCTGTCGATTACTCGATAAAATTTAAGTATTGTCTTACATCCCTTGCTCCGTGGCGTGGTGCGCCATCTTGCTGGTACCATATTTGGAACCTCTCACTTATGGGTACTTCATGAATAAAATCGTACAAGTATGTATTTAGAAAATCCAAGTAGCGTTGACTATTTAAATTGTGTCGAAAAAAAACTGGTCCAATTACTCTATCTTTATAAATTCCGCACCACTTATTTGTTTTGAATGAATATTGATCACGAGTTTGTATAACAAAATTAGGATTAACGTCACTCCATCAACGACAGTTTTGCGAACTTGCAGTCCCATTGGAAGTCAACGTTGCTTCATCGGTAAAAATAATGCGTCTTGCCATAAAAGGATCATCTTCTAGCTCCCCTTGTATCAGACAGAAAAACTCAAACCGTCGCTCAAAGTCTCCTGGTCTCAAGGTATGTATAAATTTTGGTTTGTAAGGTGGAAAACTGTTTTCTTTCAATGTTTTTGAAACTGTATCTTTACCTACGTTATTTGGCAATGTTGCTGATCTTTTACGTAGGGACTTTTTAGGGTCTTCTATCACAGAGAGCATTACTTGATTTGTAGTTTCGTCATTCGCAACCCTTGACCTCCGTTTCTTGTTAAAGTCATTTTCTACATTTCCAAAAGTCTTGAATTCATAGAATATATATATATATATATAATTATATATATATGTTATAAAAATGTGCAGCTTTTCGAAATGTTTTATAATTTTCTCCGACAATTAAAATTATTTCAATTTTATCTTCTTTGCTTAATTTCAGCGGCATTTCTTTTTCTATAATATTCAAACTGATGTTTCAATAAAGTAATACAATATTGTGGTTGACAATGGCAGTGACAATGCCATTATCAACAATCGATAAATAAGGAAATTTTGCTGATATGTAGGTAGGATCAAAAGTAAGAAACTGGACTTGCCAGTAAGAAGCCAAAGTTTTACATTCCTTAAGAAGTGATTTCAGATAGGAAGCAACGAATCTAGTGCTAGATATGTTTTTTATTCTAAGTAAATTTTGTATTACATTTTGCTATAAAATAAAAATTAAAGGTACTTTTCTCTTGAGTCAATTTCGATTTTTTGGAATTTTTGACCACCCTGTATACGTAATCTCAAGTTTGAATATTTTAATATTATTTTAGCAGAAAGCAGAACTTTTTATAAAGAGTAACTTTTTTCCGTAAAACTACTAATAAAAAAGTTTCCCATATGTAGAGAACTTAAGTAGAGAACTATATATATATATATATATATATATATATATATATATATATATATATATATATATATATATTAATTATTATATTTAGCAGAGAAAAAAAATTATAACCCGGTACGAAACACTTGATTTCCCAAGATATCACAAGACAGTATTATTAGCGAAACTTATCAGAAATTAAAAAAAAAAAACAGAAAAAATAATTATTCTCTAAAGTCAATTTGGCTATGGTACCACATAATTTAATTTTTAAAATGAGCACATTACGGTATTTTGTGATATAAAAATATATAAATGTGGCTGGCTCTGTCTGTAAATAAACATATAGTTCAAGCATGTACAAAAAATAAAACCAATTACCAGATCGAATGATTTATCCAAATTACACATCTCAGGTACTTTGATTAATTTTCGCTAGGTTCTTCGTCGACCGCGATAACAATTTCATCAATGTCACTTCCTTTTAAAATTATTTTTTTATCGTTCGCACAATCAACGTACACATATGACCATTTAAGGTCCATGACGATTTGCCCACAAGAGCTCCAGCCTTTTTAAAGAGAATAAGATTTTCATTTGTTAGCATTTTAATAATCACTATGCCCGAACTTTTGAGAATTTTTTCTCGAACCCATTTACGACAAAATATGGCTGTGATCGGCCTTGGCTTGCCACCTTTTCCGATTTTTTCGTCTTTTTTGCCCATCCGATGCAAATAACTAAGATCGGACTTGTTTATATCTAGAGAAAGTTTTTCTTTAAATAGTTTTATCAGAGTAGTCTTGTTTGTTTCTTCCTTTATGCCATGAATAATTAAAAAATGGCCGTTTTTTTTGTAGTTCTAGCTGGCGAACTTGTTTTTGAAGCAATAAAACGGACATTTTAATACTATTCGCGTCACAGGATTAGTTTATTAGCATTAAATTCTGTTGACAGTCGATTAACATGTGCACTAATTTCTTTTAGACTAACGGTCTTACCAGCCATTTTCCTTTAACTAATTGTATCTTTAAACTAACTTGGCACTTCACTCTTACTGAAAAATGTTTTTTACTGACTTTTAACTGATTATTTACTTCACATTTAATTATTTTTCCAGTGCCATCTACTATGACGCACTTTTTAACAAACTTCCTGCCTACGGTCTTTCTCCAAAACTTTTTACTGTATTGCTAGTTTTCTTTCTCCAACAGAACTATTTCTGTAGTGGTTGACGGCAGTTCATCAAACTTTCGCCAAATCGACGCAAGCGTTCCGCAGGGTTCAGTACTGGTAGGGGAGGAGGGGGCACAGAGGACCTAGTGCTGGGGCACAGAGGTCCTAGTACGGGGTGTTGGGATCATGCATTGAATAAACAATATTTGAATAGGATTTTTATAAAAAGACTGATGGGTTGCAAAAATCGTTTATAGCAGCTTAACAGCTAACAAAAAATATTAATTTTAATAATATATTTAAGAACATTTCAGACAAATAAATTCTGCATCGTCTTCTGACACTCCTGCGCAAGCCTCATGTACCCAACCTTTGCAATTCTGATATTGAATCCATCCCTCCCCTTCCCTTGATTCGCCATACCTACTCGGACAATAAATGCATATGGTGTTAGTGTCGTCTTCTTCACTATCGCTACTTAAAACTTCCACCACTTTTTTTGCGCGGTTTTCTTTTTTTTAATATTAGACTTTTCTTCTACATTTCTAGTAAGTTTTCTTTTTACACTTTTGGTATTTTGTTTTTTTTTCTACTTCTTTGGCCATAAGCTGGTCCTTAAATGGGGAACTTGTTAATTATTCAGCTTGCTGAGCTCTGCTTTTGGAAAACTTTTTAGGATAGCATCTTTGAAGGAAGTGTAACTGCAGCTCGGTTGTGGTTCTTTGAATAAGCTTTGAGGTTCAGGTTGGTGATCATCCTCATCTGAAACATTTTCGGCAGCGATAGGCCTCTCGGTTTCTTGCTGTACCGGGACGTCTGTAACTTCAGCGGGCAGAAAACATTCGTCAGGAAATATTTCATTATTGAATGTATAAATTCCTGTCGTTTGAAAACCCTTTATGGCTTTTTCCAAGGTGGCAGCATGAAGAAATGCCTTTGAAAATATTTCTACGATATCATATAATGACACACGAGATCCAGGGTTATTAGTGTGCCATAAGTCACACTCCTTTGATACTGATGTTTTAAGGACCCAAACACAGTGCAGTCAAGGGGTTGCAGGCGATGACTGGTGTGGGGCGGGAGAGAGACCATTATAATATTATTTTCTCTTGCTTTATTTATTGCGGCAAGCCTCCTATGACTATTGTGATTGTCAAGAATTAATAACATTTTCTTATCGGGACCGGGTTCCACATGGTTAATAAAGTGATCTAAATACTTGACGAAATGATCGGAATCCATCCATCCAGAACCATTTGCATAGCCATCTGCACTCGCTGTCGAGGAAAAAGAAAAAACGGAGGGACGTAAGATCCTGCAGCTGAAATCCCACAAACTGCAGTTACATCAAACCCACGTTCAGTGCTCACTATCCGCCCCAACCTGGTTTTTTCCTTTTTTAGCTAGACTTTTTCTGGGTACAGGTACTGAAGTAATCCCAGTCTCATCAATATTATATATTTGGCCTGGTTGAATATTGCTCTTCTCTAAAACTGATCGTACAACATCAAAAAACCTTTGAACCTGGGGCTTATTAAATCCTGCAGCTCGTGCTATGCTTGTGGCTTAGGGAGCTCTAATGGAAAGTTGAGGATTTTGTTTTTTCAACCCCGCCAACCAGTCACTACCAGCTAATTTGGCATTCTTATTAATTCAAATGCAAATCGACGAGCATCGAGAGGGGTTATTCCATAAAATCGCTTCTCTAGGTCTAGAATATGCTCCACTAGTTCAGTTTCTTGTTGGTCAGTAAACACTTGTTTAAAATGAACATTTCTTGGTGTTTTTGGCATCATTTCATTATTTTTTCAGCGCAAAATACAGGTCTTAGGTATCTTAAAACGTTGAGCTGCTTGTCGAACTGAAATTTCGTTTCGGTTGATCATTTCCAGTGCCCTGGTCATGTCTTCTTCTGCCCACGAAGGCTCGGGTTTTTTCTTTACGTAGTTACGTACCATCTAAAAACAATATTTTTCATGATAATATACACATCACATAATTGAATTAATTCTAAGACACTTAAATTCATATTTAAGCAACAACATACTGCTTTGGAGCACAGAGGACCATAGGCGGTCCTTTGTGCCCCAGTTAATAAATTTAAATTTCCCGCCACTCCACTGAATGTTTGTTTACACCTGAGTTAACCAACTTGTTTTTAAGTAAAAAAGTTATGTTTTAGTGGGTTATAATAAGAAATAACAATACACGCATAATAACGCAATAATCACACTTGACAAAACTATAAAATTTAGCATGGCTTACCTTAAAAACCAATGTTTTGTTTGCTGCGACCTGCACACTGCACGAACATTGCTGTAACTGTCAGAAATATAAAAATACACCGCTAGTTTGCTATTTTTAACAATATTTAAAAGATGGCGCCACGTATAACAGAATAAATCAAGCGGACATTTGTGCCCCAGCGATCCTCTGTGCCCCCTTCTCCCCTACCTACCCTATTCCTCTTGCACATCAATGTCTCGTACGACCATAGAAAAATTATAGTGTGCAACCTATTTGAAAATAGATATTTTCGCACTCGCATGTCTTATGGACATATCGCCATCCTCGTGTGAAAAGAGCCTTTTTCCAAATTTGTTATAATATACTATTTTCAAACTGCCCAAATATCGATCTCGCTGACCTACCGAATTCAAAAACAATCGTGAAATAACGAAGAGGTATGCAAATTCGGATCGTAAGTGTTTAATGTTGCTATTTTCTATTTTAGAATGTAAAGAAAAAGTCACAATTTATGTCGCCACTGTGTTAAAACGATAGCTGCCGATATATTTTAAACGAACATAAAAATTCGGTGTTTATCACCGAAAAAAGCTGTATTTCAAATGTAAAAAACGAGCAATATAACGGTATAAAACATACATGTAGAGACATCAGATGGATCCTGAAATCAACTAGTTGAATTATTGAACAGCTTAAGGAAAACAGCTGGTGTTCGAAGGAAAGACGGTCCCCCGAAGAGACGCACTCTAAGCAAATGAGTATTTATGAAGGAGAAACGCGAGTTGACTCTCAAATAAATCCGTCATTTAATATGCTCCAAGTATTTCTTTTTCGGCGCATTGTTTATTTATGCGGAATTTATAGGTCGTATAAAAATATGTTTATCACCCTTTAGAGCTGGAAAAAAAGGGCCCAAGTAGCGCCAATGTGTTTATAAAGGTAATATACATTGTAGTGTAACTGAATATTTTTAAAGGAATTTATAAGCACTTATATGATTATAAAATTATATATTTCTCTAGTTTTCCCTGTTCTGAGCAACCTGATACGAATTGAGACTGATGATGATGTCATTGTACCAAACGTTGTTAGGGTCTGCCAGTGGTCTTCATTTGGTCAGGTTTCTACTCCAGATAGTAGTGTTTCTTGCTACAAGCTCTGCCCAGTTCCATTTTAGGGAGAAAATTCTGTATAACTTGTAAAACCGATTTAATAATTAGTTTGCTGTTAATATTGTTATCAATTACACTTAATATTTTTTAATATCAAAGAAATAACGATAATTTTTTACTATAAAAAAAAAGTAGATGGTTTTTATTAGCTCCATTAACCTAATTAGTATTCATGGCAGTTTTGATTAAAATAAAACTTACCTATAATCGCGTACTTAAGATAAAATTTAAAATATTTCAAAAAGTATAATGTTTGGGTACAGGACTACGAAAGCGTAGAAGGGCCGCATTTTTTTTATTTTTATTTTTGTAACAAATTCCGACTTCTAACTCGGAATCCCGACTTCTATCTCAGAATTCCGACTTCTGTCTCGAAATTCCGACTTCTATCTCGGAATTCCGACTTCTAACTCGGAATTCCGACTTCTATCTTGGAATTCCGACTTCTATCTCGGAATGCGTTGTAATTAATACACGCTCGCTTATTAGCGCAATCACTTTTTCATATTCTTTTAACGCCAAATGAGGCGTTCATTCTAAATGAAATTAATATTTTAATTATAGGGCTCAGGATGAAGCTAAGTCAAACTACAAGAAACTTATTAGCTGTGCATAAAGTCCAAATTAAAAAATAACGACTGGGTCAGTTCTGATGGCTTGAATATGGTTGATATGAAAAATAAAATGTTGTACTTTGCTTTATCTTTTTCATAGATAGTAGAAATAATAAAACGCCATTTAGTAAGAACATCTGATCCATATTATGTTAAAAGGATGCAATAGCATGAAGGGTAGTGCACGCATATATATTATATATATATATATATATATATATATATATATATATATATATATATATATATAAGTCGGAATTTTAATTTAGAAGTCGGAATTCCGAGTTAAAAGTCGAAATTTGTTACAAAAATAAAAATAAAAAAATTGTGGCCCTTTAACGTTTTCGTACAGGACATACTTAACTAAAAGAAAAGGTGTTTAAGAGGCTAATCAGAATAATGAAAAAAATTCCGGTTGTTCTAATGAAAAAATGCATATTTAAATAAGCCGAATTCGTCACGCTATCAAAAACACCCTATATAGCAAATTATCCAAATAGTAGTATGAGTATGTACCAGGTACCAAAGAGTACTACGTAAAAGTTAGGTTAGCTAACTCTACAGTTAATTGTCATTTTTGAAATGAGTCCCTTAAAATTCCCAAAATATCAATAAAAAATCAATTACTTGGCAACGCATCATTTAAATCTAAAAAAACAAAACCATCGTAATGCTTTTTTCTTGTTGAATAAAACGGCTCAAAAATATACAGGGTGTCCTATTAAAAAGAAAAAATTTATTTATTATATCTTTTTTGGGATACCTGTGTTATTAAAAAATATTTTTATCAAATTTTTTGTATCTCTTTTGATTTAGGCGATATCGAACAAACAAATAAACAAACAAACATAAGTATGCTTAATTGCAGCAGGAAAATTGTTACAATGTTATGGACAAAGCGAAATTTACCTTAAAAGTACAGAAACAAAACAATGAAAAAAACGAAAATATCAATCGATTAAATTGTAAATATACCGAAAAGCGGTCAATGCGAGGTGAATAATTTCGTTGACGTTGAAATTAAAATTATGCGACTCTACTTTGTTATCGTTATATAAGCAAAATATGTGAAGTTATACAAAAAGTGTATTGAACTGATATAGTAATTAAACTGTATTAAAAAAAAGAAACTGTATAACTTTAATCTAATACATAAGACAATTTATTTTAACGGACTATCAGGCAGTTCATTCCACTATAAAATGATTTTAAATTCTATGCTAGCAGCTGAAACATGTCACCCAAAAAGATTTAAGTCAACAAACAAATAAAAAACATTTTAATGATACTTATTCTATAAAAATTATCAACGCAGTAAAAAGGTCTTTAAATGAGGTACGCTTTGGTTTTTTTTCGAAAGAGTGCAAACATAGGGGTAGTTTTTAAATATACTAGAAGATGGTTGTAAAGTTTTAGGCATTGTAAATAATTGATTTCTTTTATTAATTCCGTGGAAGGAATGGAAAGGTATATGTCACGTCTAGAGTTTCTGGTAGGATACACGTGTCGTGTCTTTTCCGGTAAAGTGTTTATTTTTTTCTCATCAAACAGACGGTTTCTAAAATAAATATTGCAAGAAGTGTTAATATTTCATGTTTTTTGAAATAGTATTGGCTGTACGCTCTGTTATTTAGACCAAACAAGTAGCAAATTGCTCTCTTTTGAAGCCTAAAAATACTAAGAAATTGCTCGGTGGTACAGCAGCCACAAAAGGGAAGGTCATAGCGGAGATGAGATTCGAATAGAGAGAAATAAGTTAGTCTGGCAGAAGACACGTCCAGTTGTTTTGAAACTGATCGAATGGCAAAGCAGGAGGTAGAAAGTTTTTTAGTTAAGGTGTCAATATGCTGAGACCATTTTAGTTTTTGTTTATATTCAAACCCAGGAATTTAACCGATTCAACGTATTTAATATTGCGGTTAAGTAGCTGAAGTAGATGTAAAGTCCCTTTATAAGATAATATTATTATCTTATAAGTATTATCCACATTGCAGCAAAGCATATTGGAATCAGACCAAGCCTTCATCATAACAAAGTCGTTGGAAATATTGGAATGTAAAGAAGTTGTATCAAAATCACTCCATGTTATGCGTGTGTCGTCAGCAAAGAGAGACATTCTCGCCTAATTTTTAGGTTGGCGAACACCTTATTGACGCATCTGATGTAAAGTGTATTTTGGAGACATAAATATTTTACTATGAAGAATGATAGCAATAAGAAAGTATTAATACCTTTTAGTACTTGCACTGTTGAAAAATCTTTTCAGCACATATTTATAGCTTTGTCTGTGTTTTTATTTTATAACATACATCCCAAACCTAATTTTTTCCTAAATCTTAACGTCTTTATTAGCCACAAACCTCTGATTATTATCAGGGCCAAACCGTAAGATTACACTAGATCGAATTCTGCTGCTGATCAAAACTTTAAATAATTTAAGCTAAAGAAAATGCAAATCAACTGAATAATAATCAGAGTCTTCATCAACACCTCAAATTCTACCTGTGTACTTCAATTTCGATATAATCGGCGAAAATGAACATTTACCTATAATGCTTATAATCACGATTTATCTATGTAAATAAATTCACTTTATCAAAATGTCACAAAACTTCTGCTTTGCAATAACGGCTGGTATCGACATGGATTTTCCGTATGTTTAGACAGCGTCTGCCGCATTTAAGAGACAGAAAAAACCTTAAATATGAAGGTTGTAGAGAATATCCTGAACCGCCAGGATTCGTGACCAGAAAAAACAAATGAACATTGGAAATTAACAAAATGCGCATCTACCTGCGAAAAAATATGCTTGATTGAAATACTGAGACAATGAGACATAAAAAGTAAATAAATTAGATCTTTTGGAATAATTCCTTAATCTAAAATATCTTTTACCTTCAAATCTGCTTAGTAATCCAGGCCAACAATTACCTAAGATGCGCTGGAATTCCGCTAGGCAAAAATAGACTTTTTGATAGCACGGTTGTGCGGTTTGGGCCTATTTCTAGCGGAATTTCATGCATGCTTTTGTTCCTGGCATGCAAGAGATTATAAATGAGTATGCAAGTGTCCGAAATGTTTTCTTAGGTTATTTATAAAGTTATCGTAGTTGAGTAGTAAGCGAAAGCGAGTTGTGTAATTTGGGGCAAAAGTATGCTTACATGTTCTGACAAAAAGTACGGGGTATATCAGAGTTAAAAATCAGTGGCTAATTTAGTGTTACAACTTTATGTTTCATAAAACGTGCAGCATTTATAGCTAACATGTTTTGTTTTCGGCAAAATAAATCGAGAGAAAAGAAAATTTAAAAGTTGACTGCCACACCGGAACTTCCCTCGTTGTGATTTTTTTCCATTTGTTAGGAATAGTGAAGTGTGACCCAATTTAGTTCAGTACACAGTCACAGTATATATGTTGTAACATATACTGTCTCTTCATTTTTATTTGGTAAACATATTGGATTCCTACCAATATGTTTACCATTTCTTTTCTACCTATGCAACACATGACTTTTGGGAACCATTTAAAATAAATTCATAGATGTTGTAAAAATTTTATTTCGCTATCCTATATTATCAGTCGTCTTTACCTACTACTTATACAGGGTGGTCCTTTTAAAGTGTTACAAAGGGATATTGAGAAAACGGCTGATTGAAAATAAATGAAATTTCTAGGTATGCAATGGGTCGTTGGGGGACATTTTTTGACGGAGTTAGTAATGTTTTAACCTTTTCTACTGTTTAGGGGTGGGGGGTAACTTTTAAATGTTAAATGGAAAGCTGCAGTTTTTTTTGCAGATTCGTAATCTCCAGAAAAAACTACGTTATAATCAATGAATAATTTAATGTCAATGTCAATTTCACTACGCTAAATTCAACAAAATTAAAAAGAAAATCAACAGAAGAAAAAACCGATATTAGGTACATGATTTTATTTTATTAGGTGTTCAAAATGACGGCCATTTTGTTCTAAACATTTATTAACTCTCTTTCGCAAAGAATTCCGCACTGTGAATAACATATCTGGGGTGATTTCTCGAACTGCTCGCGTAATCCTTTCTCTCATGTCTTCGGCTGTAGTTGGAGCAGTCACCACGACTTTTTCTTTGACAAAACCCCATAAGAAAAAATCAAGGGGGGTTAAGCACGTACTTCTCGACAGTAATGTGGTAGTGCACCGTCCTGTTGGAACCAAATTGCTTAACGTTGTTGCTCTGGAATATCTGGCATCAATCTTTGCAAGTCATCTCGAAGGAAATCGCAGTATTGCTGTCCATTAAGACTACCATCGAAAAAATGAAGTCCAATAACAATATTGCCAAATATTCCACACCAAGTATTTATGGACCAAGGGTGTTGATTAGCGAAGGTTCGCATCCAGTTTGGTTTTTGTTCAGTAATAATGCATATTGTGACGATTGACTTGACCATGGTTAGTGAATGTTGCTTCGTCAGAAAATATTGTATTTTCCAGTGAGTTGTTTTCATTGATCCATAGTCGAAACCACCGACAAAATTGCAACCGCCTCTCGAAGTCCTGTCCATACAATTCTTGATGTAAGGTAATATGGTAAGGATGAAATTTAAAATTGTACAAAATCCTGAGAACGGATGTTTTACACATCCCGGCGTCTTTAGATAGTTCTCAGGAACCAATATGAGAGTTGAGAGCTACTGTTCCCAAAACTCCTACCGCCATATCGTCGTTCGTTTTAGTTTTCCTCCTGCTGCGTTTTCTGGATGAGAGTTGGCCGGTCCGGCGACTCCTAGTCTCTAATCGTTTGAACGCCATGTGAGATTTTGATGGTAAGTGGGGAAATCTTACCGCCCAATGTTCAGAAGCATTGCGATAGTTTTTTATACAATCTCCGAGAATTAATAACATGTCAACTTGGCAGACGAATTCATTCATTTTAAGGATAGGTAGTTAAAATCTCAACTAAGATTATTAAATACGAACAGAAATAACACAGCTAAATAATAAACGAACAGAACTTAAAAAAAAAACAATAAACGAACACAATGAACACTTATTTTAACAAGACGCTTAAACTAAAGACTTTAAATTCGAAGATAATTTAAGAAAATTACTGGCAATATCATAACATGTCAAGTCGTTCGTTGTCATGATAACTGCAATAGTGGCGGCTGGTGAATCATCGCTGCAGTGCCGCAGAGCTAACAAAAAAATCAGGAACAAAATAATTAACTACATAATCTTACCAAAATACCGTATTTTTTTTATCCGGTTGACATGGTAATTCTCGGAGGATGTAGAAAAAACAACGACAATGCTTCTGACCAAAATGGTTGTCATCTCGAACACCTATTATAATAAAATCATGTACCTAATATCAGTTTTTTCTTCTGTTGAATTTCTTTTTAATTTTTGACATTAAATTATTCATTGATTATAACGTAGTTTTTTTTGGAGAATACGAATCTGTAAAGAAAACTGCACCTTTCCACTTAACATTTAAAAGTTACCCCCACCCCTAAAAAGTGGAAACGGTTAAAACATTACTTACTCCGTCAAAAAATATCCTCCAACGACTCATTGCATCACTAGAAATTTCATTTATTTTCAATCAGCCGTTTTCTCAATATCGCTTTGTAACACTTTAAAAGGACCACCCTGTATATACACTGCTTTAACATAAATATAAGAGGATCGTTAACAAAAACCATTTAGAAGCTTATAATCTGGAAAATATCTGTTGTCCAACGTAGCAGCACGGTAAATAATAGCTATTCATTAATTCTCAATAATGTATTCAGAAAAAGTTGTGCATTAATGTTATACAATTGTGCAGAAAATACATTCAGGAGTATCTAAAATAGATGCCTTCATTTGTGGATCGTTTAACCAAAATTGTAAATATTTTATCCACAAACCAATGCTAAAAAGGCTAATATTCGCTGTGCATTACTAAACTACAACATTGTTCAGATTTTAAGAATAAAACTTGTGTAAAAATACCAATAGCGTCACCTGTTAAAATCTTCAGAACAAAATGATTCATTTTTTCTGAACAATTATGTTTATATTTTATCTAACCCCACGCATCCAAGCCCTGATTGAACCGCAGAAATCGGATGTTTTCAATTGTAGCGCTGTGGTGGCGACATTCGAAAGTATAATTCAACAAACACAAAGGGTTATTTGGTTTATAGACTACAGGTTTATCCAAAAAAAATACTATCTTGGGGAGTAGTGTTGCCATTTTGTTTTTGTACACATTCAGACACAATTTGTGCACTAAATCTACACAATTGTGCAGAATTAATGCATATTTTTTTAGAGTGAGGTAAATACTAAAAATATGGGTTTCATGGAGGATATAGAATCTATTTATGTATCCTAAGGATGCAACAATAAAGTTGCGAAATGTCGACAATTTAAAAAAAGTATCCTGTTTTTTACTGGATCCTAACCCCAAATAATACATCGGTAATTAGAAACTTAATATCTGAGCAATATCTGCGTACCAACGGAGTAAGTACAGACTAATAATATGGGTTCCATGCTGGATACATAATCTACCTATCTGTCCTAAAGATGCAACAATAAAGTTGCGAAACGTCGACTATTGAAAAATAGACTTTGATTTTTTACTGGATCTGAACCCCAAATAATACACCACGCTAACATAACCACAAGAGGATTGTTAACGAAAACCATTTAGAAACTTAATATCTAAGAAATATATGCGGACCAACGGAGTAGGTAAAGACTAATAATATGGGTTTCATGCAGGACATAAGATCTACGTGTCCTGAGGATGCAACAATTAAGTTGCAAAACGTCGAAAATTTAAAAAAGTATTTGTTTTTTTTTACTGGATCTTACCTCAAATAAAACACTACTCTAACAAATTTTTTTAACACTGTTCCGCCTTATTGGATTTTTACCAAAATATTACCAGGCCATCCCCACATTACCCTTAATTTTTGGTCAAAATTTGAAGTTAATCGGATAAGTAATATTTAAGCTATCTCCCGAACAAACATATTTTTTTGGCATCTAGGGACGCTAAAACGAAAAGACGTGTAAAATCTGAAAGGGTGATTTTTTCACGAATACAAACATTTTACTCGGCCGCCATTTTGTTCGGCCACCTAGAATTAGTACCAAAATGTTACCACTTAATTCAAACATAATACTTCATGTTTTTGCAAAGTTTGAGGTAATGCAATTTTGTTACGCCATATTTGATTTCTACCAAATTGTTACCAGGACATCATGATACGACCCTTAATTTTTGACCAAAATCTGAAGTCAATCGGGTAAGGAGTATTTAAGATATGCAGCGAACTGGCATACAGAGAGACAGACCGACAGACGGACCGACGTAATTGATAAAACATGTTTTTTAGCAGCGACGCTAAAACGTGAAGATATGTAAAACCTAAGAGGGTGTTTTTTTTTCACGATTACGAAAATTTTATTTGGCTACTATTTTCTTCCCCCATCTTGAATTAGTAACACAGTTTTACTAGTTGATCCCTATACCACAAGCAGTTACAGCGCACAATTGGAAATCAAACCATTAAGCAAGTTTTCAGGTTGAATTTTTAAATATTTTATTAAGCCGCCATTTTGTTCCGCCGTCTTGGATTCGTACCAAAATGTTACCAGTTGATTCCAACACAATACTTAATGTTTTTGCAAAATTTGAGATAAATTGGATAAGTAGTTTTTTAATAGTAATATTTTTAACATTTCACTAGGGTGCCATTTTGTTTCGCCACATTGGCTTTTTACCAAAATGTTACCAGGTCATCCCCATACGACCCTCAATTTTTGACCAAAAGTTGAAGTCAATCGGGTAAGTAGTTTTTTAGCTACGCCACGAACAGACAGACAGACTAACGGAATTGAGAAAACATGTTTGTCGTTATCTAGGGACCCTGAAACGTGAAGATCTGAAAAAATCTCGGAGGGTGATTTTTTCACCGAAGTTATTTACTTTTTTTTCACAGAAATGCGAAGCAGATTCAAAAAAATGTATTCTATTTCCTATCACTTTTTAATTTACTGTTTGCTTCTACGACTCGTATAAAAAATACGACTTGAAGAAAATTTGCAAATATATTTTACGTTTTTTTATACATTGAAAAACTCCAAAACATCCAGTCGCCTTTAATAAAACGCAGGTATTGCCGCTCTCAGAGATAACTGAGTATATATTTAAATAAATTTCATTTAAATTCAATGCTTCAGAACCGATTCCTTGTGTATTTTTGAGATTGGCAGGAGAAAATTTGAATATTTCTCTTGGGAGTAATACTTACAATTTAGTAAGATCTGCTCAAGAAAATTCCTGTATATGGTAAATTCTGGTATTCGTTTCACATCAGTGCTACTCGATTATATTATTGGGAGCAGTTGGAGCAGGAAAGTCCATGACTGATATTTATAAGCAAAAAATATGTAGATCCTCGGAGTGAGGGGGATGGTTATTATTGTGACAGTGTTCGTAATAGTATTGATATTAGCGTCGTATGTTCATATATACTTAATCTGAGTTAGCTGTAATATTTACTTATTATCTTTTTTAACTACTAAGACTTCAGTTACAATTTTATTATAATTTTTATCTGTACGGTTAGGTATACTTTTAGCTATAATATGCACTATCAACTTTAATTTAATTCCATCTAAAAATGAATTGCCTCTAGATGCAACTTATTTTTACTAGTCTAATCTACAGTCTATGTAGCTTTTATGTATGCAATATTAATAAATTTTTCCATTTATTTCAGGTAAGTGAACATCAACTGTGTTTCATCAACAAACAAGGTATTTTATATTAAATAAGGTAAGTTTTTGAGGGAATATTGGGTTTAATCCGTACAAACCCAACAGTAGGAAAATAATATTACATAATTTAGTACGAATACTCCGTTCAAGCAATAAATCCATTCTATATCGGAAAGTAAAAACTAAAACATTTAATTTTAATTGCAGTTTTAAGATCAACAGTCCGAAAGATAATAATATTTAAAAAACAAATTCATAATTATTACAATAAGTAATAATAAAAAAAACATTAAAAGTTGGGTTATTATGTTCAAGAGAAGGTGTTAAGGCTAGGGGTTCATAATTTTTATTTTATTTGCAATTTATGTCAACGGGGTTCAATCAACAAAAAAAAATTAGAAAATCTGGAAATTCCGGGTATACCGCTTGTTTGTTTTGAATGTGAAACCCTGTAAATTATTACATTTTTAGATTCTACGAGACATTTTTTTCTCTTATATAGGTACTTATAATTGACTTATTTTGAGTGACTTCCAAGCAATAAACAGCAGATCGACATTTTTCAGTTTTGAAAGGTTATAGTGGAACTTAGCGTTAACCGTTTTCACTTTCTTTTATGTCCTAACACTGGAACCTGTGGTGGAAGATAGATCAAAATACAAGAGTTCTAACCACACTACACCACAACTTGTTACGTTCTGGACGCGCGTTTCGCTAACCAAGTTAGCATCATCAGCAGATGATATAAACTAAAGTAACTTATCCTAACAATAGAGGGAACCATAGGGAATAGGCCCTCTGTCTTTATTTAGTGCTTTCTTACCACATTTAACTATTTCTATACTCTCAAATGCATCCAATAATCTATTATTAGATATATTTTTTATCAACTTATTATATAGATTATTTATTCCTATTCGGTGATTGTTTTCCAAAGCATGTTGGGCAACGCTTGACTTTTCTGTTCTTCCGTATCTTAAATGTGCCATGTGTTCTTTAAAACGAATGTTTATGGAGCGTTTAGTTTGCCCAACATATTTTAGATCTCAGTCATTACAGCTAATTTCATAGATGCTGCTCCTCTCTTTCAAGTCGATTTTGTCTTTAGGGTTTCCAAGAAGATTTTTCAAACTGTTCTCTGTTTTGTAGGCTACTCTAAAACCTACGTTTTTAAATACTTTTTCTAGACCTCTCGTATTGAAGAGTAGTGGCATATTTTAACATTTTCTTATGCGTATATCTATTTACTAATCTATGTACAAAATTATCATTATATCCATTACTTTTAGCTCTATTTTTAATCCGATTCATTTCATTATTAAAACGTACTTTACTTAATGGAAAATTGACTAACCTGTGAGTTAAGAAGTGGAATGCTGCCATTTACCATTACCTATCAGTATTAGTAAATTTCCTATAAATATCAAATTCTAATTTATAGTTATTTCTAATAACTAACGTGTCGAAAAAAAGGTAATTGCTCATTGTTCTCCTTTTCGTACGTAAAATTAATGGAAAGATATTTATTGTTTAATGTTTCTAAGAAAGTGTCCAAATTTTCTGTTTTAGTATCAAAAATAGCAAATATATCGAATACGTATCTATACCACACCCTTGGGAAATACTTGAGTTCTTTTTTGAATTGGGTTTCTAATCTGCCCATAAACAAATTTGCAAGGAACGGAAATAAGCAATTGCCCGTCACAGTTCCCTCAAGTTGCTTATAATATTAATTGTTGAACTGAAAAAAATTTTGATTCATACACAATTTTGTGAGAAGTAAATATTCATCAATAAATTCTTTCTTCAAATTATTGATTTCAAGTAGTTCATTTAGGTACTCTAAAGCTAGTAGTATGGGTACACTAAGAAACAATGAGCTTACACCAAAGATATTAAAATTTCACCTTCTTTTAAGTGAACATTCTTAAGTTTATCTAAAAATTCGAACGAGTTAGTAACCTCAAAGTTATCATACGAGATATTTAATTTGCTGAATTCTTTTACTAACCATTTTGAAATATTGTACGTTGGTGATCCAACAGCTGAAACAATAGATCTCATGGACTTCCCAGGTTTATGGATTTTGGGAAGGCAATACAGTTTAGATAACTGTGGGTTACTATTCGTTAGTTTGAATTTTAGTTTATCGGACACAAGGTTTTTACACTGTGTTAAACTACTTTTTATTTCTGTTACCATTTTTGATAACGGGTTTTTCTCAATTAAATCGGAAGGACCAATTTCAATCAAATTGTCTACTCTTTCAAAATAATCTGTTTTGTCTAGTATAACAACCTTATTTCCTTTGTCAGCTTTTAAATAAAAACATTCCTTTTTCTTCAGACCCTGGATAACTTCAGTATTTTTACGAGAAACACATTTTTACTTGTTGTTAACAACGTTTTTTGAGATTTGATTTGTGCAAGCCTCTCTAATGAATCCCTTAGTTGACTCTGGCACGTATTGAATGGAACTTTCGATATTCCCTATAATAGTTGGTAAATTATTTTTTACTGGAGGCTCTGCAAAATTAAAACCTTTATTCAAAAGGGCAATTTCTCTATTATCAAAAGACTGAGAAGAAAGATTTTCTACAATGTTCTCGACTTCCGAAGAAATTTGTTTTTGTGGTTTCAACTTTCTCAGTTTGTTTTTAAGAGAACACATTTTCTTCAAAAATGTGGCATCGATAACTACGAACATTTTTCTTTGGAAATCTAACCACTGTTCAAATTTTAAATTACTAAGCTTATAAGCGAGTTTTTTTTAAATAATCCGTATGCTTCAATTTCAAGCATACTTTGTTTGCTATAGAGATTTTTAATTTCTAAATCTAGCCACTTTTGTTTGGCAAAAGATTCAACCTTCCCAGTAACGGGTGATTGTTTAGGGATTTTAACTGAAATGAATTTAGGGAAAACTGAAAAAGACTTGTATGATTTTAGAAACCAAATATCTGCTACTATTAACCTAATCTTAGTACAGTAGTTACAATAAAAGTTTTGTTCCGTTGACCGTGAAGCCATGTTAAGTCCTAACACTGGAACCTGTGGTGGAAGATAGATCAAAATACAAGAGTTCTAACCACACTACACCACAACTTGTTACTCTTCTTTCGTGTAAATTATCAATTTACACCTTGAGAACACTTGAACTATTAGAAAGTTTCAGTTTATATAGCTTTTTGTTTTCAGTTATCCAAGCTGCTTTTCTTTATGTTTGCTTTGTATAGAAAGTTCAACGGACATTTTGCTGATGGGTTTTCATTATTTTAAGCCTATTAGTAATCTGAAACGAAATTAAACATTATAATATTGCAGTTAAATATAACCTTTAAAATATCAAAACTTTTACGAAAATTACATCTTACATACCTCAATATGTTTTATTCATAATTGATTGGATTACATTTTGTGAAGTATTTTTAACTTCTCTAAATTAAAACAAAAGAATTTTTTTTGTTTTGTTTACAAATATTTGGAATTGGCCTGCCTTTCTCTTCTGTTACTATGGTTTCATTGGTTTCTTATTTTTCGGCATCCAGCCAGCTTTGACAGTGTCTGATTTTTCACTTCAGTTACGATTTTCATCAGGTTCTTACTCCCTTATACTAGTGGCGCCAGCAGTGGACTCCACTGTAATTATTATTTTATTTTATGGCGTTAGGTTGGCATAAGTTCCTTCTGAAATGAGGAAGAATGGTGGAGGGGAATGTGAAAACTTCTTCGAATTTTCTGGAGTTGATTTTCTCGGCCGACCCTTTCTATTGGCTCTCCTTGGAGGTCTGGCTTTATAAAAGTGCCTTAATGGACCAATCTTTTTAAAAGTAGTGAAAGTATGCCTAATTTCTGGTACGCAAGAATGTCATTTTTCTCGGTGAATTTAAAATACCGTAATTTTCCTACAGATTACTGTCAAACTTTAGTGACATTTGCGATTTTCGTCAATTTAACTATGTTCCTAACATAAATAATCGCTGCTTACACTTAGTTTTTGCCAGCCTTAATTTATATGTTCTTAGAAACGATGTCCCACTCGTAACTAAGGATCCACATCACCCTTCCTTATTACTCGCCCTACGTGCTGGTAACCCTCATATTGACAATTTACCTGTTCATAAAAGCGGTTCTTCTCAGTATTATTTCAGAAAAGCCGATAACCCTGCGTTGTATAAATCTATGGCCAATACTGACTGGAACCATTTTAAACACTATTTTCACTGCTCATGTGCCTCTTAAATTACCAAGACATAGACGCTTTCCACCCTGGCTTACTAAGGAAATCATAGATAACGTATTTAAGAAAGAAAAAGGCATTTCGTGACCTGAAAAAACATAAATCTGCTTTCATTCGTGTTAGGTACCAAGCCTTACGTCGTTTATTTAAAACACAGTCTGACAATGCTTTTATGCAATATATTCGAGGCAAAAGAGCTCAATCCAGGACATCTACCTCCTCTCTTTTCATGAACTAAATAACATAGTTTTCGGTTTTTCAAATTATTTTCAAAGTGTGTTTAAGGTTTCACTGCCCTTCGTACAAAATGATTCGTTAGTTTCCTCAGATATTGTTGATATTCCACGTATAACTTCGGGTGATGTAGTTTCAGCCTGCAAAGCCCTCAAAAACAAACTCACATGTGGTCCTGACGGTATACAAAGTCTGGTCGTAAAGGATTCCTGCCACGTTTTGTGTGAGCCACTGTGTCACATTTTCAATTTAATGCTGAACCTTGTTCATAAAAAAGATGTCTCCTCTGTGATTGAAAACTACCTTTCAATCTCAATTCTATGACATTTTTCTAAAGTATTTGAAATAATACTGCATAAGCACATATCATCCAAAATCCAAAATAAACTATCCCTTGAGCAATATGGCTTTTTTCCAAATAGCTCTTGTGTTTCTAATTTGAGCTGCCTTTCAACATATGTTTATGATGCTCTTAATGATAACACTGGTTAACAAGAAATTTGCCACAGAAAAAAAATTACCTGTTTTTGGTGTTTTTTTGTGCGCTGATACCAAATATTTTTTTAGAATTTTTCTATCACCCACAGTTTTTATGTTCCAGTATAAAATATAATACAGGTAGTATATTAAATTATAATACAGGTAGCAGCTCAATATAGTGCACAAATACTTAATTTTGCAGTACACTACCTGTTTTTATTATATATTTAGCATAATAAAGTTCAGATGAACATTTTATTATACAGGTAATATAATATAGTCTATGCCGCCGCTGCTGCCGACGACACGTAGCCATTTTATACACCTATGACGGTCAATCAGTCCAACGGCTTATGACTTTACCAAGCGCGTTTATCGTGTCTCGTGTGCAATCCGGAATTTAGAACTATTCAGTTGTGGTTTATTTTTGGTGTATACCAAAATACCGTGTTTTCACAAAATGCCTAGAAATTGTGTAAATCACCCAAACAGTTTCTGCTATATCTGCGGTGAGTTAACGTTTAAATTCCAAAAACGTTCATTTACACCTCTGATTAAAAAATGCTACGAACAGTACTTTGGCTGTAAAATAGGAGATCAAGATAAACTTTGGGCCCCCCATATTTGTTGTGTTACTTGTGTTAAAACTCTCACAGCCTGGGCAAAAGGAACTCGTCATATGGCATTTGCTATTCCTATGGTTTGGCGAGAACCTAAAGATCATAGCTCGGATTGTTATTTCTGTTTAACAAATATAACTGGAATAACATCAAAATCCAAACACACTGTCAAGTATCCAAACTTACCATCGGCAATAAGACCAGTACCTCACAGTGATCAGCTACCTGTACCACAGCCTGAGCATATGATCCTGAGTGATCATGAGTCGGAAGATGTTTTTAAACAGGGCAGAAACAAATTTAATCTGATCCATAAAAAGATGTGCTATTTGACCCAGGTCATTTTTCAAATAAGCCACATTTGTTAAGTCAAGGGGATCTGAACGATCTTGTAGATTTAAACTTGAAGAAGCAAGCCGAACTTTTAGGTTCTAGGTTAAAGAATTGGAATCTCCTTCAGAAGGAACCTAAATATCGTAGTCGTCACCAGCAATTTGACTTCTTTTCCATTGAAGTATTTGTCATGATGTTATATCTGTAACGCGGGAACTTGAGCATGAATATAAAACAGATGATGGCGATTGTTCATCCAAAAGCTTGAATCTGCACAATAAACAGGTTTCCCGTTCCTTTGCTCATGCTACCAATATGAAGGAATCATATTTTTCTGTTGGACAAAATTAATTATAAAGACTTTGTGTTATGTGGTGATTTGAAAGTTGTAGCTTCTACTTAGAATGCAACTTGGTTACACACATATGTTTATGATGACAAGAAAAACCATTACACAAAGAAGTATGGCCAGAAAGAACATCTTTGATTCCAGGGAATAAGAACATGTAATCCCCTTGTAGATCCAGTAAATTTTACTACCCCTTTGCATATTAAGCTTAATGAAAAATTCGTTAAAGGTATGGATAGAGAGGGTAATGGACCACTAAGAAATGTTTTAAAATCAGCGAAGCAAAAATACAGGGTATAAGACCCCAAACACAGAAATTTGGACAAATTTATTTCCTCAATGCATTTGAAAAAAAAGCCTTGTTCATCTCTTGGGAAATTACAAATCAGAAAACTATCAGGAATTTGTAAATGATCTTTTAAATTGCTATCAAAAAATGGGATGTAACATGAGTTTAAAAATCCATTTTTTGCACTCACACTTGGATTTTTTTCCGAAAAATCTTGGGGCAGTCAGTGACGAGCATGGAGAAAGATTCCTGATATCTCTACTATGGAAAAGCGTTACCAGGGGAAGTGTGTACAACTGACGTTCTTGTATGCTTATTTATAAAATATATATATATATATATATATATATATATATATATATATATATATTCAAAAATCAAACCTTGTCACTATAAAACTGATGGAAAAAATCTGAAAACATATTTTTCGTAAAAAGTTTTATATAGTGTACCTTATTTAGTTCGTGTGGCAAGAAAAAAGTTTAATTTTGTTAACCAGTGTAAATCACAGGTCGATGTAATCTACACCGACTTTTGCAAAGCATTCGATCAGATAGACCACTATGTTTTATTACATAAAGCCCAACACAGATTTGGCTTCCTCAATAGCCTTGTTCATCTCTTGAGATCATATCTTCTAAATCGTAAACAATGCATTGAGATTGAAGGTTTCAGATCCGACTCTTTGACTGTTCCCTCCAGTGTGCCCCAGGGTTCCAACCTGGGACCGCTGCTCTTTAATATTTTTTCTTTATTTCTTTGCTTTGGCCCTTTCTTATTTCTTAGAGACGCTTTTTCGTACCATAATATATGTATTATAGTTGTTACGGATGGTATTCTCTGTCTTGACATTCGAAAAATATGCCTTTATCTCCAGGAAGCAGCGAGTATCTAAATAAGTAAGCAATTATATCCGAAAGTTGGTAGTATTTCGTAATTATAAATCTCTTCCATATTTCGAAAACCGTTAATTTTTCAGAAATGATATATTATACAACAAACGTGTAGAATTTAATATGAAATTCAAAAACATTAAAAAATATATAATATATTTAAAAAAACAAAATTGGTGCTTGCCTTGCTTTTTTAAGACACCCTGTATACATTAAAAATAAGCATATGAAAAAGCAGATCGAGACAAACATCTTTTGTTTTTCTAATTTCAAAAATAACGATATTTTCATTAAAAGACTTATCTGGATCACCCTGTATTATTTTGCTGGCCTACTAACTGTCTTTAACAAAAATAGTAGATGCAGGTGCAGCGATTCAAACCACGTGAACCACCCGAAGTAAGTCACTTGATAAATGATACGCGGACTAACACCCATAAATTAAATTAATTAATTACTAAAATATATTCCGTATAATCAATAAGCCTTTGGTTAGTAATTAATATGAATACCAGAAAGATTGCCAAAACATATTCAGTGGGCAATATTTACACAAAGCAAACATCAATAGGTTAAGCTAAAGCTGTGCGCTATATGTGACTAATTTAGTTAATAATAAGAGTTAAATATTATTTTAGTTCAAATCAGTGAGCTATTTTGCTATTTAAAACCTTTCATATTAATCGAAATTAGCTTTTACAAAGAATTAATGCAGGTTCAGATATAAGTACGAATAGGTCAATTTTAGATAGAAACGGTTGTTGAGTATTGGGAATAAAAAATAAAATATCACTTAAATTTTAGTTTAGATATAAAAGAAAAAAAGAAAGAGAATTAATTGGGATGACCGCAAAAGCAAAAAAAAATCATCCGTAGACACACGTGTCTCTGTCCAAAGGTCTTCATCAGTATAATCAATTAGTTAAGATATGGGAACAATTAGCAAGCCAACATAACACAAAAATCAGACCAGAGTCTTTACAAGACAGGCCAAATTTCTTTTTTGAATCGCTTTTATCTAAATTAATTTATTTTTTTGCATTATGTAGTATATGCCCAATTATTTTCTTATTCTTAGATAAGTCTGTTAATCTAATGTTGTTTTAACTGTTAGTAACAAATACAAGAACTTTAAGAATGTATTAACGTTAAAACTATTTTTCTACATTATTTAATCAATAAAATCGTTACAAAGGTTTACCTGACATTTTATAAAT
This sequence comes from Kuschelorhynchus macadamiae, assembly GCA_030620095.1. Taxonomy (NCBI): domain Eukaryota; kingdom Metazoa; phylum Arthropoda; class Insecta; order Coleoptera; family Curculionidae; genus Kuschelorhynchus; species Kuschelorhynchus macadamiae. Next base: position 137,993 of record JAUTXW010000595.1, read on the forward strand.
AAATTAGGATGTATTGTCACACATTCTAAAGACAACTCACTTCTATTATGTCATAACTCATAACCCAATATGATCTGAAAAAATAACTATTCCTATCATGAAAAAAAGTAACTTGTTTGCATTTAATTTTAGCTTATGTGATGCTGTTGGTAGAATGTGGTAGAATCAAGGCACACAAATTGTGACCAATAATTTAGACCTGATTCTCTCGTTATAGCATTCATTCACTAAATAACATGTTGGAAATATATATATATATATATATATATATATATATATATATATATATATATATATATATATATATATATATATATATATATATATATATATATATATATATATATATATATATATATATATATATATATATATACATTTATTTAATTTTTATTTTCTTAGGTTAGGGTCCTTATAAAAACAAAGAATATATTTCTTGCTAAGTCATGTTACCTATTGACGTTTCGACTATCTCGTGATCTTCATCAGAATACATAAATTCTATAAAGGAAATTTTCAGACAATAACATTTACAGTTTAAAGTTCAATAAAATGTTTTACCATTTACAACAAAAATTTGAAAAGTAGATTGAACATGTTACACATTTAGAAAATTAAATAAAACATTCATTCACATTCACAATACAAGACTTATACGGAGGAAACGAATATTAAAAATGGATTTATCTGTGGAAATAAAAAAACAGTTGAACACTACGTTATTAAGAGGTCCAACTCAGTTTTATAAAATTTTCTTTTCTTTTAATTTACATGTTATTTAATGTCATGGTATATTTTGTATAGTTGTTTGTATCAGTTTTTGCATTGATTGAGTTTTTATTGCTTTGTATTTCTATCATTTCATAGAATTCTCTCCTTTTTTGGTGGTTTTTGGTCTTTAAAATTTTTACATTATTAAAATCGAATAAATGTTGATTTTCACTAATATGTTTTGTTAGTGTCGTGTTATATATACATATATATATATATATATATATATATATATATATATATATATATATACATATATAATCGAAAGAACTAATGGTAAGGATTACTCCTTCACCATTTTGTCGAGAATCGACCAAAACATGACACTATGTTGTCTGCTCCCTAATTATTATCCAAGTAGTACGTCTACGATTAGAGTCCGGTCCTGTATAATGAGAAAGTTAACTGAAAATCGCAATCACGTGCTAACACTCGGAAGTCGAGGTCGGATGTTACATGGAAATGGGAGGGAAGCGGTTTTTATACTGGGGCCTACGCCCTACATCACGAATCAAATTAAAAACCAATTAGTCTTTTTGTACAGTCATACATGAGATCTGAGTTTTCACGTTGTTAGTAGGACAGCGTTCATTTATTGTAGTGTTTTACAGCCAAGATCTCGTCTGAATATTTAATAAATATTTTATAAGGCTTAACGACCTAACGAGTATCAAATGCAATGTGACAATAAAGTATGAAAATCTGGAAATGACTTGAAATATTTTAATAATAAATAAAATAAGTTGATTTTCATTTTAATTTTTACACATACAGCGTATATGAAAATTTAGTGAAAATATGTAAAGTGCGGGACACGAAAGAAAATCGGGCGGAGTCAATCGGTTTAGGAAGGTCGACCAAGAAATCTCTTTAAGCCAGTGGTGTCCCGTCATTCTTTAAATAATATAGCACTCCTTTTTGACTATATGCACTTCAGATAATTAAAAAATATAACCATGCTTAATGAACCTTTATTTATATTTGTCTGTTTTCTTTCGTCTACCGCACTTCCATATCTCTTTTGTGTTGCAAAAACGACGAACTTTCGAATTTTAAAATGATCTAATTTTGATTTTTCTTGATCGATTTACCTATAAATATATTTTTTCTTGAGTTCTGTCATTAACGGTTCTCGGGCTACTGCCTACGTCCACTATTATTGGACCTCCTAGTATAGTGATACACGATTTACAAGTCCAGATTTTACAAGCATCAGATCCAGTGAACGAGATTTATCAAAATTTTAATTTATGCAGTTCGACTTTGGGCTACTCGGGTATGCCAAAAGTGGCCGTCTGTCTCCGTTTGTCATTACTTTATACAGGGGCCATCATTGTGAAGTACTATACAGGACGTCTCCTAATTGCGTACTGATGTTAAAGGGGGTGTTTTTATGTCCTAAAATCTTAACTTTTGAGATACAGGATGGTAAAGTTTAAAAAGAAAACATTTTTTTTCATCCCAATTCTGATGCTATTGTAGATAACTGCATGAAATTTGATACACGTCTTCTATGCATTAAGGAGCATGCCCATAATGCCCTTTTATGCATAAAAGACGTTCATCAAATCTCACACAGTTATTTATCTATATAATAGCATCAGAATTAGGATTTTAAAAAAATGTTTTTTTAAAACCCTTTATCTCCAAAGTTAAAATTTTTGGGTTCATATTAAACTTTTTTCTTAAAAAGGTCCAAGAATCACCCCCCTCTAACATTAGCACGCAATAAGGAAACGTTCTGTATAGTACTTCACAATGACGCCCCTGGTACAAAGTAATATGACAGACGGTGACAAATGGTCACTTTTGACATACTCGAATAGTCCAAAGTCGAACTGCATAAGTTAAAATTTTGATAAATCTTGTTCACTGGAATCAGTGTTGGCTCCCCTACTATAACTACATTGATGTTTTAATTTTGGAAAAATATGAGTTCTGCAGTTTTTCAAATATTAATTGCAATATTAGATATTTTTTGACACCCGGTATTGAACAGAAAATTAATTATTTTGAAGCAGTTTATTGACAGCTACTTTATGAACAATTTTACAAAATATTTGAAAAAAAATAAGCTATTTTTGAGGTTGACGGCTGTGATTCTAATGGTTCGATTCTTTCTAAATCGTTGTCTTTCTCTGAAAATGATGAGGTTTCGTCGTCACTACTTGAAAATCCCAGTGTGATAACTAAATCATCAATTCCCGTTTCAATTTTGCCATCTACTTCCCAGTATTTATCTTCAATAGAATGAACATGTTTAACATACGATATCCAATTTTCAGCCGATATTGAGTCAATCGCTTCTAAAGTTTTTTTATTCAAATATTTAACTGAAAGTTCACCGTTGTTGCGCTCACGAATATATTTTTTTACTCCTGCCCATGCAAGTTCAATAGGGTTGAGGTCGCAATGTGTGTAGGAAGCCTTAAAGGTGTATGACCGAGGTTACGTAAAAGACCGTTAATTTTATACTTTTTTCTCTAGGCTTGTTGCCTGATATTACTTCATATAATTGATATTTTCTCCATGTTGGATCACATACAAGATTGTTCGATTTAAGGCACGATATCATATGAGCTTTTGTAGAGTATTCAGTTGGCACTTTATCTTCTACGTGAGAATGATAAAATGCATTATCCATTACCACGACTGATTTGTGAGGAATGTTAGGTAGAAGCTTCTCGAACAACCAGTTTTCAAAATTATCTCTATTCATCTGTCCATGATAATCTCCAGTTGTTAGTCCCGAGCGAAAAACTAAAGCAGCACCTGGAACAAATCCGGCTTCTGAACCAGCATGAACTATAATAAAGTGACTATTAGAGCGGATTCCCTGAACAACACCTGTAACATTTTCATTTTGCCAGCATTTGTTTACTGTCATATCATTATCTACCCAGGTTTCGTCTAGATACATTGCGTCCTTCTTGCCTATATTGCCTTACAGTTGATAGATATTTAACCCGCCAGTGAAAAATATTTGGTCTCTCAATGAGCAATTTTCGTTTATTTTGGTACTTGCGCCAAACAAAACCATTTGATCGTAAAAGCTGATTTAAGGTTTTATACCCGCACAGAAAACCTATTTTGTTCTTTACAGCACGGTAAAGGTCGGAACCTTCTTCAAGTTTATATAATATATAGTAATATGGTGTGAAAAGTTAAAAAAATTATATTTTATTTACCTCATAAAAATCGACACATAGGAATGAACTGGTAACATTTTGGTACAAATATCCATTTGTCTGTCTGTCAGTCTGTTTGTCTGTTAGCGCCAGAAATTAAAACTCCTAATTTAATTGACTTCTAAATGTTTCATAAGCGTCACATGGGAACAAATTGGTAACAGTTTCGTAGCAATACAGTATAGCGGACAACATATCGACCTTATAAAATGATTAAATAATTAGTGTAAATAATCTCTTTATTCAATTGACTTTAAATTGTGTATAAAAATTAACTGTGATAAAAATGTACTGGTAAAATTTTGATACGAATCCAATATGGCGACCTATAAAAAATAATTGTGAGAAAATTACTTACTCAATTGAATTCAATTTTTGCACATGAAGCAAGTGCAAGTAAGGATAAATTGGTAAAAAGTTTGTACAAATTTCAAATAGCTAATAAAAAGCTTGTTTCAAATATTGAACAGAACTGGCCATTACTTGACGGAAGCCCCTTTCAACTAAAGAAACGAAAACGTGTAACAGTCGGGTAACTGCTATTATAAAATTACAAATAACTAACAAAAATGAAACAATTGAAAATGTAAATAATCCGCAGTCTGTTGAACATGATAATATAAAATAGCAAACAAATGTGAGTTACTCCTACGGCAAACTAACTTTTATTTATAAGTATCCGTCATTTAGTGTTATAGCTTTTACAACTTAGGATGTTTGACCACTAACTAAATCTAAATAAATTAAGAAAATCAGCTGTTGCACTGTTTGCGATATTGTTCACCTCTGAGGGTCCAAGAAAAAAACGTATTTATCCTAATACCAGATTTGCTTCGGTTAATGACCACCAAAATTGAGGTTCAGCCCCAAATTTCCACAACACGATTAGATCTTTAGTTCTGATAATAGTGCCATATTGATTTTTATTATCGGCGACCTTGTCCTTGCTGGGTGAAGGTTAATGACCTCCAACCGGAACAAGTGTAGGGTACTTCAGTAAATTGTTATCTTGTCAATGTGCCGTAGATTAGAATGTTAGAACTGGTATTTTACTGAATTTGAACGCTACATTGAAACCCCTAGCTGGCTTCTAGAGCTAAAAATATAAATGAAAATTGCAAATTTGTCTTACACTTTTTGGTTCTTTGGACATCTCCATATTTTTCGATGTAAAGATTTCCTATCTTGGAATTAAGATTTCTAGCACAAAACACTCCATCCTCATAGAAATATGTGATGCAGATAATCTTGGTTTTAAAATATTGATTTTCTAGCCTTGCCTTTACTGGATAGCACTTCTGTTCTTCCCTCATAGATGTCGCTATCAGCTACTAGTAGAGATGCAGCAGGTACTACTTAACGGATCGTAACCGTGAACCGTTGCAAACGCTTGTTTAAAATTTCCACTTAATTTATTTTACAGAAAAATACATGACCATTGTTCCGCCAACACGGCGGTTTTAAACAGAAAAATTCCAAACATCCATGTGTATAATATCCGAAATTGTAAAACACGGGCTGAGGTATTTAATATACATAGTATGTGTTACACTTTTAATTAAGATTTTCCTTCTTACGAAGCCACAGTGTTGGCAAAACATGTCATGTGTTATCTGTAAAATAAATTATCTCGACATTTTAAACAAATGTTTTCGTTCACTTAGTGGTAATATTTTGGTACGAATCCAATTTTACGGAACAAATTAAGTTCTATTTATTAAAGCAAGTGAAATATAACACAATTTGCATATAATTGTAAATAACTACGTTCAGTATCAAACTGCGGTCATGATGACATATAACATCAAACAGTTAAAAAAGACATAAACATAAAAAAACCTTTTTCAGCCAATTGATATTAGTCTTGGGTTGGTTTTTGAAAAAGACACAGGCTATCGAAACAACTGTCAAACGGAAATAAATTAGTGCAAATTACTAAACAAAAATAGTTTGTTTATTTATTATACTAGTAATAATGAATTTCCATCAAATAACGCCTCGATAAATTATTTAGGTTAAAATAATAAATAAATATATTAAATATGCGTCACTCTCGTATCGTATGCTCTATTTTTTTTTGAAGCTTTCGATTGTCGGATTGTCTTTCTTTTAAACAAAAAGTCATAAAAACCTCCATAATAAAATAAAAAATAACAAAAACCGAGTTCAAAAAAAAAACTCTAAAAATTAAAAAATCACATTTTAAGTGACTTTAAAAATTTGGCTTTTTATCCAATTTTTTTATTTTTATTATTATTGTTTTTTTTTATTTTTATTATTTTTTTTTTTGTTATTTCTTTTATTTTATTTTTTAAGCGTATTTATATTATAGATACCAATAAACTTTTATTTACCCAGTATTGCGGACAACATATCGAGTTTATAAAATGTTTAAAGAATTAGTATAAATAATCTATTTATTCAACTCACTTCAAAACTTTTATATATTTATTTTTAATTATACAAGGAGGCTACCTACAGTTATACAAATATAGATATCGAGGTGCGGTTTTCACTGAAGTGCTTAATTCCATCAAAAGTATGTCATTTTATTTTCAAATCAGGGGATCTGGCAGGCCATTCTATCGGACCCCGTCTACCAATCCACCTACCAAGGAAAACAGTATCCAAATATTCACGAACCGGGTGAGTATAATGGTCTGGTGCTCCATCTTGTTGATACCATAAAGTGTCGTTGGGAATATCGAGCTTTACTGGATTTGTATCCAATACACCAAGCGCAGGCAAAGTCGAATACGGTCTTATCGTGCGGGTTCAAAGGTCAGCAACATTATGAATCAAATCAGAAAACACAGTGAATACCAAAATGTTGTGTGATTCTTTTATCGAGCTATTAAATCTCGATGGGCTATTTACAAATATACAGGGAGAAAGAAAATAGTTTTTTTTTATTATATTACGGAATATTATTAAGATATAAGCTACTTAATCTTATTTTATATATTAAATGCCGAGGGACTAAATAAGAAAATTCGCTAAGTATGAATTTGGTTAAAATTTTTTGGTTGGCAAAAACAAAAATACACAAAATGGCAAGCGCCTTAATAAAGTCGGAAGGCGGTTCGAATCAATGGAACAATCAGGATATGCTTGCAGTAATATTCTAACCACCTATGCAGTGTCATTTATTTAAATGCGGGCCACCCCGGTGCAAAGAAAATTTGTTTTTTTTTGTATTGCGATCCATCTAGATTTGCCATCTAGCCTTTCCTCTTGGATGCCGAGATGAAGACATAGTACCAAAATATCTACAGATGAAACACTACTTAACCTCAAAAAGTGCAACTGGAAACAGAAAGGATAAAAGCTACTCGACGTGATTTGAATATAAACGCTCGTAAGTTATGAAACATTCATTTAAAATTAGCTTTTATACTAGAACATCAAATATTTAGAACTCTCGATGACATTACCAATGCGCAAGCGGAAAAAATTCGAAGGACTTCTGGACAAGCAAAGACATATAGCACCGTCACAGGACACCGTAATAAATGTATTTTCCAGAATCCTTACTAAAGCAGAACAATCCGTCCTCTCAAAAGGCCAAAACTTCGCTATTACACCAAAGGACATACCTGTAGAAAACATAGTGTCATCCGTTGAAGTAACAACTATAAGACTTCCTGCAGAAGAAGCTGGCTTAATAAGGTATGAAACAGAGAAGATTATCAAAAATTCTAACCCGCCTAAGTCGAATCTGTCAGCCGCGGAAAGAACGGCGATAAAAACATTAAACAACAATACAGATATTTTGGTCCTTTCAACAGACAAGGGAAATGCCAGTGTCCTCATGGACAAAACAGGTTACGTGAAAAAAATACAACTACTTTTGGACGACAACATCTACATAGTAATTCAAGTAGACCCGACCAACAAAATTGACCTTATAAACGCATCCAACCTAACAGCAGAAGAGAAGAGGATGTTAAGGCCAAGCAGCTCAAGGAACCCACGGTTCTACGGACTACCTAAAATACCTAAGGTTAATGTACCACTTCGACCTATCGTCAGTGCAATAGGATCTCCTACTTACGAAATTGGTAAATATTTTACCAAACTCTACACATTTTGCAAAAAAAAATAAAATCAATTCAAATAGATCCCAAAGATATCTTAGTCAGTTTCGATGTAGAATACGAATGTGCCTACAAATGATTCAATTTCCATCATATCAGACTTATTTCACCATAATAATTTTTACAACTCACTTTTAGATCTGATTGAAGCATGTCTCACATCAACATATTTTGTTTTTCAAGGAACTTTTTATGTGCAAACGTTAGGTGCAGCCATGAGATCCCCGCTATCACCAGTGGTAGCCAATACCTTCATGGAAGCTTTTGAGGAGGAAGGCTTAGAGTCGTCTTCATTAAAGCCAAAATCATGCTTCAGATATGTAGACGACACTATTCCAAATGGAAGGAGCATATGCAATTCCTTGCTCCTGTGGAGATGTCTATATTAGAGAAACTGGACAATCCATATCGACTAGGCTTAAGGAACATGAACGATGTATCAGAATGAAACAAATTGTATAATCTGCTGTATCTGAATACCAACATTCCACTGGACATAACATAAATGTAAAAGAAGAAAAGTTCTTGCATCGGTTTCGGGGGTTTTCTTCATACTTCATACTTAGAAACCGATCGTAACATCGAATCACGGTTCGGTAGACACAGGTCGACTATAAATCGCCGGCCTGTGCCTCTCTGAGCTCATTCAGTGTTCCGATCTCGTGAAGTAAAGATCCCTGAAGATGCCTCGTGCAATTGAAGGCGAAACGTCGGAAAGTGATTCCATTTTGACACGGTCTGCTCCCAAAAACCATGATTTCATTTTATTTAGCCGCTATTTTGCTTAGCCATCTTGAATTAGTATCATAATTGTACTTGTTGTTCCCTATAACACAATTAGTTCTGGCACGCAATCCATTAAGCAGTTTTTCAGGCTAAATTTTTCAATATCGTATTAAATCGCCATTTTGTTCCGCCATCTTGGATGTGCCAAAATATTACCAGTTGATTTCAACATAATACTTGATGTTTGTGCAAAATTTGTGAGACTGCTCATGGTTACTCCCGAGCATTAAATAGCACACATTAATCAAAATTTTACCTCAAATCTTCTATTATTCTAGGCCTTCCAGCCCCGTGTTTTTTGCTAGTATTTTTTAGGGCTTATAAAGAAATTTCTTTCGTGAAAAACAATATTTTCCGAATTTTATAAGGGAGAGTAGACAGGAGAAATATATTCTAACATTTTTCTTATCTATATTTCAATTTATAATAATTCGCATGCTCCAATGCTATTTCGCGATTTAAAACACAAAACGGCGTCATTTGCAAGCGCCTGCTTCACACCCATAAACTTTATTGGGTGAATAAATTTAGGCGTAATGTGCGGGAAAAAATGTATCACGTAGAAACAGTGAAATCCGAAATCCGATATTAAAATTTTAAGCATGTAAAGAAAGTTACGGTTTGCTTATGGTCTCTTCAAATGTGAATGAATTCAAATACATGAGCGCGGCAACATGAGGTCAGAACGCTGAGGGGCGAAATTCATAAGAATTTTTATGATTTCATATTCGTCGCGCCGAGTGTTGGATTTATTTTCTATATTATCTACGTTACGTTTTTTGATTACATAAGACACGATAATATGAGAAGATGTATACACAGATCGCCACGAGAAATGGGCTATTTACAATTGGAGCCAAATTTAAAGTTCTATAGCTTTTTTCAATAGAACCGATTTGAATATGTAGGTAAATTAATCTTTTTTTATATTTGTCAAGGCGTAATGAAAGATCATTTTGTGTTTTTTAGATTTAAATTTGAGTCACCCTATCGTGTTGTTAGGTGGTGCAGTGTGTAAGAAAGGGGTATTGGAATCCCAAAAATGTTCGAAAAAATACAATTAACGCTAACGATAATTTGAGAACGGTTTAACCGATTCTTTTTTAATTTGCACCAAAAATAGACTAGGTCACCCAAGTAGCACATATAATCATATACGGGCTAAAATGCTATGATATTTGCTAATATCTCTTGCTAATTACAGTATAAAGACGGAAATATGGCTGAAGTGGGAAATAATAATTTGAGCATAATGGGGTAAAATGGCGAAATGGCAATTATACGACCCTCCTTTTTGATTTTATGGTTGGGTTTATTAGCTACTTTTTGACTTTAAAATCGACGAAAATTCTGACTGGTTTTTAGCTGAAATATGAGTAACATTTTTTCCGAAGTTTACCTAAATAATTTCTCATTTTTTGCCTTTTATTCATTTATATGATAAACTATTAATTGGTTAAGATTACGTAGAAATAATATTAACAGAGTTATAATGAGCCAAGAAGAAATGCAAAGACAGCAAGTCATGGTTTCGTAGAAATACTGACTAGACTGTGACTTATTGTGTAAAATATTTTAAGAAGTTTGACGTTTGGTAAGGACAAGAAACACTTGCGCAGGAACTTTTACTGTTGAATAAATCTAAGATAGGCATCTAAACACGCGCCTCTTCTTGAAAGTAAAAATTTCTTTTTCTACAATTTTTTTGGAAATGTATTTTCATATGAAAATTGATTAGGGTCCAAAACGTAAAAAAAAACATGTATGAAAATACGTTTTTATAGAAAGAATATGTTTGTTTAAAGTGGTCAAGTAATGGCTACTAGGAAATCAGTTTAATTTTAATTTCAATCGTGGCGGATCATAAAAAGCTTTAGGGTATTTTTTAAGCAAATATTCCTTGAAATTGGCCACTTTGTAAGCAAACATTTATCAAATGGCAATGATTTTCAAATGTAGGCAAAATGGCAACATTTACTAAAATTTTGCTAATAAAAATGTCTACTTGGTTTAAGACTCAGGAGCCAGCGTAACAAAATTAAATATGTGGTGGAAAATTTGTATTAGACATTTTGTATGGTAAAAAATTTATATTTCGTTTTATAGTATAGTTTTATAGGTTATAAACGTAAATTTGAAAATGTGGCATTATTTTGGCAACATTATAGCAAAAATAAGCGAAATAAAACTACCCAATTTTAGTTTAATTTTGAAACAAAAATATGATAATAAAAGCCATAAATTTTACCCTAAATTTTTATTGTCTTGAAATATCATAATCTGGCATTCTTATATAGCTATTATTACTATAATTAAACTTAAATACTTGCTAAAATATGTTTGGCTGGCATTTGCGAAAAATGCCTACTTACTGATCATATTCTGACCTCGATTTCTATTGATTAAAAATTACATATTCTGGCATTTAAACAGCTATGCTTATTATAATTTAACTTCAATACTTACTAGAATATATCTGGTTATGGTGTGGCATGAAATATATAAAAAGATATTTTTTTGACCGAGTAATTATGCTATAGCCTATCTACATTAAAAACTGCTACTTTTGGAGTCAAAAAATCTAATTTGAAGCGAGCTTTCATGGCTACAAAACAAACCGCCGAAATTTGACAAATCTCTGGTTTTTATGTGTCTTTTATGGCTAATGTTAGGCAAAAAAGCTCATGAGCTAATTTGTGCTACTTGGACAGTGTCTCTCGGGAATTGGATTTTGGGTGTCGTGGGCATAGATATTCGATTTTTTTAAAGGGTATAAAAATGTAAAAGAATCACATTTTAGGAACCCGGAAGCCGATAGCAGTCAAATCGAAAACATAAATAGTTGGGGTAAATGTTCTGCCATTAAAAAATGAAGAAATCATTGACGTAGATACTTGATATGTTGTTCAATAATATATTAAAGAAAAATGTAATATTTTGAAAAACAGGGAAAGACGCCAAATTTATTTTATTTTTTTGTAAACCAAATAATTTTTGTTGAGTATACAGGGTACCCTTGAGGAATGAGACAAATCCCTGGATTCGAAAAAAAGTATTCAGAAAATGGTAGAACATTTTAACTTATTTTATTTTTATGTATATATTTTTTTCAACTATACACGGTGTTGCTAGGTGGATAAAACCTGAAGAAAAAAATGTTTTTTTTTTCAACTATACTACCTGAAAATGAAAAAAATTCAAAAGTTTTTAGCATGCTTATGTATTTAAAGAACTCTTTCCAATTACACAGGGTGGTCCTAGAACAATGAAATACGTCCTTGAAAATTAAATAAAAAATATTTAGCGTTTAGGTTTTGTTAACAAAAGGTAAAAAGTTAGGCTTTGTAAACATTTTTTCCATTAAACGGGGTGGTCCTAGGGGATACAAGAGTCCCTTAAAATATTTTTTTTTATTTCCGTAACGCTCAGCTTTTCGGAAAACTGTAAAAGAGGGCAAATTATTTTTTTGCGTACATAAACAATTTTTTTCTTTCGAAAAGGTTAACCTAAGAGCCCCTTAAAAACAAATTTGATAATTTAGATTTTTTTAAGGATATAGAACGCTAAATTTTGATAAATAAACTATACATATTGTACCAAAACGCAAAACACGACAAAATTATTATTTTTTTTGGTTATAAACCTCAACTTGATAAAACCATTGAAATACAGGGTGTTTCACCATATTTAGACTTTATCTGCTGCCTTAATTATAAGAGATAAAAAACATGTTAAAACAAAAGTTATAGTGATTGTTTTAAACTGCCAGGAAATGTTTTTGAAATAAATAAACATCGCAAAGCTACTAAAAAGCATAAAGGTTGTATTTTTTAAAGGGGACACCCTATATTACATTATATTTCGATAGAGAATATTTTTCTGATTTCCAAAATGTATAATATGTCTATGTTTGGATCAGTAGATTTTGAAATATTTCCGTTTAAAAATCCCCATAATATCAGATTTGGGTTTACGAAATCGCAGTTGCCATGGACAAAAAACAAAACAAAGCGGAATATTCAAACGTCTTTAATGTAAATTAAAACCTATTTAGACGTCAAAACGAAATAGGTGAAACTGTAAAATGAGTTATATAGAAGACGAAAAATTTGACATTGTTCGAATATTTTACACAAACAGTAATATTTTTAACACCCAGCACCCAGCCCAAGCAGAATATTGCCGTATTTCTCCCGACTGGCAAGTTCCTTTCAAATCAACCTCTTTTTCAATTTTTTCATTTTCAAAGGAAAAAACGCACTATGACTCAAAACAATGGCGAAGAGTTGCAAATATTCTTATTTTTTCAAGGTTGGAAATGTGTTATGAATTACTCATGTAATTTAAAGCATGTTTATTTCCTTTTTTTAGAGAGAGTCCGGCTTTATCTATTTCAGATGAATCCTACATCATGGATATCATCTTTATAAAATGTTGCCAGTGCAAAAGTTAACAGATGTCCATACAATTAAAAGTCTGGAATACTGTAATTATATGATAGCCAAGAAAAAAATATGATTTTTTTAACAAAAATTTATGGAGTGACGAGGCGCTGTTTACTACAGCAAGATACTACAGGAATCAGATACGTACGGTTTCTAGAACACAATAGAATCTTTTAGAAGAGCTTCCTCTTAGGCAATTCACGGATCTTGTGTGGCATCAAGATGGCGCGCCATCTCATAATCCTATTTTTATGTAAGAGAATACTTAAATTAACAATAGACGAGTGGATAGGAGCTCATGGAACTATAAATTGGCCCCCGAATAGTCCAGACTTGACGCCATTCGATAGTTTTCTCTCGGGGTATTTAAAGAATGAAGTTTATAAAGAAAGAAGTAATAATTTAGAGGATTTAAGGGTAAGAATTGAAATTAGTATTAATTTCTTAAATGAGAATCCTTCAATTATTAGGAATGTTTTGCTAAAAATCGGTAATGATTATAGAAAATGTGTTGAAAATGATGGCGGCACATTTAACATTTCACAATAATTGTTGCAAAATGTAATTTTCCAATAACTAATGGTAGTTCTGTATTCGTGTGATGGTGTGGTTCTGTTTAATATCGTAGTGATTACCTTAAACTTAAGTTTTTTGGAGGGGGTTATCTCTTGAACCCTATGGATACAAAACAAACTAAAGGTGGTGTATAATGGTTCATAATCAAGTTATACAATATTCCACTAAAAAGTTACAAAATTAGTGGGGAGGGGGGTAACTTAAGTTTTTGTGGAGTTGTATTCTCTTTAACCCTGGGAGTGCAAAAGAAACTAAGGGTGGTGCATATCAAGTTACATATTATTACACTCCAAAGGTTTAAAAAACGTTTTAAAAAAATAGTTAGGGAGGGCTAACTATTTTTTTTAAACTAGGGGTGCTTTTGGAATTATATGTCTATCTCTTTAATTAAAGAACTTAACCTATGTCTGACAACTGATCTGACTATCTATCCTTGTTTTGGAATGTGCTTTATGTAATTTATATTTTTCATTCTGAAAAAAGACTTCAGTTAACAAGCACGTCTACAGAAGATTTACATCGTATACCCGAAAAATCAAAGTCCTTCTAAGGGTATATACACTATTTCTCAATAAGTTTGTGATCCCACACCCGGTGGAAACCCCGAAACAGGCCATAAAAATGCGGTGCGAAAACAAGCACAAAAGAAAAAATAATTCCAGCCGTTTAAAAGACGGAAAAACGTCTCCGTCCGGGCTGAAATACTGTTTTGGGCTTTCGCCTCCGCTTAGCCTGCCCGTTCGTCGCTTTTTTGATTCATTTTCTCGGCGATTTATTACTCATTATCTAAGAAGAATTATATTACTTTGTCGAAACATTTACTTCCCTCCGAAAATGAAAGTGAACCAAATTAGGTGAAAAAATATAGCCGCTCTTTGCCACACGTTACGACCCTTTTTCTCGATAGGCTGAAACTTTTTAGATTCATTAAGATTTTATTAGAGGTTTGTCTGTCTGTTCGCAGGATAGCTGTTTATCCGGGTGTCTTCAATATGGCATTCGTTTACTCATTGTTTATCTTTGAAAGAGTATTAAACTTGCTGAGTGTTATAATAGCCCAGAGCTACTAATTGCAAAATTATCCGGTTTAATTGTGTTGATGAAATTATATTGAACTTAAATGATTGAGAAGCGATAAGAAATGAAGAGAAGATATATGGCACTAAGTAAGAAAAAACCATTTTAACTTAAACCCTCCACTAGGTATCTTAAAGAAATCAAATGACATGTTTCGCTAACACTGTGGCTTCATCGGATGATACCGAGAATCAAAATAAAATTAGGGAACATAACCTTTTTTTTTTCCTGTTTTATAATGGATTTTTCATATTTACCTAAATCTATACTAACAAAAGAATATCTGTAAGAGGTGATTTATTCAGGTCAGTTTGATCGTTAAGTAATAGACCTGTGTGTTTAAGTTTATTTATTTCTAAAGATTCTGGTAAATCTAATTGTATACCTTTCTTTTCTGTATGTAAAACTTTAAAATTTTTATTGAAATGGTGACTGTAATTAATTAAATGAGAAGCATAATTAGATCCGTCATCTGTTCATTTATCTTTTTGTCGAAACTTCTACCTGTCTTCCCTATATACGTTAATAATAATAATAATAATAATAATAATAATAATAATAATAATAATAATAATAATAAAAATGTGAATCATTCGCTCAAAGCACCATACACACAGCTACACCTCAGACCGTCTCTCACACAAGCAATCAAAGTGGAAATGAAGTCACATCTAAACAAATGGTCAGGCTCCGATCCTACAACAAGAGATCCTATTCACCATGTAATCTTCAAAAGGGACACACATAAAATCCCAAAGACCATCAACGAACACATAATTTCCGAGTACATAACGAATGCGAGCACAATTGAGGACATTCATACAGCAGCTAGAACCTCGATAACACAAAACAATCAGAAACTCCCGCCACGACACAGAAACACCAACACCATAAAACCAAAATTCAAATGGCAGATAAGGATCGAAAACAAAATTAACAAAATTAGAAAAGAATTGGGACATTTTACCCAATCCATGAACGGCAACAAGTCAAAACGTATCACACAAAATGTAGAGAAAATCAAATCTGCATCTCCTGATCGCTTACAGAAATCCTTGACATTCTGAAGAAAAAATTATCCGAGTATGCCGCAAGACTCCGAAGATACAAAGAATCAAATGAAAGAAAGGACGCTAACAACCTGTTTCGAAGAAGCGAAAAACAGTTCTACCAAAAAATCATGAGTAATGAGAGAGGAGGCACGAGTAATAGAACCACCGACCAAACAAGAGATCACAGAATACTGGAAAAGGATTTTATCAGAACGGAAACTAGACAATAATAATGCTTCATGGCTTAAAACGGAAGAAGACAGACACAAGTGCTTGGAGGAACAAGAGGACTTTGCAATGACAACAGAAGAAGTTGCAGAAACATTCAAATACACGCATAACTGAAGATGTCTTGGAATAGATAACATTCATAACTTCTGGTATAAACAGTTTACCTCCACACATGAAGCTTTCACTCGCCAAATTAATGAAATTATTTTAAAACGTAGCACACTCCACAGTTTTCTCACCCAAGGAATAAAATACCTTAAGCCCAAAAATTCAGACAATTCAAATTAGCGACCTATTACGTGCCTCCCAACCCTATATAAGATCATCACAGCCACAATTACCAGGAGAATAGAACAACATCTAGCATACAAAAACATTCTAACGGAAAAGCAAAAAGGGTGCAGGAAAAATAGCCGAGGATGCAAGGAACAGCTAATTATAGACAGCGTCATCATGGAACAAACCAGGAAAAATTATAGAAACCTTCATACTGGTTACATAGATAATAAAAAAGCCTTTGATTTAATACTCCACAGTTGGCTAATCAGAGTGCTAGAATTATATAAAGTCAATAAAAACATCAGGCAATTTCTTACGCAAATCATGAGTACGTGGAAAACGAAAATCAACCTGAGAACACAAAAAGAGCACATCGAAACAGAAGAGATCTACCTCAGACGAGGTATATTCCAGGCAGATTCACTCAGCGCTTTGTGGTTCTGCCTCTGTCTCAATCCACTCTCAAACACACTGAATAACACAAACTTCGGATTCCAAATTAAACACCCAAAAAATAACCTACACAAAATAAACCATCTCTTGAACATGGATGACATAAAATTATATACAAGCACAAAGGCACAGCTAAAGGAACTCCTTAAAATCACAGAAACGTTTACCCTGGACATCAACATGAAATTTGGTATAAGTAAATGCAAGCTACTTCATATCAACAAGGGACAGTGGAAAGACCACCCTACGAGGGAAACAATCAACAACGAAACTATAGATAACATGCTCAAAGAAGAAACATACAGATACCTAGGCTTCCATCAAAGCACCAAAATTAACCACACTCATATCAAATCAGAGCTCAAGACGGAATTTAAAACCAGACTCACAAAGCTACTAAAAACAAAACTGAATCCCAGAAATTTTACGAAAGCTATTAACACCTTCGCCATACCTAGTCTTACGTATTCGTTTGGTATCATTAAATGGTCACACACAGACATAGAAAACATTCACATTCTCATACGCTCTGAATTCACTAAACACAGGAAGTTACATCCCAACGCATGCAAGGAAAGACTCACAATCGAGAGAAAAGAAGGAGGGAGGGGAATTATAGATATACAATCGCTAAATAAAAAACAAATTTACGAACTAGAAAGTTCTTCCACAACAAACAAACTAACCTCCACCAGGCAATAGTGAAGGCAGACAAGAATTATACACTGCTCGACCTGTCTCAAACAAGCCACGTAGCAGACGCACACAATCACATCCAATCACGACTGGAAAAGATGAACGCCTGGTCTGAAAAAACACTTCACGGAAGACATAACTGAAGATGTCTTGGAATAGATAACATTCATAACTTCTGGTATAAACAGTTTACCTCCACACATGAAGCTTTCACTCGCCAAATTAATGAAATTATTTTAAAACGTAGCACACTCCACAGTTTTCTCACCCAAGGAATAAAATACCTTAAGCCCAAAAATTCAGACAATTCAAATTAGCGACCTATTACGTGCCTTCCAACCCTATATAAGATCATCACAGCCACAATTACCAGGAGAATAGAACAACATCTAGCATACAAAAACATTCTAACGGAAAAGCAAAAAGGGTGCAGGAAAAATAGCCGAGGATGCAAGGAACAGCTAATTATAGACAGCGTCATCATGGAACAAACCAGGAAAAATTATAGAAACCTTCATACTGGTTACATAGATTATAAAAAAGCCTTTGATTTAATACTCCACAGTTGGCTAATCAGAGTGCTAGAATTATATAAAGTCAATAAAAACATCAGGCAATTTCTTACGCAAATCATGAGTACGTGGAAAACGAAAATCAACCTGAGAACACAAAAAGAGCACACCGAAACAGAAGAGATCTACCTCAGACGAGGTATATTCCAGGCAGATTCACTCAGCGCTTTGTGGTTCTGCCTCTGTCTCAATCCACTCTCAAACACACTGAATAACACAAACTTCGGATTCCAAATTAAACACCCAAAAAATAACCTACACAAAATAAACCATCTCTTGAACATGGATGACATAAAATTATATACAAGCACAAAGGCACAGCTAAAGGAACTCCTTAAAATCACAGAAACGTTTACCCTGGACATCAACATGAAATTTGGTATAAGTAAATGCAAGCTACTTCATATCAACAAGGGACAGTGGAAAGACCACCCTACGAGGGAAACAATCAACAATGAAACTATAGATAACATGCTCAAAGAAGAAACATACAGATACCTAGGCTTCCATCAAAGCACCAAAATTAACCACACTCATATCAAATCAGAGCTCAAGACGGAATTTAAAACCAGACTCACAAAGCTACTAAAAACAAAACTGAATCCCAGAAATTTTACGAAAGCTATTAACACCTTCGCCATACCTAGTCTTACGTATTCGTTTGGTATCATTAAATGGTCACACACAGACATAGAAAACATTCACATTCTCATACGCTCTGAATTCACTAAACACAGGAAGTTACATCCCAACGCATGCAAGGAAAGACTCACAATCGAGAGAAAAGAAGGAGGGAGGGGAATTATAGATATACAATCGCTAAATAAAAAACAAATTTACAGAGTCATCATTGTTCCTCTCGTCATATCAGTAACAGGTCTCACATCAACAACGTTTACACCGCATTTGGCTCAATTAGGAATTAATACAGACATTCACAGAAACATCCAAAAATCGGTCATTTTGAAAACATGTAGCATCGTTAGATCATTTCTTAATACACAATAGTTGTTTTTTTTCCATTTCCATTTTTTTTATTTTAATTTTTGTACTGACTTAGTATAATCCCGTCAGTATAAAATACAACCGCAGGAATACTGTGAGACAACAAGTCATAAAAATAATAATAATAATAATTTTATTTCTTCACTTTAACTAGTGTATATACAAAATACATAAATTATTGGAGAAAACGTCAAACCAATAATTATTAAACTAATTTGTATAAAGTATATATATATATATATATATATATATATATATATATATATATGTCAAACTCTAAAAAAAAATTATAAACAATGTACAAGAATATACAAAAAAGACAAGACACTCAGCATAAAATATTTAACTCAAGATCTATTGCACAGTATAGTAGTTCATTTTAATACGAAGACTTTTAAGTTTATTTTTAAAAATTCTTACAGTTGTGGCTTTACATCATTACTTAGTCTATTTTTCTAGTCTAAAATTTACAACCATTATAGGCTATGTTCTTTTTTTTTTAAAAAAAACGTTTTCTTATGAGAAGCAGGCAATAATAATTCTTTATTTCTAGTATTATAATTATGTAAAGTGCGTTTTGATTGAAAAAGGGCTTTATAGGCAAATATACAAATTTTTAAAATGTAAGTTCCTGCAACAGTTAAAATTTTATATTTCTTGAGGTATTCTCGGCAAGAGTCTCTGTAAGAAAGTCCAAATATAATCCGAATTGCATACTTCTACAATAAAAACGCTCTTTGCACGTTCGAACCTGCTCCACAATTGATTATGCCATAAGATAGATGGTTGTGTATGTTTGCATAATATATCGATAAAAGAACATTTTGACTGCAATAATTAGATAAAGCTTTTAGTGCATAGCAATTCTGCCTTAAGTTCACTGAGAGGTTTTCAATGTGAACCAGCCATTGTAAGTTTTCGTCAAAATTTAGGCTCAGCTTTACACATGGGTTAGATGACTCTATGAGACAATTACTGTCTATTTGCAAATTGTGTAAGTGGTTTTGCTTAGTGTTTATACAAAATAATGTTGTACCATGTCAAATGCACCAGAAAAATCCACAAACAGGCCTGACACGTAGAGATTCTTATCAACAGCATTAACTATTGTCATTTGAAATTCACATACGTGATTCCGTAAAAGCGTGTTTGTGAAGGGTTGAACGGTTGTAACATATAATTTAATATGTTGCAGAATATGAAATAATATTTATTCTACATATTTAAATATTTTTTTTTAAAAAAAGGTATTACCCTGTTTTACATCCAATAACTGGACTATTGTTAAATATACTTATCTGTATTTCTAATAAGATGTTGCTAAAAATATAAAATTAAAACGGCAATCCTAATACTATTTTTTTTAAAGATAAATATCATTATGCCCTTCTACGTATCAAATTAGCCTAAAATGCTGCCATGGTCGCCTTAATGACGCTGATGATGACGGCTAAGAGTTAATGGGCCTTTGTGGCCGGCGGTAATAATGTTATGAAGGCCTCACTCTGTCCGATAATTGGAACAGCACGGCGGGGTGCCGTTCAAACCTTGCCATATGGCTGGGGAAAGAGCTTCTCGCACTCACAATGCTTAAGTCTGGCTCTTTGTAGTAATATTATTATTCATTTTCTGCGTATTATTAATTTGGCGTAGAGATCCAGAAAAAAATCTAAATTTTAGAATAGTCGACGTTTCGCAATTTATTGTTTTACCTTCAGGAAGGTACATAAAACGATATAGCTTTACAAGGCACAAACCTATTAAAAGATTACTATAAAAAAGAAATGTTTAGATTTTAATATTTAACATATAATAGTAAAACATTATAGAATATTACAGGTAGAAACAAACTGGTCAGAAACCATGCACATTAGAAACTAAAACTAGGTACAGTTCTATTCAGAGAAAAGTGTTACAAGTCTTATGACTTGCTTTCATAACATTTGCTTGCACCTTGTTTTTTTACGATGTGCTTGTTAGAGGTTATAGTATACCAAACTTTCAAAACATTGGTGCCAGGACCGTGTCAAGGGGTTCGGCCGCCTTGGTGCCGAGATTTAAAATACCGCTCTTTAAAAAAATATTATTAAAAATATATATTTTGTACTACGTGTACTATATTTTATTCGTTTGTGAGTTATATATGATTAACACACAAACACAAGTGTAACTCTTAAAACAAACAATAATTCATAAAAATGTAATGTAATGACAACATAAAATATTAAAGAAATATTTTCCTAACCTTGCAAATTCATCAATTAAAATAAAAGAAAAAACAAAAAGTAGTGATAGCTATAATACCATCACGAAAAAAAGAAGCATTCGTTCGGATATAACATTGCCGTAAAGTGCTTAATGAATCTAGGTGACCATAATAATAAGGAAATAAACAATGCATATGCGATGTGAATAATTTCGATGAAATTGAAATTAAAATTACGCGACCTCAAACTCTATTTTGTTATCGTTATACAAGCAAAATAAGTGAAGTTAAGCAAAAAGTGTTCTGAACTAATATAGTAATTAAAGTGTATTAGAAAAAAAAAGAAAATGTATAACTTTAATCTACTACATAACTAAATAATTAATTTAATCAGGCAGTGCATTCCACTATAAAATGATTTTCAAATTCTATGCTAGCAACTGGAACATGAAATCCAAAAAGAATTAAGTAAACAAACAAATAAAAAACATTTTAATGAAACTTATTCATTACAAAAATCATTAACGCAGTAAAAAGGTCTTTCAATGAGGCACGCTTTGGTTTTTTTTTCGAGAAAGTGCAAACGTAGGGATAGTCTTTAAATGTACTGGAAGATGATTGTGTGGAAGGAATGGGAAGGTATATGACATACCTAGAGTTTCTGGCAGGATATACATGTTCTGGCCCTTTCGGGAAAGTGTATATGTTTTCTCATCAAACCCACGGTTTCTAAAATAAATAATGCAGGAAGTGTTAATATTTCATGTTTTTGAAATAGTCTTGGCAGTGACCTCTATTATTTAGACCAAAAAATAAGGAAATAATTTTCTCTATCGATTATTTTAATGCTTTTAATATGGTAAATAGGGAAACAATTTTCTCTAGAATTAAAAAATATTTTGCAATTTTTTTATTTATCGGTGCTATAAAAGTTATTCACTTCTATCTTTTGAAAATCACTGTATCTTATCACAAAGTGGTTTGGAACATTATTTTGTTTAGCATTTCATCCCATAGTAAAAATAATCCATTTAAGTTCGGATATTGGGTTAAAATGTGTACAAAATATGTGAACAGTCAGGATTTTATTTACTTAAACATTCATTTCCAATACCCCTTTGACTTTTTTACTAAGATGTACTCCTAATAGCAACGCATACACCAACCTCCTCTCTCAATTTTAAAAAACACTCTTCAAAATATAACAAATTGCAATTTTACAATAATTCTTTTAAACCAAGTATAATTTCTGTTAAACTTGGTGGTCTTGGTATTCGAGATTCATCCACACTTTGTTTTTCCGCATTTTTAAATTCGGTTAACGATGTAACAAATTTGCTTGAAATAATTTTACTTAACAATATTTTAAATGGTTCGACGTTGTCTTTAAAGTCTTGGCTTTCACTTTGCAGTCTAGAAAAGATACCAACTACCACTTGGTAGTAGAAGAATTTAGATATAAAGGTTTGTCAAGTACTCCTCAGTAACCTTATATCGAATAGTCAGGACATCAAAGACAGGACACGGCTTCTTGCTCTTCAAAGGCCTGAAAGTAATGCCTGGTTAAACGCTCTACCTTCCGCATCTTTGGGGAATCTTTTGGAAGATTCATGTTTTCGCATTTTCATTGCTTTGACAGTTGTGATGAAACAGTAGTTATATATGGCCTGCATGGGCTAGCTGGAAAAAAGTGCTGGACATATGTCCAGGTAGAGATTGATCAACGACATAATCAAGAGGTCGGAATTTCCCGAAGTTCTAGAACCGCCTAGAGAGTCGAAGCGATAAAAAGTGAGTGTATGATATTTTTGTTCCCTGAAAAGCAGGTATAGCATTGTTATGGGACAATACGTGCAGACGTACTCCTGCTGATTCTTATATCAAACAAGTAATATGTCAAGTTGTCCCTGTATACCCTAGGTGCGTGTATTAGTCGTGTGCGTGACTAGTCCTACATACTTATTGTCGATCCTATTTTATTATTATCATAACCTTGACGGTTATTTTTGATTAACAAACTTCCGATAGTCCGATACATCCGGTTACAGATATATATGTTATACATTTATCTGTAAAAATCTCATTAAACAAAATTTAACTATTTAAAAGTTAGGAATACTAGACGTTTTTTGGACAGCTGCAAAAATATCTCTCTAAAATAAATTACGACATTAAAAGTAACAAAAAACTGCGAAATCCGTAAAATTTTAAGCAGTTCAGAAGTTACGGGGAAAATATATTTTTTTTGACATGTCAATTTTTTTTTTAATTGCCTCATTAAAAGGTAACTACAAACGGTGTAAAACACAATAAATGATCATCATATTGCTAAAATACAAAGCCGCACAGTAGTCCCATTTTAGATATTAGGTGGCCAAAAATATTTTCAGCAAAATTTAGTGAAAATTACCCAGACCAAAAAGGAAAGACCATGCGTACATATATAGGGTGTTCAACTAAGGAAAAAAATTATGTGGGCAAATCGGCCAAGAGAAATCACTGGAAATTATTTTCAACTTCAAAAAATTGCCGCTAGCAGCAACTCAAAACCGGAAATGGCGATTTTCCCTTGAGTTTTTCAAATTAAGGTTTGTCGAAAAGATAAGCATTGTATTCTTCAGATATTATGCAACTTTTTGTTATTTATCATTTTTTTTCTATATTCAATATTAAAGTGGTGGGGAAAGGTCAAATTTTTTTCTTTCAAACGTTTATATCTCTGCTTTCGATGAACCGATTACAATGAGCTTGACATCAGAAAAAAGCGCCATTTTTGCTCTTCATGTAGAGCTATTAACTGTAGTGAAATGATTCTTCTAGTTGTCACTAGCTGGCGTTTTCTCGTAATTCTTCAAACGATACGGATTTCCTCAAAAAAATCAAATCGTATGATATGACTTTTTGGCATAATTTGTTGAAAGGAAAAATCCAGGTCCGTACTTAAACTAAAAAAGTTGATGATGGTTGCCCGAATTCAAAACGTAGGTTTCAAAAACTAACCACACCAGTTTGTGAGATGTGAATCAGAAAATGTGATCAATGATAAAGTGAAAATTATTTTCATCTACCATTTTAACTAGGCTTACAATTTTAGAAAAAGTAAAAAAAACTAAAATTTTGTTTTTTTTAAACACTCTGTATATTATCAACAGAAAATATTAACAAACCATATAACACTATAATCGGGATGTTTTCAGCCGATATAAGAATAATATTAATAACGCATATATTAATAATAATATCGTCCAAGCGTCAAGCTATCATTCTAATCGATAACATACAGAGCATTCCATTTAAAAAAACAAAGTTTATGTTGATTCCTGAAAAACGAAACATCCTGTATATCTTAAAACTACACCATAAAAAAATCTGTCCAATTTAAAGAAACTTTTGTATTTAACTTTTTTTTGTATCTGTAAAAATATCAAAGTTAATAGGGGGTGCATTTATAATCAAAAACCCTGTACTTTCAGTGAGTACAAAAGTGACTCTATGTACCGAGGTCGCAAGTGGTCGCAGACCATTTTTGGATTGATCTTAGCAAAAAGGTTCGACACGTTAAAAAATGTATATTTTAAACCTCTAATAATCCCTTTTTAGGAGTATTTTCTTGGTAAATGCTAAAAAGTAGGAAAAAATTTGGAAGATATTTAAAATTGTTGTAAAACTCAAAACCTGCAAGGTATATATAATAGCTGTTTATTATCTTAAAGACCTATGTTTAGTTATTGGACAAATATTACATCAAATAGATGTAAAATAGGATACTACGATATTACTAATTGCAAAACTTCGATTTTTGTTTAAAAAAAATTAATAACCAAACACTTACATTATAAAACGGAGGTGGTGGTCACTTCACAGAAACTGCCTGGTCAGGTGCCTTGAACCACGTTTATATTTTCTTCGATTTTTCAATAACTCAGGCAAATTCTCGTTGAAAAACACAGTTTTCTTCTCACAAGAGAGTTTTCTAAACACAATGAAAATTTACATACATTTAAACTTAAACTCGTAAGTTTAAAATACAAATCGTGAAAACGACTCTTTAACGTGTAAATGCACAAGTATAAATCGAAGCGATAAAAAATATTTGCTTTAAGCAAACCAAAACTCAGCCGTGACATCTATTACAACTGACCTGTCAAATATTTCTGTAAATTTTATTATCATCCTAAGCCAAGGCCACCTATCATTTCGCATCAAATATGGATCGGTACCTATCGATTTTTGAGTAGTTTGCTGAATAGTTAGAGGGAAAAGTTATTAGAGCTTTTTTGTAGCGAAATAAATACTCCATCCGCGGGTCTAGAAATAATTTCGAATACTATTCGCAGTAAGCGGCATAATGAAGTTAAAGTAGGAATTTAAGTTTATTTTAAAAAATTGCAGTAATATAACCGTTAAAGTTATAAACTCGAAATTTGGTCACGGTCTACCCAAAAATATCTTATTTCGTAAAAAAAAATACATTACGGGCTTAGATGTATTAGTTTCCTTGTAATACAGGATAATGTTAAAAAAATGTACCCATTCTTGGGAACTTTGGTGCAAACTTCACCTCGCTAGTGCACCACCTGTATATAATCAAGTGTTCTTCCTCAATAGTCCATTTTTTGTGGCTTTTTAAGCACTTTGTGGTGCTCTAATTAGGTTTCTGACCAGATGCCAAGTTTTTTGTATAAAAAAGAAAGTGACTAAAAATTTAATTTTTATGACTTTCGAAAAATTTCAGTTTTTGTACAAATTTCTAATTTCTCGCCATTTTTCCGACATAGTTGCATTTAAGTTTTTGTTCTCCTAGATATTTTCCATAAAAAACGTCTCTTGGAGCATTTCGATAAGACTTACCCACTTTGAGATATAAGCGCCCTAAAACACCGTTTTTTTTCGAAAGGAAAAAATTCGTAAAATCCTCAAACGAAATCGATACCCAACCAAAAATAATAGGGTTCTGTAAGACCGGAAGAACCATCGTTCCAGAAAGTTTCGTCAGAAAAAAATTAAAACTGCGACCTCAACCGTATATTGACTTTTTTGGTCAACTTTGCGATACCATATCTTCGGTATCAAAGGTGGTATAGGAAAATATTTCAAACACATCTCAAGATCTACATCTCCTCTAAAAATACGTATTAAATTCAATGTTCTATCTATAATAGTTTCCGAGATATGCCCGCCGAAAGGTCGAAAAACACAGTTTTCTGAAATGACACACCCCACACCAGGAGCGGACGTTTGTTAAAACAATTTGAAAGAGCAGGTGATGCTGCACGTAACGAAGGATTACAAAAACATCACAAATATGATGAGCTGGAAGGCCGTTTTGAATTTGTACCTTTCGCAGGTAAATATTTTGTATATAAAATGTTTTTCTTTTAAGTGTAAAACATACTGCGGTCTCGAGAAGAATTCGGAATAAAAAGGGTTGTTTTTAATATACCTTTCAGCCCCCCTAGTTTTCTAAAAGGTCGCTTATCGCGAAGAACTGTATAATTTATTTTTGAACTATAGCCCTGGGTTCAAATTATAACTTTCCTCTCAAGTTTTGTTTAAGTTTAAACCTCTACCTTTACTTTCAGGTCCAAGTTCTGCAATTTGAACGCGTTTTACTGGTCTGCATTAATTTCAAATAACAATAATGAGAAAAGTTCCCAAAGTAATCAAAAAACGATTTAATTTTATAAATAGGTCTAGTTAAATAACTAGTGTTCCCCGGCGTTATGACCTACATAAAAATTTTAGTGGCACTTTACGCAACGTGGGGCGAACTTAAATTTTAATTCCGAATAGAATTTTAATGAAAATCAAAGCATATTTCCTCTTGCCAATATTTAATAAACGTTTATTAACGACGATAAAAGCTTTGCTAAAACTGCGCTAAATAATGTAAATAATAACCGTTTGTTTTTGAAGGTATATTACAGCTTTCATTTGGCTAGTCATTTTATAGCACGAAGTTGCATGAACTTCTATCATTATATTGTATAGTGTTATACTAAACTTATAATTTAATTTTATGACAACAAATCTCGTAGTAAAGAAGGGTATACAGGGTTATTCACGCAACCCGTTCATTAAAAGTTTTTGATGATGCCATTTAGATAAAAATTTCAAATTTTGGGATTAAGGTAAGGTCAAGGGGTACTTCTTTTTTGAAATATTTTCAACTTCCTGTCACTTCCGGTTTAACCGGAAGTTGGTATCAACTTGCTTATTTTAAATGGAACACCCTGTATTTTATGATATTTTTAGATTCTACGGAGAATTTTAATGCTATTTTATGTAGCATGTCCTATACCTAGGTTCAAGCGTTCTTAAGATACTTGACCTTGAACCAAAAATTAGCCTTCGGGGTACCAAATTTTAAAATCTCATATTTTTGTAGGTTTTGAAGATATAATCTTC
Organism: Kuschelorhynchus macadamiae; assembly: GCA_030620095.1. NCBI lineage: Eukaryota > Metazoa > Arthropoda > Insecta > Coleoptera > Curculionidae > Kuschelorhynchus > Kuschelorhynchus macadamiae. The sequence continues at coordinate 165,835 of JAUTXW010000595.1, forward strand.
ATATTTATCAGACGATCGGTAAATAATCTTAGGTTTCTATTTTTTTTATTGAATTTGTCTATTTTTATACAGGGTGTCCTAAATTCAGCGGCAAACATTCACATTTTCAAAGCCGCTAAAGTCCGTTTTTTTAAATGGGACACCCTATAACTTTATGCACTATCAAACGTAGAATTTAATTTTCTATCGAACTGTATTAAGGTTCCCTATACCTATTCGTAACTATTTTCAAATAATCAGGTTTTTATTAAACTATCATGTATTTGCTAAATGCTTACACCTTCCCGTAGTAAGCCATGGAAAAACAATTGTTTTGCTTTTATTCAACATGACAGCTGATTTGAAACTTTTAAATTAAAATAAAATAACACTCAAAAGCTGATATTCTCAATTTATTTTATATTCCCGGAGAATGTTACAAAATATTGGGGAGAACATGCCATGTTTTTACTGAAAAACATCCTCATTTATCGCCAATGAACAAGAGAAAATTGAAGAGGATTGAAACGAAATTTTTTCGTTTCGGAAAAGTAAAAGTTATAAAAAATGTAATGAATTGTTTACATTATTTTTAACTATATCTACTAAGTTCGAGACTGTGCTAAACTTGTTTTAGTGAACTTAAAAATTATATCAATCTAACAAACAACAATAAATAAATAAAATAATAAAATTGAATTATAACAAATGTTCTATATGCTGTCCGTTCATTTGAAGACACATTTCAATTCTTCTTTGTACAGTTGCTGTGGCCCGTTGGATTTGTCCGTTTTCTAATTCGGCAAAAGCTGTTCGTATGCTGTCCAGTAAACCTTGTTGGTTATTTACTGGGGAAGCATAGACTTTACCTTTGATAAATCCCCATAAATAAAAGTCTAGGGGTGTTAAATCAGGCGATCGCGGGGGCCATCTCCAAGGGCCATTGGGACCAATCCAGCAATCTTCAAAAATTCGAGATAATTGGAGATAAACTGCAGCGGAATTATGTGCTGGTGCCCCATCTAATTGATACCAATAATTTTGCAGCTCACCAATAGGAATTTCTTCTATAAATTCAGAAACCGTCCCTCGTAGAATTTCCAAATACTTATCACTGTTTAAATTGTCTTCATAAATACAGTACCGCACCTGATCATTTAATACTATACCGAAAACCTTGAAGCTAAACCTCTCTTGAGAACGCGTGTCGCGTAAAGCGGGAGGATTTTCTGCTGCCCAGAAATGTTCATTTCTTCTATTTGTTATTCCTTCTCTAGAAAATTTCGCTTCATTGGTCCAAAATATTTTTGAAAGGAATTCAGGGTCCTCTTGAATTTTCAAAAACATGAATTCGCAAAATTCTTCTCGTCGGACGTCATCACCAGGTCTCAAGGCTTGCACGTTTTGGAAGGAATAAGGGTGCATATGATGTTCGCTCAAGATTCTTTGGACAGATGAAGAAGAAATTCCTAAATCGTTTTCTGCAGACGGTATTGAACTTTGCGGGTTTGCGTGGAAATAAGCTAATGTGTTTATTACGTTATCCTCGGCATTTGTCACTGGTTTCGGAACTTTAGTCTTGCCAAAACGCAAAAAGTTCGTTTCAATCCTCTTGAATTTTGACTTGTTCATTGGCGGCAAATCAGGGTGGCGTTCATTAAACACACGACACGTTCTCTCCAAAATTTTATAACATTCTCCATGAATATAAAATAGATTGAGTATATCAGCGTTTGAGTAATCTTCCATTTCGATTTAGAAGATTTATTTTTATCACTGACAGCTTTCGATAAATAACGCATACTAATCATCTGTCATATTGGATATCGGATCTCAATTATTTTTCCATGGCTCACCATTGAAACATGTAAACATTTAAGCAAATACATACGATATTTTTATAAGACCCAATTATTTCGAAAATGGTTACGAATAGGTATAGGGAACCTTAAGACAGTTCGATAGAAAATGAAATTCTACATTTGATAGTGCATAAAGTTATAGGGTGCCCATTTAAAAAAACGGACTTTAGCGGCTTTGAAAATGTGAATGTTTGCCGCTGAATTTAGGACACCCTGTATAAAAATAGACAAATTCAAAAAAATAGAAACCTAAGATTATTTACCGATCGTCTGCAAAATATGAAGATTATATCTTCAAAACTCACAAAAATATGAGATTTTAAAATTTGGTACCCCGAAGGCTCATTTTCGGTTCAAGGTCAAGTATCTTAAGAACGCTTGAACCTAGGTATAGGACATGCTACATAAAATAGCATTAAAATTCTCCGTAGAATCCAAAAATATCATAAAATACGGCGTGTTGCATTTAAAATAAGCAAATTGATACCAATTTCCGGATAAACCGGAAGTGACAGGAAGTTGAAAATATTTCAAAAAAGAAGTACCCCTTGACCTTACCTTAATCCCAAAATTTGAAATTTTTATCTAAATGGCATCATCAAAAACTTTTAATGAGCGGGTTGCGTGAATAACCCTGTATATACGCGGTGACACAGGATACAGGGTAGAGGCCGCAATTTTTTTATTTTTAAAAATATCATTTTGAAATTTTAGCCTTTTCTATAATTCCATAAGAGGCAAATTTTCTGTTAAAAACAATTGAAAGTTACTTCCTGTATATTTTATGAACTAACGTATTTAGCCTATTTCCCTAGTAAATTTTGTTTTTTCTTGAAAATTCAACATTGCCGCTTTATAAAAAAAATGCATTCACTTTTTACAAAAAATTTGCGTTAAACAGTCCGAAATAAGCTTATTTTTAATTTTTTTAGAACACATCAATTTAAGAAATCGTTTTGGGTAATATTTTTTATTTTTTTGCACTTCTTGTTTCATATAAAGAGCAATTTACTTGAAAATTTTCAATGGCATCTTGTATATTTTATTTCACAATCATTTTTTCCCTAAAATTACCTTTTTAATAATACAGTGAAACCTCTCAACAACGGACAGTAGCCGTGCCACAGAAACGGTCCTTGTATAGAGGTGTCCGTCGTGGGGAGTGAACAAATTAAATACCAATATAATTTTATTTAAAAAAATATTTAATTTTTAAGTAAAAAAATAATATGTTTAGTAGAAATTATTAATATAATTGTTACTACGTATACACCAACCTCTTTTACGTACATATATGCATACAATAAAAATTTACTACCTAATATAAAATGTTATGCTACCTACATATACAGTTTGAAACAGTTAAAAAGTTTCTATTTAAAAAAAATTATCAAGTGTTGTTTGTTTAAAACTAGATAATTTATTTTTAATAATTTGAGATTCCATTTTAGACGCAACTTCTGAGATTTTCCCTAAAACAGAATCTCCAGATAACATACAAAAGTTTTCAATATCCTTTAACATTTTATATACTTCCTTAATGTTCTTAATATCGGAAGAAATAATTTCTTCATTATCACTGGCAGATGAAATCTGACCGTTCTCACTATTTTGAAATTCACTGATGCACTCACGTACACTTATGTTAGGATTTTCCGTGAATAAACTTTTATCAATTTCTGAATATGAAGTTAAGTAAGAAGAGAATACATTGATGTTTCTACACAATTCCGATAATTGCACATCATCTTCGCTATCGTAGTCAACGTTTTCCTCGAGAATTTCGTTGAATCCAGCTTTGCGGAAGCAGTTATTGATGGTCTTGGATTCGACTTTTTTCCATGCAGCAATAATCCAAATCAAGGCACTTACAACATGTATGGATTTCTCCAATTGTTCGGTAGATTCAGAATACTCCATAGATGACAAAAGTCGCTTGATTAAAAACTCTTTCTATAGTGGTTTTTAAAATTTTGAATCACAACCTGGTCCAATGGCTAATTTTTTAATTCCAGTTTTGAGTGAGATGCAGCATTATCCAAAAATAAAAGTACATTTCGCTTTTGCCTTTGCAATTTTCGGTCAAATTTCATCAACGACAATTATCAATCCGACATTATATCCCTTGTCATCCATGCTTTCTTGTTATAGTACCATTCAAGTGGCAATTTTTCCAAGCTTGATCCTTTAAAACAACGGGTTTTTTTACTTTATCCAATCACCAGTGCATTTTCTTTTTCTCCATTCATAGCGGAGCAAAGTAAAATAGTGAGTCTCTCCTTGGACGCCATGTTTCGCCTTTTAAAGAAAACGTTTTATTCGGCAAGGCGCGGAAAAAGAGTCACGGCGCACACTGGGGCAGAAGTCACAATTGATATACAATAAGTGATAAAAATTAAATCTCCCTGATTTTGCTAAAATTTATGTATTCTTGTATGTTATATATTGCTGAATTATCAATTGGATTAGTAGGCGCTGAACCGGCAACTATCGGCGCGTCGCGTCGCTGCTAAGAAACAGATCATGTTTTGCAGCTTGTCAAAACGATTTGTAATTTAGTTTACCTGTAGTGGTATATTTCCTTGTTTTTATAATTGATTGTGCGATAAGTTGTTGATATTTATTCTAGAAGTGACATCGCTATAGTCAAGATCAGGTAAGTAAATTATTATTTGAATCGTTTTTGGGATATATTAGGCGACTATTTGAATACAAACTAATTTTTTACTAGAGTATGACAACAATTCGCATTTAATAAAATTTCGAAAACACAAGAGATTTAGTTATGAATCCGGGCACATCCGGCTAATTTTTTTGCAAATTATTTTTCTTTAGTTTATACAATTTAATATTCTAATGCAGATTTTTGCCCCTTTTTGCCCCATTTTGAATTATTTGAACTTTGCCGAATCCATAAACTGCTGAGAATAGCTACTTCGAAAACTTTCAAAATGACTTCAATTAAACATAACTTTGGAACCTTTCGATATTATGCGATGAAATTTAGAACAGAAATAGTTTATGAGACATTTTTCTATTTTTTAAAGTTAATGACAATTTCATATGTCAAACTGACAGATGGCAATAGTTTGAATTGCTTTTATATCCGACCAAACGTTAAGATGCACATTAATGTGCATATTTGAGAGCGAAGACTATTGCCTTAGGACTACTTATTAGGCGTTAGAAAAACGCTTTTTTACAAGCTTTTATTTAACCTGCAATAAGTATGTATGTATGTTAGTTCGGGTCAAATCTTGCAACTGAATTTTAAAGCAGTTATCCGATCGAGCTGAAATTTTACACGTTTAGTTTGGATGACAAGGCATGGTTAGTTATGTGACGTCATTCTAAATCCAATGCACACAAAAACAAATAGAGGCTTTCAAACTGGTGAGAGAAATTGTATCTGATCCATCTGCTTGCACTAAATACACCGATGCATATAAAGAGTCCTTGGAAACTACTCCTATATCAATAGTAGATGTTCTAGCTCTCATAGTTGAAGCGGGTTTATCTCGCCATCAGTATGAGTTAGTGAGATCGAAAGCTCCAAAAATTTTTCCATCATATAAAAACGTACAGGCGGCAAAGAAGGAATGTTATCCAGGTCCTGAAGCAATTACCACAACCGAAACTTCTGCACATGTTGACCTACAAGCCGTACTTAATCTTACCACCAAACGTTTGATTGTCGCCTAAAATGACGTCATTTGTACTTTAAGTTGCGATGAAAAGAAAAATCTTCAGTTATATTCCAAATGGGGTTTTGATGGTAGCAGTTTTCATAGTTCATACAAACAGGAATTCTGTGGTGTAGAAACTGTATTCATAACAAGTTTTGTTCCCCTTCGGTTGGTGACTGGATCAAAGGTAGTGTGGCAGAATCCAAGACCAGGATCTACAAGATACTGTGGCCCTTTAAAAATTGAATTTGTCAAAGAATCTACAGCTGTTTCGTTGGCAGAAAAAGCAAAGATTGATGCCAAGATTCAACAAGTGACTTTAAGTCAAATGCAGGTGGGTGAAGATATTCTAAAGATAAAACACAACATGATATTTGCTATGATTGATGGAAAAATTAGCAATGCCATTACGGAAACGACCTCTACACAAAAGTGTTACATATATGGAGCTACATCTAAAGATTTTAATGACATCGATACAGTTCTTAAGAGATCAATAAAACCCGAAAATCTGGAATTTGGATTTCGGTTTTACATGGGTGGATAAGGTTTTTCGAATGCCTTCTTCATTTGGCATATAAACTGCCTGTTCAGAAATGGCAAGCAAGAGGTTTGGATAAAGGGATTGTTGCAGAAACAAAAAAACATATCCAAAATCAGTTTAAAAAACGAATTGGATTGATAGTTGACAAGCCAAAACCAGGATTTGGTAATAGCAATGATGGTAACACGGCTAGGCGATTTTTTAAAAATTCAACCATTTCAGCTGAAATTACCAAAGTGGACTTAAACCTTATTGAACAACTTCATGTCATACTGATTGTTATATCAAGTGGTCATGAAATTGATGTAGAAAAATTTAGAAAGTATGCACTCGATACTGCTAAATATTTCGTTCTGAAGTATCTATGGTATAATATGCCACCGACACTACATAAGTTTCTTATCCACGTGCCAGAAATTATCGAAAGTGCCTTGTTACCAATAGGCCAATTAACAGAAGAGGCACAGGAAGCGCGAAATAAGGATTCTCGAAAAAGTAGTCGGACAGCTTCCAATGAAGATGTTTTCAATTTTTTGCTTTTATCCTCAGACCTTTTTATAACAAGTAAACGGAAACTTCTTAAAAAGAATCTTGCTTTCCTTCCAAAGGAAGTTGTGGAACTCTTACGATGCCCTCCAGTTTATGTCGAAACAGATCAATTAATATGTGTCAGATGAAGATTATTAAGTAATTTTTTTAATTGAAAATATAAATTGTAAATGTATGTAATTTAAGGTATCTACTACATTTTTACCGCATAATTTTAATTATTTTTAAGAAAAAAAGCGTAAAAAAATATTTAAAAATGAAAGCTTTTACTTCCTGCTTTTAAATTTAACTTACTTTATTTAAAAATTTGACAGCTTCATTGAAAGCTGTCCGACTACTTTTTTAAGAATGATGTTCTCTTAATTTCTTAAAATCATTATTTCACGCTTTCTATGCCTCTTCTGTCAATTGTCATATATTATTTAAAAACATAAAAGCTTGTTCTAATTTTTTTACGTTTATTTATTTTTCTCTTTTAAGTTTAGTAAGAGTTGAAAAAAAAATATATTAAAAATATGTCACTCAGTTTATTGTTTCCTACTTTTCAAGCCCTGATACCGGGATACGTCAAACTCAAATAAAAGCTTGTAATAAAAACAACATAAGTTCCGTTCCTGTTTTCGAGATAATGACAGTTAAAAAATTAGAATTTTTCATTTTGAAGAGCTGTCTAGTCCAACCGGATAAAGTTGAAGTGAAATGGTTTGTACTTTCGTATCTTAGTTTTCAGTGCTTTATCCAATGACACTAGTGTCAATTTTATTGTAAAATATCAGAATTGTCAGTTTTTGACAGTTAACGTTCGGTTTGTCACTAGTGTCATTGGATAGAGTATTGAAAACTAAGATGCAAAACTGCAAACCATTTCACTTTAACTTTATCCATTTAAACTTGGCAGCCCTTCAAAATGTAAAATTCTAAATTTTTAACTGTCATTATCTCGAAAACAGTTGAAGATATCTGAAGATTTCATAAAATAATATACAGGGTGTTCCATTCAAAATAGCGACGTTGCCACCGGTTTTTGGATAGAAGTGGCAACACCGCATGACTCAAAATATTTTAAAACCATAGATCATGGCCTTCTATAACTGCTGTCAAAGTTTTAGACAAAATCCGGTTATCGGCTCTCCTTAAATGTGCAATAGACGGTCACCGTGAGACACCCTGTATAAAATAGACCTATTGCTAAAAAATCTACATTTTTCCATAAAACTCACTTATAATCATATACATTTTCCTTTTAAATTATCCATTTTATCACCAAACACTTTTCGACACATTTTGTAAATCCTGCCCCACTGTGCGGCGTTATAAATGTCTCTCGGTGCGTAGTTTTTGATAATAGCACAAAATTTCGTCCGCCAATCAGTTACCTGAATCAAGTCTACAGCCCCTGCTTCACCACAGATGGATTTGAAAGAGATATTATGACGTTGACAGAACTTCTCCAACCATCCATTTGATCCTTTAAAACCATCAACTTCTAGATTCTTCGCAATTTCTTGTGCTCTTTCCTTTATTATTGTACCGGATATTGGAATGTTTTTGGAACGTACTTTACAAAACCAATTTGATCTATGGCAGCACCCTCAGTTTTCGCAAATTTCTTTTTCTCTTTCATGTGACATTTTTATAAGAATTCAACTCGTATCTTGTACTTTGACATTAAAAATGGCTTCTACTTCGGTTAAAAAACGAAAAATTAGTGAAGAAAAGTGCATATTTTAAAAAAAAATGGACTGAATTGTACTTGTTCGTTAGTAACAAACATAGAAAAAGACTCCAAGTCTCGGTCTCATTAAATTATAATTTTACAATTCACAACAAACATGACACGTGTTTCGCCCTTTCGAGCATCATCAGACCTACAAACAACAGAGAGAACCTTAGTAAATAATCACACTCACAAATCCTAAAACAATAACTTACAAATAGAATAAAACACACTAAAGCACAACAAAACAAACAACTACTTATACATATTTGATTGACATTAAAATGAGGTTAAGTCTCACGTGAATAAACAAAATAAAATATTAAAAAATATTAAAAAAGTATTAAAAAAGATTCATGTCTCTAGACGGGATCGAAACCAGACCACCCGAGTGAGACACCGAAGCAACCACCCACAGACCACTGGACCAGTCGAATAAAAGAACCAAAAACTCTCACTCTATGAATTAGTGAATGAAATGAAGGTTGCCTACAATTATTATTACATTAAATTGTTGAATATTAGGGTTGGTTCAAAATTAAAAAGTCTCGTGAATAAACAAAATAAAATATTAAAAAAGTATTAAAAAAAGATTCATCTAAATCGAACCCAGACCACCCGAGTGAGACACCGAAGCAACCACCCACAGACCACTGGAATTTTACAATTGCCTACAATTATTATTACATTAAATTGTTAAATATTAGGGTTGGTTCATCGTTAACGCAAGTGAGAATGGGACTTTTTATAGCTTTGGTTATTTCCATTTTTTTTCTAGAAGGTCAAGCTTTTTCCCCTTCGGACATTCATGTAAAACATCAACGTCAGAAATGGAAAATTCATGACCTGACTCCAACAAATGATTGGCAAAAGCCGAAACAGTCTCAGTTACATCCGTATTTCTGAATTTGTTGACAAGGCTTAAATGTTCGCTACAATTTAGTGCATAAACCCCAGATCTGGACAATTTATCGGTTGTGTCCTTTGTCCTTACTAAATGTCTCTTGAGAGTATTTACTGTTTTGAATGAAATATTGACATTTTTAATATTTTTAAAAAATTTTGCCAATTGGAGAGAAACACTTCCGAAAAAAGTAATGCACTTGAAAAAATTTGTCTCATCGCTAAGTTTTGAATTTATGACAGTATAGGACCTTTTGTACTTGTTTATAAATTTGTAATATAATTTGGTGATGGACTCCAAAGGAAAACCGTTATTCATAGCAATCTGCATTATAATATCACGCTCCTTAGTAAACGCTTCCCTTGACAATGGTAAATTACACAACCGATAGAAAAAGGAGTTGAACGCAGCAAATTTATGAGTGTAAGGAGAGTTTGAAGCATACTGAATAACATTATCCGTGGACGATGTTTTCCGGTAAACCTCAAACTCTATCCTACTGTGTTTCCGAGATAGTAAAAGGTCAAGAAAGGGTAGCTTTCCTTCATCTTCCATTTCCAATGTAAACTCAATTTTAGGATGCAAGGAGTTAACGAATTGTAAAAACTCTTCCAACTGATTTCTGTTGCCATTCCACACAATGCAAATATCATCCACGTATCTTTTATATGCGGTTAGAAAGGAGGCAAAATAACTATTCATTATCCTGTTTTCCAAATTGTTCATGAAAACCTCACTCAGAAATGGCGACAAACAAGAACCCATAGCCAGCCTAGACCTTTGCCTATATAACTGTCCATTAAATTTGAAAAAATTTTGGTCTAAAACTAAGGTAAGAAGAGAAGTGAGGCCATCAACGGGTAACTGTGGCAAAGAAGATCTCGCCAATAAATCCCTTACCAACTGAATACAGTCTGCGGGAGGCACACTAGGAAACAAATTCTTAACATCCAATGAAACTAATAATGCATTGTGCGGAATATCAACGTTTTTCAGGTGATTGGCAAAGTCGATGGAATTCCTGGTAGAATACGTGCTATGAAAACCCGTTACGTCCCTAAGAACTCTATTTAGCCAAGCTGAAAGTTTGTAGCATGGGGAATCAATAAATGAAACCACTGGCCTCATGGGCGTGCCATCTTTATGAATCTTTGGCAAGCCATAAGGTAAGGGTGTTTTAGGGTTCGTAGGATATAATTTATCTTTTGTCATGTTAAAATATTCTAAGGTTGTTAGAAATGTGTCCAGACTACTTTTTAACCTCGTAAAAAATGAGTTTGTTGGGTCTCTGTTTATTCTTTCAAAATCACCAGAGTTCAAGAAACCAATAACCTTGTCAACATGTTCTTTCCATAACTACTAAACAAGAGCCTTTATCGGCCTTGGTGCAAATCAGATCGTTGGATTTGATTTTATGTGCCAGAGATTTTAGGTGAGCTCTGTTGTAGTTACAGCCCGTGTCACTCGTAAAATTAGAGTTCAGAAAATTTATTATTTTAGCCCGTAATATATTTTTGTTAGAAATGTCGGTCGTTTGAATAATACATTCGGCCTCTATAGCTAGAGTTTCTTTAATATCAGTATTGATGTTGTGGGAAAAATTATACTTAAGGTTAGAATTAAGTATATGTTCCTCTTGAGGAGTAAAAGTAACACCAGACAAATTAATAAAACGCTTGTGAAAACCAAAATTTGTGCTACCCAAACCTAATCTGCATTCATCAATATTATTGGATAAAAGATAACTTCTTTGAGCTAATTTAAGACAATGAATTTTCTTACCCAATCTCCTAAACGTATTCTCACCGAAAGACTCAACCTCATCTCTAAAGTCATGATCTAAAACTACAAATTCAATGTAGGATAACAGAAATGTTAAAGTTAGATAGAGATATTTGAGTTTAGAGTTTACTGAGTTCAAAGTTTTATAACGTTGTTTAATCTCTTCCTTGATCCAAACGGTTTGAGCTTTCTTCAATGCAGCTGATGCGGCCTTAGTATGAATCTTGCACTTGATTGTGACGAATTTAGGTGTCAATTGAAATAGTAGGCATCGTTGAAGGAACCAAATTTTTAGCAGCAAGTTTTTTCGTGCAATTAGGTTCTTTCTGTATAACTGGACAAGTTTAGCCTGACTGGCTTTATAAAAATCGAAGAAATTGTCCATATTGCTCAAAGAGACCTAGTTTTAATAACAAACATAGAAAAAGACTCCAAGTCTCGGTCTCATTAAATTACAATTTTACAATTCACAACAAACATGACACGTGTTTCGCCCTTTCGAGAATCATCAGACCTACAAACAACAGAGAGAACCTTAGTAAATAATCACACTCACAAATCCTAAAACAATAACTTACAAATAGAATAAAACACACTAAAGCACAACAAAACAAACAACTACTTATACATATTTGATGGACATTAAAATGAGGTTAAGTCCCACGTGAATAAACAAAATAAAATATTAAAAAATATTAAAAAAGTATTAAAAAAGATTCATGTCTCTAGACGGGATCGAACCCAGACCACCCGAGTGAGACACCGAAGCAACCTCCCACAGACCACTGGACTAGTCGAATAAAAGAACCAAAAACTCTCACTCTATGAATTAGTGAATGAAATGAAGGTTGCCTACAATTATTATTACATTAAATTGTTAAATATTAGGGTTGGTTCAAAATTAAAAACATCGTTAACGCAAGTGAGAATGGGACTTTTTATAGCTTTGGTTATTTCCATTTTTTCTAGAAGGTCAAGCTTTTTCCCCTTCGGACATTCATGTAAAACATCAACGTCAGAAATGGAAAATTCATGACCTGACTCCAACAAATGATTGGCAAAAGCCGAAACAGTCTCAGTTACATCCGTATTTCTGAATTTGTTGACAAGGCTTAAATGTTCTCTCACCCTTGTGGAAATTTTTCTTTCTTTTTAAAAATATTAAAAATGTCAATATTTCATTCAAAACAGTAAATACTCTCAAGAGACATTTAGTAAGGACAAAGGACACAACCGATAAATTGTCCAGATCTGGGGTTTATGCACTAAATTGTAGCGAATGTTCCACGACCTATGTGGGACAAACAGGTCGAAAAATTTCCACAAGGGTGAGAGAACATTTAAGCCTTGTCAACAAATTCAGAAATACGGATGTAACTGAGACTGTTTCGGCTTTTGCCAATCATTTGTTGGAGTCAGGTCATGAATTTTCCATTTCTGACGTTGATGTTTTACATGAATGTCCGAAGGAGAAAAAGCTTGACCTTCTAGAAAAAATGGAAATAACCAAAGCTATAAAAAGTCCCATTCTCACTTGCGTTAACGATGTTTTTAATTTTGAACCAACCCTAATATTTAAGAATTTAATGTAATGATAATTGTAGGCAACCTTCATTTCATTCACTAATTCATAGAGTGAGAGTTTTTGGTTCTTTTATTCGACTAGTCCAGTGGTCTGTGGGTGGTTGCTTCGGTGTCTCACTCGGGTGGTCTGGGTTCGATCCCGTCTAGAGACATGAATCTTTTTTAATATTTTATTTTGTTTATTCACGTGAGACTTAACCTCATTTTAATGTCCATCAAATATGTATAAGTAGTTGTTTGTTTTGTTGTGCTTTAGTGTGTTTTATTCTATTTGTAAGTTATTGTTTTAGGATTTGTGAGTGTGATTATTTACTAAGGTTCTCTCTGTTGTTTGTAGGTCTGATGATGCTCAAAAGGGCGAAACACCTGTCATGTTTGTTGTGAATTGTAAAATTATAATTTAATGAGACCGAGACTTGGAGTCTTTTTCTATGTTTGTTATTGTTCACATTATATACTGATTCTTAGTCCTTCACGGAAGGACAAATACGATGTGTTCTTATTCCGGGTATACATCCATTCACTTTCTGAAAAGAACAGTTTTGCTGACGTTTCGCCAAAATCACAGTTGACATTTCCGAAGCTTTCTTTCTCGCGACCGAATAGAGACTGAAGTGTTAGCAACTGCGAGCTTCATTTTGTAATCCCACCCGAGGCCGAAGCTTGTATCTGAGAAGCCATTGGTCAATATTTATGTTTTTCGGATGTTGCTGTTGTTTATTGCGTTAATTCCGGTTGATGTTTTGCGATTTTAAATTTGTCGATTATTGTCTTTCATTCTGTTGGCAGTTTTAATAATTAGTCCCTTTTATTTAAATCACCTTGTTAAGAAACATCCGCTTGGCGGACGTTTGTTACTATGGCTCTCACACTCATGGGCGGAAACCTGGTGTGGGTCGTGTCATTTGAGAAAACCGTGTTTTTCGACATTTCGGCGGACATATCTCGGAAACTATTGAGAAGCAACCACGCAAAAGTGAACCAATTCACTTTTGCCGAAAAATGAGTTAGGCACTGCATCTGGTAGAAATCGGTCGCCTCTCTAAGATCCCATCCAAAAATTCAGCCGAAAATAAACATATCCTTGTAAAAGTATATGCTGAAATCCAACATTTCAACCAAAAAGTAACAAATCCATAAATTAATAATCCTTATTAATTCCAGCGTTTAACAAAAGGCAACAAATCCTTCTAGTAGATATGAACGCAATGCCACAAATCATGCAAAAGTAAACAAATCCTATAATACTTCAGAAGTAGGAATAAAACTTCCTATTTTGTGCATGACCCGCAATCTCGTATGGGATATGACAACTAACCCTTGTTGCATAGTTCTTAATACGATTTTAGCCAAGAAAACTATAATGCGATTTTGCCTAATATTCCTAGCCATCAATAAGCGTCACCAATATCGTTGCTTTACTTCCTCTGGTATTATTTGGAGTGTGTTTACATTCGGGATTATGTTTCTATATTGAAATTTGTTTAGTTATTGTGTCCTTTGTTTATTGTTTATGATGGATGAAACTATCGCAGTAGTTAAGGGTAATAGTGGGTCTCGAAAAAGGTTACGAAAACATACTCAAAGGGAGCTTAATCGAAAAATAGAGATAGCACGTTGAATTTGATATGTATTTTTAGAGGAGACGTGGATCTCGAGTTTTGTTTGACATTTTTCTATACCACCTTTGATACCGAAGACGGTTGAGGACATAATTTTAATTTTTTTCTGACGAAACTTTCTGGGACGATGGTTCTTCCGCTCTTTCAGAACCCTATTGTTTTTGGTTGGGTTTCGATTTCATTTGACGATTTTACGAATTTTTTTCGTTCGAAAAAAGGGAGTTTTGGGGCCCTTATATCTCAAAGTGGGTGAGTCCTAACAAAATTTTCCAAGAGACGTTTTTCATAGGAAATATCTAGGAGAACAAAATCTTAAGTGCATCTCTGTCGGAAAAATGGCGAGAAATTAGAAATTTTTAAGAAAATCTGAAATTTTGCGTCATAAAAAATTGTTTTTTTAATCACATTTTCGTTTTTACAAAAAAAGCAGGCATCTGGTCAGAAAACTAATTAGGGCACCGGAAAGTGCTTAAAAAGCTACACAAAATGGACTATTTAGGAAGGGTCTTGGATTATATACAGGGGGTGCAATAACAGTGAAGTTTGCACCAAATTTCCCAAAAATGGGTACATTTAACATTATCCTGTATTACAAGCAAAGTAATATATCTAAACCCATAGAGTATTTTTTTTACGGAACAACATATTTTTAGGTCGTGACCAACTTTCGAGTTTATAACTTTAACGTGCAAATTACTGCAATTTTTTAAAGTTGATAGTTTAAATTCTAACTACCTCATTTTCCTGTTTTCTTAACTGCTTAAAATTTTTATTTACCGTTTTCACAGTTCCATGTAAGTTTTAGGGGCGTCATTTATTTTATTTTTTTTTGACAACTGTCAAAAAACGTAATTTTATTTTCAAATACAAAAGGTACGTTTTATTGAGGTAATTAAAAAAATTGACATGTCAAAAAAAAATTTCTTGTAACTTTTAGGGCCAGTATTTTCATTCTCAAATAACTTTATTCTTCGAATATTTACCGTGGAAACGATTGTTGGGGCAATTGTAACCATGGAAAATATTCACCAAATAAAATTATATGGAGATAGAAATACCAGCTCTTAAAGTCGTATTTTATTTTAGAGAAATATTTTGGCAGCTGTCCAGCAAACGTCTAGTATTCCTAACTTTTAAATAGCTATTTTTTTAAATGAGATTTTTACAGCTAAATGTATAGCATACATATCCGTGACTGCATGTATCGGACTAGCGGACGTTTGTTAATCAAAAATAGCCGTCAAGTTTATGATAATAGTAAAATAGGAACGAAAATAAGCTTAATCACACGCACCCAGAGTACATGGAGGCAACCTGACATATTACTTGTTTTTTTATTTCTACGGCTTGTCTGCTGGATTATTCTGATCTTATAAGGCTCTATATTGCCAAACATCCATCGACAGTTATTTCCTGGCCGGTTTTTATTTTAGGAATAGGGCCGAGGTTGTTTGTTTGTTTCTGATGCTAAGTTTATGCTCTTTTACTCTTGCTGTTAATCGGCTGTTAGTTTGCCTCACGTATAGCTTTCCACACTCCTGGCATGGAATGCTGTATACTCCGTGATTTTCCAATTTGATTTTCTCTTTCGAGTAGTTTACCTATGGTTGTTTGAGGCTTGTGTAATATTTGTATGTTGTGTTTTCTAAGAATTCTTCCGATTCTGTCCGTTGTGCCCTTTACATATGGTAAGACTACTTGTTGCCTTCCCGGTTCATAATTTTTGGAGTTCTTTGTTCGGGAACTCTGTGCATTATTAGCTTTCTCTATAGTATGATATGTCTAGCCATTTTTCTTTAAAGCCCCAGATATTATATTAAGTTCGTTTTTCTAGTCGGTGTTTCAGTTAATCGCACAGATCTAGATATTAATGTGTTGGCCACAGTTTGAATTTGTGCTGGGTGGTGATGTGATCTTGCATATATAATTACGAAATTGTAGTGGTGGATTCAAGATTTAAAACAATTTTTTGGGTTTTTCGCCACAATCAGAACCCTATCACAAAAATAAGACAATTACCTGATGTTTTTAATAGGCGGTCTGTATCCGCTATAACGGTACCCGAGGAACGACATTGAAAACTATGTCTTTTCTGGACGTTTCGGGGGAAAATTTACCCCTGTCTTCAGCAAATCTAAAAGTAAATACTAAGAACAGAATCTTTCTTCTGTTTAGTATCAGAAATGTAACCAGAATGGCTAATCTCTGACAGAATGTCAATTTAGAGGTGCTATTTTTAATTGTTAAAATGAGATGTAAAAAGTATGTTCATTTTAATTTATTGTGTTTTGAGCTGTCCTTTTTTTACTTCAGTATTTAGCAAATTTAATTATGTGTTATCTTTATTTAACAATATTAAGGCACTTTCTTTTATTTTCGTTGTTTCTGGAACATGGTTCTTTTGCCAAAATTCTAGAAGTATTCCAATTAATTTTACGATTGTTATGTGCATGTTGGCAAATGTTTGATTTCTGAAATTCCCTATTTTTTATATATGTTTGGTGTTCTTTAATTCTTTTGGCTAATGGCCTAGAGGTTTTACCTATGCGTATTGTTTTCTTTTTGTAAGTTTGCTTCTAAGTACCTATATTTTATGTCTTAAAGATCGTTCTTATGTTAGCTATTCGTTTTATTTTATTTGATAAGTTAGGTATGTATGGTATAAAGGGGTTTGTAATTGGTCTATTTTGGATTTGTTTGTACTATGCATTCTCAAAATCATAAAGACATTTTTCCATGAAATCAACTAGGATAATTGTTTTGATCATCTTTTACAAAAATTTTTTCTTCAACAAAATTTTGATCTTTGCAAATTATTTTTGCTGTATCATATAGACTTTTTACAACTCCCTTTTTAACCATAATTGGATGATTCGAGTAAACATTTAAGTATCTGTTTGTGTTGTAGGTTTTCTGTATACTTTTGTTTTAAAATTGTGTATGTCTTTTTTAATAAGTATGTCTAAAAATTTACTATTGACAAAGAAGCACACCAACAACTTCTATTTTTAGACATACCTACTTAGTAAAAAAATAGGATTCTGGAAAACTGGTAGACTTGACAACATCGCGGATATCACTAACGGATTTGCCGTAATTTTGATCCTAAGTCTAAAAATTTAAAACACAAATTGGATAAGTAATTCGCCAGATATTCGGTGCGTTCCAGACTTTTGTTACAGTTTGTATATTTTTTGAAACGGATTTATGCTTGTCAAGTTTCATTTTTAAAGATGATGGTTTTGTATTATTATTTCCGCATAGGTACCCACATAAAGCATGTGGGTAACAAAATTGGCTTCTACGATGATACTCTGTGGAATTTATAAATTCCATTTATCTTACTGGCAATAAGCCGGTTCTCGGAGAAGGAATTACGTTGCTAGGAGATGTCTGATAATTGAAATTAATCTATTATCTCTCCTGCCAGTTGACCGAGTGACGGGATCCCTGAGCAATCATTGTGAACATTACGCTTCCACTTAGAACAACTTGCTAACATCTAAGTATCTTTACTTAAAGATTAATAATATATTTCTCCCTTAGATGGTCAAATAAATTTGAAAAAGGGGAAATTCGTCGTGTAGCTCAGAAATAGGGTTTAATTTCATATACTTAAACAAAAGCTTAAAAAAACTTTTTTTTTAATGATGGATTACCAATATTCTATAATATTACTTAATTAATATTTGCACGACAAGGATTAAATAAATTATTGCTTCATCACTCCTACTCTGTCATACACTTAATTTATTGACACAAAAGAATGTTTGTAACCACGAATAAAATTGCTTAATAGGTTCAATACCCAATAAGATTTACAACAATCGAAGTAACCTTGACTCCCCTCTAGATCTGGGGGACCTCATGGTACGCTCAAATTATGTTCTTGATTAATTATACTTCATACCCCAAATTCTTACGCATTTTTTTTTATGTTTACTAGAACCATCCCGCTACAACAAAATAGTCAAACCATCACGGAACAAGTAAATATACCGGTTCAAACCAAGAATCTCCTCTTTTTTGTAGTCCGGTAAAAAGAGCTTATAGCTTATAGCTTATAGCGCTGTTGCGGTATTTCGGCCATAATATATACGAGGGCCTTTCAACAAAGACTAGGACTAGTACTACTAAAACTTTATTTATTAATCTTAAACAACAATACTTTTATCACGCTCTATATAGTCCCCCTGTAATACCAACGGTGCTGCCATTCTTTGAGAGCTTCTTCAAAACCGCCTCTAACACCTTAACAGCATCCAATTCTGTTTGAAACTTCCTTGAGTCCTTTGAGGACATTTTTGCTTGAGGAAACAGATAGAAGTCGCATGGGGCTATGTCAGGACTATATGGAGGATGCGGTACAGACCTGATATTTATTTTTAATGTTCAAAAACTCTGTCACTATATTCCCTACGTGAGGACGAGCCTTATCATGATGAAGTTTCCACTTTCCAATCAGCTCAGGTCGTTTTTGGGGATGTGATCCTTCATCAACTGGAACAAAACTTGTTTATAATAACTGGCAGTTACTGTATCACCATGTAGGACCATGTGCGTATACCCCATTCCTTTGTGATCAAAACATGTTATTATCATAGTCTTACCGGTAGATTTTTGCGCACGTGTTTTTTTTGGAAGTGGTCCTCCTATTTCTACCCACTGCGTACTAGGTTGCTTCATCTTCGGATCATAACAATGCAAAAAACTGAAAATGGCGGATTTCATTTTTCGCCAGTACATCCAGAACGGTAAATTTGACAGATGTCAAAATGTGACATTATTGGGACACATTTTTAAGACAAATAAGATGGCGTATACGACACGTCTTCATTGTTTTTTGTTAACCCTCAACCCGCCTCAACTTTCATTTTTCTTATGACCGCCATATTGGATTTTTCGATTTTTAGAAAGAGCCTAAAATTTCCAGTCCAGTGATATTTCACAAGTGCATTAAGGATTTTAGTGTCATCAAAATATCACACTTTGTAAATTAGGTTTCAATGTTTTTAAAGGAGGCCATGATTTATTTGTCACAAGATTACATTAATAAGTAAGTAATGTATTGAACGCATTGAATTTTCAATACAACATGAACGTAAATAACGACTTAAAAAATCTAAATGAGCTTTAACTACTTTGTAAGTGGGTAACAATAATTTACAAATCTGCAAAATGACGTCCATTTGCATCGAAACATTTTTGACAATTGGTGACTGTTTTTCGTACTAAATGTGTCCAGAACTCTTTGTCTCAGAATTTCTATTGTCACGGGGGGATCAAATTCGTAGATTTCATTCTTCGTGTGAGCCCAGAGGTAGAAATCCAAGGGCGACAGGTCAGGGGATCTAAGAGGCCAAGATATTGGACCATTTAAATAAATTATTCTTTCGTCAAACTGCTCTCTTAAGAAGGTCCTGACTTGAATGGTATTGTGAGCCGGACATCCGTCTTGCTGAAACCGGTTGTTGTAGTCAAACAAGATGTGTTGAGGTTGTAGTCAAACAAAAATGGTCCAATAAGTCGATTTCCTGAAATGATTAATAAATTATAAAAAGGTGCCCAACAGTCAAGGGCGGCAGGGTCGGCCGGGTGGTACTAGAAACTATAAATTATAAAGGGAAAATTATCTTTATTAAAAAGTAGATATTTTCTTTCCAAAAATAATTATCGAAACATCTCGTAATGAATGAGCTTGTATACAGTTGAGACCTATTCAGCTTTATTATGAAAAAGAAAAACATATTTGGTTAGGGGGAAGTAATAGCCGTAATAAATTATTTTGTTGGTATTGCATATTAATTTCGGAAATACTAAATCAATTTATTTCAGTGATATAATAATCTTAAAGAAGTACACCCTGCCTTAATAAAACATAAAATATCAAAAGAACAAACCGCCTTTCTATCAATCATAATGAAAATCGAAAAATAATTCGGCATTCGATTAATATGGTATTTTTTTTCATAACGCAAGAACTAGGCTTCCCGGGGTAATAATAAATTATTAAGTGTTAATACATTTATAGAACCCAATTCTATTTTTATAGGTTCTTTGAAATTATAATACAAAATGATTGAATAAAAATGTAATACATTATCAAAAAAGTAAGTTGACTGACTAGAGTAGAACGTTTTACTTTTTTTTATGAGATTATACTCTTTTAGTATCATTAAAGAACTAAACGAAAAAAAAAAGATTATTATTTGACCATCATTTGGTGCCTATTTAAAAAAGATTGGTTAGATTATGATCCCACACCAAACGTTACTTCCAAATCTGATCTGTAGACGTCTCCCTGCCACTTCGTAAGGATTTTGCACAGCCCAATGATGACGGTTGTGCCTATTAAAGACTCCACAATTCGTGAACCTGCTCTCATTGGACCACAAGACATGATTTACAAAATCAGGATTTTCATTACATCTGCTAGTATACCACTCACTAAACTGTAGTTGTCTTGGAAAATCAGTTTTCTTAGGTCCTTGTACTATTATGGGTTTGTATGGATGGTTCTTATTCTTTTTTAAAACCCTCTGTACTGTTGATTTTGGCACATTAGTTTCCTGTTCTACAGTTCTTACCGACGCACTAGGGTTTTCGTTGATATCTTGTAAAATGTTTCTGTCTCGATTTTCATTGTTATTATTGTATCCGCTTCTAGGTTGTTCGAAGGCACCATGGTTAATTAAATTAACTACAATTTTCCTGAATTGGGTTTTATGAGGCTGCCGTCGTTCGGGGTGCATCTCCAATTATCTTGCTGAGTTAACATTTTACATTTTTTTGTTAATATTATTTACGCGCTCAAAAGTTATGTAGCAAGCAAGAAACTCAAGATCTTTTTTTTGTTGTTGTTAAAAATTTTCTTCGTCTAAACGCCAGAAGCAATGTCTGTATACGCCACTGATTGTTAGGAAGCTGTTGATGCCTTAAAAATACAATTTCCTACATCTAAATTTACATCTTATTCCTTAAAACTATAAATGGTTCACATAGTTACTGAAGCCTATAATCAGGAAATAACGAAGTTGAAATGAGAACTAATATCAAATACATTATCAACTGGAAGTTCACAAAACAAAGAAATATATAGACAATCCACTTTGTACTAGTATTAAACTAAGGTTGCTGTAAAATACATTGCTTTATTTTCCTTGTAAAAGTGGCCGCCTTCCTAAAAATCAACAACCCCAAACCCCAATCTCATAAATACTTTCATAAAAATTTAGCTGAAAAGGAGCTAATGAGTCAGAAACTAGTCTTAGTCTTTCTGCTCAGAAAATGTCGATTGGAAAAATAGTTTAAGAGGTTCATACGCGCTTTTAAGTTGTGAGGTAATATGTTCTTTAAATCTTAGTTTAGAATTCCAGAAAGAATCCCAAATTCCCTGAACTATCCTGAATTTGGTTAATTCTTCCGTTAATTGTTATATTAAGGAAACGAGAAATGCTTAGTCTAGATGAGTTGCTACAAAACAGCATAACTCCTGACATTTTGGGATCATTTTTGTGACAGTGTTTCACAGGAATTTTGAGTATCCAAATCATGATTTATAGAGTCTTTTGCTGCGTTCACTAAATTAGGATGAAAATAAAAATAGAGTTGAGAATTCCAGTATTTTAAATCTTTTACAAATCCAGATTTACTTATATATAGGGTAAGGCAGTGGCCAGAACTTATGCGTAAGAGTTTTGATTTTTGTTTCTGAGCTCAACTTGCTGGAATCTATCGGACAATTAGGATAATAAAACACGTACTGCGCAATCCGAATAGCCATAATGGTGCTTCAAGGCACTGATGATCTCAAGATTAATCAGATCAAAAGCCTTAATATAGTCCAACAGCACCAATACAGTAGCATCTCCTTTATCCAACCCTGCAAAAATATCATATGTAATACAACTTGAAGTGGTTAAGGTACTAGTGGTAGTACTAGTAGTAAGATGGGAGAGGACAAGCCAGCAACTAGGCCTGAAAGACCCTTTTCGCTAAGCCTCCTCCACCTTCCCTGGAAGGCGCCCGTCCTTTTAATGAAGAAGAGCATCTTGCCCTAGTCGAGGTGTTATAATTCTTTCTTGGGGAGGAATTCGACGCCGAAGGTATTCCAGCGTAGTCTTGCCCATCTTTCACAATTGCCAATAAAATGAGAGGGATCTTCCACCCCTGCCCCTTAATTAGGACAGCAAGGGTTGTCAGCTGACCCTAGTGGTGCATATGCTTGTTAAAATGCCAATTAATAAATAGCCTTTATTTAAGTGAAATTACAAAACAAAATAATACACAAAGGAAAGAATAAAAATAAAAAACAAAAAAAACAAAGCATGCCAGTGCTTGGCGCAGTCTAGCTAAAAGCTACTCTACTGAACCAAACAAAGACATAATAACAATAAACTAAACAAAATTCGATGACGCAAAATAGATAATCACCAAAAAAGTCCATAGTACTGCTGTCACATACGATATAATTAACAAAATATACATTCAATTGCTTAATTAGAGGTCATTAATAAGGTGGTTCTTCTATTTAAACTTAAATTGTTTTAACGTTAGGTTAAGATATTCGCTTGGCAGTGCATTATAACATTTCACAGCATTGTATGAGAAACTTCTCTGAAACAAGGCTGTCCGATGGATGGGCATATCCAGTCTTGATACACTCCTTACTACTCTATTATGAATTTCACTTCGAAAAATAATACGTTCTCTAATTGAGGATGGGGCTGAGGGGTTGTTAATAATATTTATTAAAAAACAACAAAAATGTAATTTTCTGCGTTGATCCATTTTTAACCACTTAAGTTCCCTGTGCCAAAGTGAAACATGATCATATTTTCTTATATTATAAATTAGGCGAACACAAGCATTTTGAACTTTCTGAATTCTATTTTTACTTTCGTTGTCTAAACAGAATCCATAAATGTAATCACAATAATTGAATTTACTTTATACCAGCGATTCACACAAATTCTTCCTCAATTTAGGATTTAAAAACTGTTCGCAGTTATATAGAGTTTTTAGAGAAAAGTATGCTCTCTGAAGTAATACCTTCAAGTGGTTAAAACGCAAGTCATTATCCAAAATAATGCCCAAATTTTTTGATTTATCTACAATATTAATTTTACATCCGTCAATTAAGATATTAATATTCTGTTTCAAAAAGTCACTCTGATTCCTATTAGAGAACACCATTGCAAATGATTTAGCAGGATTTAAAAATAAATTATGTTTCTTTGAAAGCTCGTTAATTATAAGTAAATCGAAGTTAATACGCTCCTGTGCATTTACGAAGAAGTTAGATTCAAAACAGAAGTATAACTGTGTATTGTCTGCAAAAGCCTGTACTTTGCAATTTTGTAAAGATTTCAAAATATCCGAAGTATAAACTAGAAATAAAAGCGGACCCAAGACCGACCCCTGAGGTACTCCAGACAAAACTTGTTTTAGTTCAGAATACTTGTTATCAGAGTATATTTTCTGAGTTCGATTGAACATGTAAGAATGTAATATACTCAAAGCTATATCACTAAAACCGTAATATTGCAGCTTTGCGATGAGAAGGGAATGATTAATGGTGTCAAATGCCTTAGTGAAATCTAAAAGTACTAATATAACATTTAATTGTTTATCCATAGCACGTATGAGATCATCAACCACGTTAATCAGTGCCACTGATGTCCCAAAATGTTTTCTAAACCCGCATTGCATAATAGGAATAATATTATTTGAAATAAAATAGTCAAACATTTGGGCATATAAGACTTTTTTGAAAATTTTTGATAGCGCTGGAAGGATACTGATAATACGTAAATCATTAAAATTTGTTGGATTATCTAATTTAGCCAGAGGTTTTCACGATAGAAATTTTCCACAGATCTGGGAAGTAATCAATTTCCAAACAACAGTTTATTATATGTGTAATGTATATGTCTATATGTGGGCTACAATATTTCAACATACTGGGGGATATATCATCAGCGCCCGTTGCATTAGATTTTAGGTTATTCATAATATATATATTCAATATATTATGAATGTCATTAGTAGTAGCCATTTTAAAAGAAAATTATTGGTTGGAGTACTTCAAATTATTGTAATAGTCGACCTTCTCGCTACAGTCGGAAACATTCTGGAGGAAATAGGCAAAATATTTACTAATTTCATTGGGATCAGATGAATTTTTGGGTAATGTATAATTTTTGGTAGAACAAACATTCAGATTTTTAAGAGCAGACCACATTTTTTTTGAATTATTTTCTCGAGATACTGCCTTTCTTACTTGGTCTAATGTAAAGTTACGTAACCTCTTATAATTGTTCCAGTCTTGTACATTTTTTGTTTGTTTAAATTCATAGAGATTTTGACATTCTCGTTTAACCACGGTGCTTTTGGCTTAGTAATACGGCATTCTCGTTTAGGAGCATGAATATCAAATAGTTTTAATAACAAATTATTTAATATCTGAATCTTTAAGTCAATACTCGTCTCATACAAAATATTATCCCAAGGAAGCCTATGCATATCACTTAAAAAAATATTAACATTAAAATTTCTAAAACACCTATTTTCCACAACTCTTGGTACAATGGGACTCTGAGTGAGATTGAGTTCACAATAAATAATTTTATGATCAGAAATTATATCGGCTGACAAAACTCCAGAGTTACGAATCACGGAAGAATCAGAAACAAAAATACAATCTATTAGAGTACTGGTGGATCCAGTCACCCTTGTGGGTTCGTTAATAATCTGTAACATATTAAAATTCTCAAAAAAATAAGTTAAGGCATTAGGCAGAGTCAACAAGTTGATATTAAAGTCACCCAAGCAATATATACTATTAAACATGGGATATAAATATGAAAATATATTATCTAGATCACTTAAAATGGCATTGAAAACCAGTGAGGGAGGCTTATAAAAACACAAAATGCACATTTTTTGCTGCGTATTTTAACTTGAAAAATCAAGTATTCCAACCCAGAATTAGTTTCAAAATTAAAATTAATAATTTTTATATTATAGTTGACATTTACATAAGCTGCAACTCCACCCCCCCCCCCTCCCCGCTCTGTCTTTTCTAATTAGTTGAAACTCAGGAATATGAAAAAAACCTGAATCATCACCCTCGGAAAGCCATGTCTCAGACAACATCATAATATCGAATTTATTGTCCATTACCAAGTTTTTAAATTCATTAAACCCCGTAAAGATTGACCTAATATTTAAATGTCCTATTTTTAAACCATTCGACATATTTCAAGTTTTTAAACTAGGCAATTAAACCATATTGCTCTAGATAAAACAATGCAAAAAAAAGTAACTAAAACAAAACAAATAAAAGGAAAATTGCTCATATTTAAATCACCCAAAACAAATAAAATTTTCACAATATTCCTCAATACATATTTAGGATTACCTTCAATTGAAGTTATTTTTCTAATTATTCTTCAGCTTTTCTATGTCGGTTTCATCCGAAATTCTATGCACTACATCCCCATAACGCACATAAATATTACCGTTGTACACCCACGCACTTTTATTAGTAAATTGACGAACTGCAAGATCGAACAATGTAAGTCTAGTTTTAGTAAGGTCCTCTTTTATCTGAAAACCGGTGTTTTTTAAATGTTTACGATTTTTTAATACCGATTTTTTAGTTATGTCACCAGAAAATTGTACCAATACTGCCGGAGGTTTGTTGTTTGGTATTTTCGCTGTCACACGGTAACACTTCACTACATCAGTATCCTGAATATTTAACTTGAGTTTTTGTTTAAATAAATCGAGAACCTTGCCATGTATGTTTTCGTTATTTTCATGAGCGATACCAAAGATTCGGACATTAAGGTTGCGTGCTGATTGTTCCTGTTAATTAGGTCCCCAATTACCTGTCGACTCCTTGACATCAACCAATTGCCTTATATCCCCCGTTTATCCACTTTCTCGTTTTCTTCGACACCACTATGTCCAGTTATCCATTTTAATATCACCATCTTAGTCTTTGTTAGCTCAGGGCATCCAGGACTTACCGATAACTTTAAGATCCGCCTGACTGTCTAAGAATTTCACTTTCAGCTCCCAGCCTGACTTCCTCCTTTGCTGCAACCTGCAATATAGCATACACCTCAGCCTGGCAATCAATAACATTTTTGATTGCTCAATAATGTTATTGATCAATAAAAAATACTACGCATAAAAATCACTCGTAAAATTTATCGATGAAAAATATGCGACAGTGGTATTTCAAATTGCATTTTTGGCATATGGGATATATCACATCCAAATATTGGGGAAACAGCGCCAGCGTTGCAAAGCGAGTCATTTTAGCCTACAAGAAAGCTTGTCATTTTGACATAAATAATTTTCAAATCTCCTTGAGGAAATTTGAAAAATTATACGATTTGCTTATTTAAAAATATACGGACGTAATTCTTTTAGTCGCCCACGGTGAATTTTAAAAAAATTATCTTTGTAAAAAATTAGTAGAACATAAAATGACAATATTGGTTATTTATATATATGAATGCTCTGTTTACAGAAAATATTCATAAACCTAACGTTTCCAAAAAGCATAAGCATTTTACCAAGACTGTCTCAAACGACAAAGTACGATTTAAAAATACGAAAAAATTAACCGAATTTATCTTCAATACTATGTTTCAAAACATTATTACTTGTTAAAATCCTTCTGCCGATATCTCTATTTTTACTTAAACTAAGCTGCTAAGAAACTCGATGTAGAGAATTCAATTAAGTCCATCTACTATTTCCTTTTATCTCTCACGCCACTTTTAATTGAATAGATATACACGGATCACGAACGCTGTGCACGTGTTATTTTGTTCCGGCATTAACTGCTGACGTCCGCACCTGTTCGCGAATTTAGAAAAACAAAAAGGACGAGACGTTGCCCCTCTAAATAAAGGATTGCAGACAAGGGTAAAATCAGAAAATATGAGCAAATACGTACTGGGTGTCCACCACTTTCCGCTGATATTATGGGGTATCTGCTTTACTATCAAATATTTACAGCGTTTCGGTGTTGGCTAACTTTTTTGTGAATAATGAAGTGATCTCATGGTTACTATTCTCTCTCCTCTCTTTACCCTGTATTCATCCACTCTTTGACATAGGCTTCTTGAACTTTATTCCATGTATGTCTATTTTGGAACATTCGCATCCAGTTCTTCCCCACCTCTCTTTCGATCGTCTCATTGCTTCGTTTCTTTTGGTCTCCACTGCATGGTGATTTTCGTCTATTGGATGTCATTTCTAGCTATGCGGCATGCTTATCTTCATTTGCTCCTCATGATCTATGGCGTCATCGAGTCTGACCTTCCTTCTATTTTCCTCGTTCATCACGTTTCCTTCTTGCCGTCTGATTGATTTTGCCCAGTTTGACAATGTACTCAATATTTATTATTTTTCCACCACTTGCAAGATGCGATCGTCGAGTGTGATCTGAATGTTGTTATTTAGGCTCATAACCTTTGTCTTCTGTATATTAATTTTCGGACCCGCCTGTTACTACTCACTGCATCAAATACGTGCAATATAGATTAAAACAAGTTTTTTGTAATTTTAGACACATGTACGACAAATCAGATATAAATAATATTTTCTCTCTCTTCTATGTATACATATATATATATATATATATATATATATATATATATATATATATATATATATATATATATATATATATATATATATATATATATATATATATATATATATATATATATATATATATATATATATATATATATATATATATATATATATATATATATATATATATATATATATATATATATATAGTCGGATCCTTTGGAACAGGCCTATAATACATAATACAATAATACAACGTACCTAGAAAAAACAACTAAAAATAAAATAAAAAGTTCACCAATAAACCCCGAAATTCAACAAGAATCACGGGAAAAGTCCAGCAGATGTCCTAAACTCTATGGTTTACATGCACCAGCTGTCGAAAAACCTGATTAATTTGTAAAAAACTAGGAGCATTTCACTCGAATTATACGAGACATCATTCTTTGAAAAAGACGATATCATAGCAAGCCTAGATGTCAAATCGTTATATCCCAGTATTCCCATCGACGAAGCATTGGACAAGATTGCGATGAACGAGAATTTCCAGACATATATAATACAACTGTCAAAGCATTGCCTTAAAATACGTTCAACGGTCAAATGTATAAACAAATGGATGGTGCTCCAATCCACGGTATCGCCAGTAGTCGCGAATTTATTTATGATATACTTCGAGAAAGAAACTCTTGAGAAAGCAAGTTTAAAGCCCAAATTATAGATTCGTTATGTGGATGACATTTTTAATATATGGTAACATGGTCATGCAGAGCTCGAAAAATTTCTGACTCGAGTAAATTCAATCCACCCAAGAATATAATTTACTCTAAAGTTAGAGGAAAACAACAAACTACCATTTTTAAATGTTCTAGTCACAAAACTGCATAACGGACATTTCAAATACACCTTGTACAGAAAACCAACACATACACACATCATCACCCAGCACAACTTCAAGCTGTAGCAAATACCCTAATATCCAGATCCGTGCGATTAACTGAAACATACACGAGACAAAACGAACTTAAGGTAATATCTAGTGATTTAAAGAAAAATGGCTACACAAATCGCACCATCGAGAAAGCTATTAATGCACAGGGTTCCCGAACAACGAACAGAAATTATGAACCGGGAAGGCAACAAGTAGTCTTACCATATGTAAAAGACACAACAGCTAGAATCGGAAGAATTCTTAGGAAACACAACAACAAACAATACACAAGCCACAAGCAACTATAGGTCAACTACTTGGAAACCCAAAAGATAAAATCAAACTGGAAAGCCACGGAGTATAGAGCATTCCGTGCCAGGACTGTGAAAAGATGTACGTTGGGCAAACTAACAGGTGAATATCAGCAAGAGTGGAAGAGCATACACTCAGCATCAAAAACTAACAAACAACCTCAGCTTTATTTCTACATCATCAGGAAACCGGCCATAAAATAAATTTCGATGGGGGAAGGGAGATTGCCAATTTTGAACATTATAAGACCAGAATAATCCGAGAAGCCATAGAAATTGAAAAACAAGGTGATTTGAATAAAGGGGACGAATCATTAAAACTATCAACACTATGGAAGACAATAATTGGCAAATCTAAAATCGCAAAAACTCAAGCGCAATTAGCGCAACAACAGCAGCATCATCCGGAAAACATAAACAACGACCAACGGCCGCGCAGGTATAACCTTCGGCTCCGGGTGGGGGTATAAAAGGAAGCGTCGCAGTCATCAACACTTTAGTCTCTATTCGGACGCGAGAAAGAAAATGCCAAATGTGATTTTCGCAAAACGTCAGCGAAACTTTTCTTTTCAGAACGACGGTAGTGAACGGATGTACACCGTAATATATATATATATATATATATATATATATATATATATATATATATATATATATATATATATATATATATATATATATATATATATATATATATGGAAAGAGGAAGGTAATCTTGATCGACTGAAAATACAGTAAAGATATAATGATTGGGACATGGGTCTTTAGGAGGGCTGGAAAAGACAAACTGCTTTTTTTAGCCTAGTAACCAAGTTTTTCAAAATGTTTATTTTCTTCTTCTGGACTAAACATAGAAAGAATATTATATTAAAAAAATAAATATATCAATAAAAAATATAATTTACTGCTAGGTGCAATTATTAAAAGAGAACTTTTCTCAAAAATCGATTTAATAGTGTATAAATACTATATTTCGGCGAAACGTCTGTAGATTTTGCAAACCACCACAAACCAACTTGGTTTCTCTTGGTACTACCGGACCAAAAATATGTAATGTTTGCACTACAACGGCCTACGAGAAGTTATTTTTTCGATTGTGTCACTGGATAGGGGTTCCGCCATCGATTTTTGGGCCTTTACCCTTATCATGCAGGCTCGTATCCAAGTAGATCTCAAATAAGAGATCACCGATATGACACAAAGTTCCACGAGCCAAGCGTAACACTTGGTGCCATCTACTGGGGCTCCGGAGAGTTCCGGCTGCAACCCATGAGGATTTTGGCGAATGCATGTATGTAATATATATATATATATATATATATATATATATATATATATATATATATAGAGGACAAATGGGACTTATATTTCCAGCCACAGAAAAATAAAATTCAACAAAAGTACACTATATTTGAGATATGTGCCTCAAATTAGTGATAAAAAACTTTTTTTAATTAAATTTGTCGTGATCTGTTCAAATAAATTTTTCTTCATTTGGGAGCGTTTTAGCTTTTAGTCTTTTACTTATAACACGCCTTGCATAAAAGCAATTGGAGTAATTTTTGTACAGTAGACCATGCATGATTTGATTCCAAAAGATGAGTTAGTAACTGAAAAATTTTTGGACCATTTGTCCTCTTATAACACTTATTTTGTTACACGCACATATATATATATATATATATATATATATATATATATATATATATATATATATATATATATATATATATATATATATATATATATATATATATATATTTATTTATATTTAAATATCTTTCATTCTCTAATATTTTTCGTAAAAAATTCCTAGCGACTACGTAACTAAAATAATATTTTCAACTAATTGCTCTCTCTTGTAATTATCAGACTATAATGCAGATTGCTAAGCGTTATGTGATTTTTATTTTAATTAAGGCGAGTACTTTGTATGCATTTAAAGGCGTCCAAAGCAAGTAGGTATGTAAAATGTTGGCTTTAATATGCTTCGAAGTGTCTGACTTTGCCGGTTTTTATTTTTTAATTATTTTTTAGACCCTCCTTTTTAACTTTCGACCTCAACAAAATTTTATGGTTGCTGCTTGGCATAGTATTTAAATACTGGATTGTTCTGTCCCTTTCATGTCTGTTATTGTAGTTTTTTTTTTCAGATTCGTAATCTCCAGAAAAAACTACGTTATAATCAATGAATAATTTAATGTCAATGTCAATGTCACTGCGCTAAATTTAACAAAATTAAAAAGAAAATCAACAGAACAAAAACTGATATTAGGTACATGATTTTATTTTATCAGATGTTCAAAATGACGACCATTTTGTTCTAGACATTTATCAACTCTCTTTCCAAAAGAATTCCGCACTCTGAATAACATATCTGGGGTAATTTCACGAACTGCACGCGTAATCCTTTTTCTCATGTCTTCGGCTGTAGTTGGAGCAGTCACCATGACTTTTTCTTTGACAAAACCCCACAAGAAAAAATCAAGGTTGGTTAAGTCTGGCGATCTTGCAGGCCAATTTACTGGTCCCTTACGTCCAATTCATCTGTTAGGGTAAGTGTCATTCAATATAGCACGTGCTTCTCGACAGTAATGTGGTTTTGCGGCATCTTGTTGGAACCAAATTGTTTCACGTTTTTGCTCTGGAATATTTGGCGTGAGTCTTTGCAAGTTATTTCGAAGGAAATCGCAGTATCGCTGTCCATTAAGATTACTATCGCATATATATATATATATATATATATATATATATATATATATATATATATATATATATATATATATATATATATATATATATATATATATATATATATATATATATATATATATATATATATATATATATATATATATATATATATATATATATAATATTATTCAATTTGTTTCTTAAACCCGGTATATATTAATTGGACTTCTTTCTTGGGTATA
Source organism: Kuschelorhynchus macadamiae (assembly GCA_030620095.1). Taxonomy (NCBI): domain Eukaryota; kingdom Metazoa; phylum Arthropoda; class Insecta; order Coleoptera; family Curculionidae; genus Kuschelorhynchus; species Kuschelorhynchus macadamiae. Next base: position 197,862 of record JAUTXW010000595.1, read on the forward strand.
GGTTTATTTGTAAAATCAAACAGTGGGATTAATTTGACGTTTCGCCTATCGTAGTAGGCTTTCTCAAAAATTGCTCATTCCTTTATTTTTTTTTTTTTTGGTGTATAAGGCTTTCCTTTCCTATCTACAATTAATTTAAAAAACATTTAGTGATCTAATTATACAAGACATTTAAAATTTTTTCTAAAACTAATTTAAAACTTTATACAATTGACAAATAATTATTACAAAATTAATAAAATAAGATTACATACCTCGAAAAATGCATGTTGTTATTTATTTATATTTGATGGTAGGTAGTTAGTTAGCCAGGCAACTCATGGCACAGTTTTAGGTAAAGAGGTGTTCTTATCGTAGTACGTTTTTTTGAGGAATTTAAAGATAATTTTTTTTGGCTATTTTTTAATTTAAACCTTAGAGTAGAATCAGACATTCACAATTATATACTACATTTTAAAAATAACGGCTTAAACGAAGTTAAACAACTATACTAAATTATCAAATTGTGGTATATATGACTTAAATTTTTTATGTCTTGTTTGTCATTTACTGCATTTTTTTCTTTTTTTATGTGAATCATTTCTTTGATACTTAATTTTTGATACCGGTTATCTTTATCAATGATTTTGGTTTCAGAAAAATTAAATTCGTGTTTTGTGTTTTTTTCATGTTTATGTAATGCAGTGGATGCATTCTTTGTATATTTATGCCCTTTTATTCTATTTTCTAAAAGTTGGGTTGTCATACCAATATATTTCATAGGGCAGTTTAGACAAGGAATTTCATATACGAGATTGGATTTTTTATTTTTAGGAATTTTAGTTTTTAATTTTGTAAATAGGGAGCCTATCAGGTTCTGGGCTTTATGACACACAATTATGTTATATTTTCCTAAGATATGTTTTAATTTTTCAGATAATTGAGATGTGTATGGCATTGCAATATATGTTTTTTGCGTATTATCTTGTCCTACGTTTTCGTTATGATTGTTATAATATACGTACGTCCTTTGTTTGATAATTTTTTGTATTAGTTTTTCTGGGAAATGATTTGTATTTAAGGTCTCTTTAACTTTATTAAGGGCTTCAGGACGATATTCTGGTGACGTTAAAGATATGGCACGGTCAACTAGACCAATCACAACACTTCTTTTTTGTTTGTGTGGATGGTGAGATTTGAAATTAAGATATCGTCCAGACCAAGTTTTTGTTGTAAACCATTTAGTTTTTAAGTTATTTTCTTTTTGTCTAATTATATAAGGTCAAGAAAATTTATTTTGTTTTCTGTTTCAACTTCAAGAGTGAATTGAAGTTTCGGATGAAAATTATTGAATACGAAAACTAGTTCTTCTATTTTCCACATATCTCTTAAAAAAAGTAATATTAAAATTCAATTTTTCGATAACTTCTTCTTCTAAGTATTCCATAACTAATTGTGCGATTGTAGAGTTTTATATATATATATATATATATATATATATATATATATATATATATATATATATATATATATATATATATATATATATATATATATATATATATATATATATATATATATATATATATATATATATATATATATATATATATGTATAAATATATATACGATGAAAATATTAGTCAGAGAGGTATTACCTCAAAGAGTAAGAGGTGCCATCTTTGGGAACAAATGTGAGGCTTATTGTTTATACCTCTCTATTAATATTTAAAATCATTATATAGATAAATTGAAAAACTAAGAATATTTTGTTCGATTGGCAATTTATTTCTTTCTTATATATATGGGCAACTATCCTTTACAAGCCCGGTATGTACTACAGGGAAGTGGCAACCCACAGTTTGCAGTGTGAGGGGAATGAAAATTTGATGGATAAATGGACTATTTTTCTACTTACGGGCTATATAAAAAAAATAATTTCGTTGGGATATCAGTCTAAGTGAGGGCCAGTTTTAAATTCTAAACTCCTTCTAAATTCCTAATTAAGACTTATCCAAAATTAAAGCATTGTATTCTGCAGGCAGTTATGCAACTTTTTGCTATTCATAATTTTTTTTATTTTCAATATTAAAGGGATGAATAAGGTAAAACTTTTTTTTCTTTCAAACGTCTATAACTCTATTTTGGATGAACCGATTACATTGAACTTGGTGTCAGAAAAAGCGTTTTTTCGTAATTCATCAAATAATAAGAATTTCCTCAAAAAAATTGAAGATATAATATTACTTTTTTGTCATACTTTAATTTAAGGCTATAAAAGATGTCGAATTGTGAAAGAAAAAACCCAGGTTCGTATTTAAATTAAAAAAGTTGATAACGGTCTCCTGAATCCCAAACGTCGGATTGAAAAACTAACTTCACCAATTTGTAGAAGAAAAAAAATGATAATGATTAAGTGAAAATTATGTTCACCTGTCATTTCAACTAAGACTAAAATGGTAGAAGAACCATAATAGTCATTTATTACTCGCGGAGGGAGACAGAAATCCAAGAGCTAAAATCTAATATTTTTCCTGTGTATAATACATTTTTGTTATGACGGGAAAAACAACGATTTAATAATGAAAATAATTGAATGAAGTCAGAAAATTATCGATGTGAAATTTAAAGTTTTAAATTGGTATGCTGTTGTACGACAATTCGACCTGCGTTGCTAACGAAACCTTAAAATTAATCAAATATCTGTCAATTTATTTATATGATTTGATTTAAAAATTGCGAACTTAGTGGTTGTTTAATAGTAATTGTGAATAAAATAAAGTTAAAAAAGTCTGATTCCAAATGTAACTTTTGTATAAGAAAATATTTTACCATTAAATATCTACCTTTACTTATGTATATATATATATATATATATATATATATATATATATATATATATATATATATATATATATATATATATATATATATATATATATATATATATATATTCCCCGGGAAAAAGTAATTTCATAAAAAATGATATCTGATATCATCGAAAACGAAACGTCAGGGGTTAAATGTCAAACTACATATATCTTTTCCGGCCAAGAACTTTTGATAAAGGTGTGTGAAAGCGCATTTTTTTTTTTTCCGTCACAAAAGAAAAAGTTATTTTTTATTTTGTTCTACATATTTCTAAAATTGTAGGCTTGAGGGTAAAGGCCCAGAAATCATGATCGCAGGAGGGTACCCTGTGACATAATCGAAAATTTGCACCTGCAGAAATTATATATTTCTGCAGACATATATCTTTTCCGGCCAAGAACTTTTGATAAAGGTGTGTGAAAGCGCATTTTTATTGATTTTAGTATTTTCGTATGATGGTGCTAGTCACTTTGCCACTGCGCTAAGTGTTATACTTAGCATGTAGTTTCTCGTTTTCGATTTTGTCATATACAAATTGATGAGATTAGTTTGACATTCGAAAGCAATTCTTCTTGTAGGCCGTTTTCTGCAGAAATTATATATTTCTGTTTCCGGAACTTTTTCGGATTTTCGATTTTGTATATATATATATATATATATATATATATATATATATATATATATATATATATATATATATATATATATCCGTCCCAAAAGAAAAAGTTATTTTTTAGTTTTTCTAAAATTGTAGGCTTAGTTGAAATGACAGATGGAAGTAATTTTCACTTCATCACTGTCACTGTTTCTCCTCTACAAATTGATGAGGTTAGTTTTTCAATCCGACGTTTCGGATTCGGGCTACCGTCACAACTTTTTTAATTTAAATACGGACCTGAATTTCTTATTTAATTGTTCGATACCTTCTACAACCTTCAATGAAATTATGACAAAAAAGTTACATCATATTATTTGATTTTTTTGAGAAAATCCGTATTATTTGAAGAATTACGAAAAAAAACGCCATCTAGTGACCATTAATAGAATCATGACGGTATAATTATTAGCTCTACGTGAAGAGCAAAAAAAGCGCTTCTTTCTGACACCAAGTTCAGTGTAATGGGTTCAACCAAACAGAGATATAAACGTTTGAAAGCAAACAATTTGGTCCTACCGCTTTATTATTGAAAACAGAAAAAAATAAATAAATAGCAAAAGTGGCATAATTGCAGGAAGAATAAAATGCTTATATTTTCGGTAAACCTTAATTAAGGAAATTCAAGAGAAAATCGTCATTTCCATTATTGAGTTGCTGTTACACCCCCCTAGCGGCCATGTTTCGAACTTGAAAATAATTTCCAGCGATTTTGCTTGGCCGATTTACCCATAAATATTTTTCCCCTTAATTGTGTCATAAACGGTTACCGATTATGGCCGGAGATCATTCTTAATACCCTGTACATATATTTTATTTAGTTTTTTTTTAAATTAATTTATAGAATACTCAAACATAATTAATACCAGCATAGCAATAGAAAATCATAGACATATTTGAGTCTTAATTGAGCTGAAAAAACAGACTGATAAATTCTTGACGTAGGGTTAAAAAAACTAAACAATAAAAGTCTATTTGCCTCGGCTCCAGTGCATAAATATAGTATTGAAAGCAGGAATATCAGCCAAAATGTTGCAGTAAATTATAGGGTAAAGTTTAAAATGTGCTTATTTTTCGCAAGAAGTTATCTCAATTTAGTTGCATAACAATGAGTACAACCTTTTAAAAAAAGGTTTAATTTCTTTTTCAAATAATGTGCATAAAACTTAAAAAACCTTTCATTTTTTCATATTGTAGCCCTGAAGGAGGTGACAAAGAGTACCCAAAGCTTGGCGTAGCTGAAAAGCAATGTAAATCCAGCCCTCATAAGGACCAATACCACAACCAAATGATTTTTTTTTGTTGTTACAGTGTGGAACCTTTAGCTGATGTAAATTCAATAACTGGAAATTTTTTTGTAATTTTGAAAAGCTGTTTTACTTGTCAAATTGATATCCTACGATCTTTGGCGATTTTTCTCGAAAATATGTTAAAAAAGATTCCAGTTAGTAACAAAATATTTACTACATATAGTTTGTTGATAAAACTAAGACATTTCAATTTAACGTTGACTTACGTCGATAATGCAAATACAAAAAAAATTGAATAAAGTAAAAGGTCAATGTTTTATATAAAACAAAAACCTTTTTACTTTTCTGGTAAAAGGTAAAGTATTGTAGTCGTGAAAAAATCACCCTCCGAGATTTTTTCAGATCTTCACGTTTCAGAAGATGTTTTCTCAATTACGTCGGTTTGTCTATCTGTTCGCGACATAGCTAAAAAACTACTCACTCGATTGACATCAATTTTTAGTAAAAAATTAAGGGTCATGTGGGAATGACCTGGTAACATTTTGGTAAAAATCAAATATGGCGAAACAAAATGGCGGCTTAGTGAAATGTTAAAAAAATATTATTAAAAAACAACTTATCCCATTTATATCAAATTTTGCACAAACATCAAGTATTATGTTGGAATTAACTGGTAACATTTTGATACGAATCCAAGATGGCGGAAGAAAATGGCAGCTTAATCAATTATTTAAAAATTCTCTCTGAAAAAACTACTTAATGGATTCATTTTAAATTGTGTGCCATAACTAATTATGGTAAATTGTGGTACTAATTCAAGATGGCCGAACAAAATGGCGGCCAAATAATAGAAACATTTTATTTTACAATCACCCTTTCAGGTTTCACATATGTTCGCGTTTTAGCGTCCCTAGATACCAAAAAATATGTTTTATCAATTCCGCCGGTCCGTTTGTCGGTCTGTCTCCATCTGTCAGTTCACGGCATAGCCAAAGTTTACTGAATATAATATATAAGTTCCTTCACTCCGAGTCGGAACTTTGTCGAACGGGCTAGACCAGCCTGCCGACTGGGACAAAGTCCGTGTCCGTGCCGCCTTGAACAAAAAACTTCCAGGGGAGATTAGAGTAATAAAATAAAAAATGTAATCGTTTTCTCCTCAGTTGCATATTGTGGGGAAGGCGATGTCAGGCGGTGTTCGATTGTAAAATAATAATAGTAATAAAATTTAATATTTATTACTAGTATCCGACAGTCATTAATTTAAATAAAAATTTAAGGGAATTATTTTGATGTTTAAAAAATCCGTTCTATGGACATGACTATTCGTACGAGATGGAGAAAAGAAAAATATCACAGTCGAAAAGCATCACCATTTTTTACATTGTTTTATTTATAAATGGTATAATATTATATGTTTATAACAAGCATTGCCATGTCATAATGCAATAGCCGGGATTTTTCTTTCACTTTCTGGTATCCGAATACGTAAATATTTCCCTTCCTGGAATATTGATTTTTAATGGAGAGTAGAAGTTTTAGCTAAATTAAGTCGGTAATACAAAAGCATGTTCCTTTTTGTTTTAAGTTTTTTTATTGGTAAACTAAAAGTTATGACAGTGTAAGAAATGAGTTCTTAATATTATTTGTTTATAACAGAGTACATCCCGGTTGGTGTTCGAAAATGGACATAGTGTCTTAAGGACTTTCTATGCGAACCATGAGGTGCATAATTTAAACATAACTTTGATCATACAGGGTAGCTCACAAAACCGTAGCAAACCAATCTTTCTATTTTTAATAAGACACAGAGTATATTCGTTTTATTTTGTTAAGCTTATTTAAAGGCCAATTCGAAAACACCATATTTTTTGGTTTAGCTTATACAGGATGCTAAAGAGTACACATTCTGAAGTATGCATGGACAACTTGGAAACCAATGAAACCATGTATAAGTAAATATAGGATAAAATATGATATTACCCAACCGCTTTTCGAATAAACTTTCCAAAATACAAGAAATGCACTGGGTGTCTGATTAAAAAAGAAAAGAAGTTTGGTTTGCTATGGCTTTGTGAATTGTGAGCTGAAGTGTATGATCAAAGCTATGCTAAGACCATGTATCTTATGAATGACACTTTATTCTATTTTGTACATCAACTGAGATATTCCCTAGTCAAAATTTCATGCGAACACCCTGTATATTTACCATTTCAAGTTGATGTGGTTTGAATTTTGCTGATAGACATTTTTTTCAAATTGCACTTAAGTTGCATATGTAGTGTTTCACAAGACTCTTGCAAATTTCTTGTTCTTGTCTTGTTCTTGCTGCAAGAACAAGACAAAACTCTTTTATATTTATTATTTCCCTTATCCCTTATTATTTACCAAAGTGTTTTTGGCGAAAAAAAAATTCTTTTTGCCGATATTATAGTTTTCCATCTGTTAGAGATATAGAAGTAATAATTTAACCGCCATTTTGTTTCGCCATCTTATATTCGTTTCACAATTTTACCAGTTAACTTCTAAACCAAAATCAATTCTTACTTAAATATTTTATTAGGTCGCCATTTTGTTACGCCATCTCGGATTCGTACCAAAATTCTACCCGTCGATTACTACGTAACACTTTGTGCAAAGTTTGAGGTGTAGTTTTTTAGTAATATTTTTTAACAATTTACTAGGCCGCCGTTTTTACAGCCATTTTGGATTTTCACCAAAATGTTACCAGATTATCGCATAATGACCATTAATTTTTGACCAAAATCGGAAGTCAATGGGATAAGTACGGAATGGAGAAAACATGTTTGTCGGTATTTAGAGACCCCCTGAAACGTAAATATCTGAAAAAATCTCGGAGGGTGATTTTTCACCATTACAATACTTCCCTTTTACAAGGGAAGTAAAAATCCTCGTCTTCGGCTCGGATTTTTAAAACCAGTAGCGCTCATACACTATTTATGAAACAAATTCCTTAGAAACTAGTTTTTCGAATTTTTTTCGGAAAAATCAGACACACTGGAGATATTACCCCCCAAACTTCAGCTACTTTTTGGATAGATATAATGTGGGAATCGCATTGTACTGGAGGCGTTGCTTTAAAGGTGACAAAGCTTTCGTCCGTAAAATAACGGCTGCAAATCCTAATTTTTTTTGATAGGACAACTCAGAATTAATGTCTGCATATTTGTGGTCCCCAGTAAACCCTAAATGCGACTTCCAAGCTTGACATTTGCAGAGATATTATATTTCAATTTAAAAATGGCTACTATACAAAGGATATTCATATATTTTTTAATATTTTTAAAATTGCACAAAAATTATAATGTTATAATTTTATATTCCAAAATTGCCTACCTTGGTTCATCCTTTGGACAGCGAAAAAACGATAATCCACCTTCACGTTTTGAAAAACAACTATCCACAGAACAATATTCGACGGGTATTTTATTGGTCTACCACGTACATACAAACAACCGACAATATGTTAATCGTAAACAAAATCCACTGTGTACACACCAGCGTCTCGCACAACTGAAAACGGTGGACTGTCGAGAACCAGCTGCGACGAGGGGAATGGTATAGATAGATCGGAATTTTCGTCGAAGTGCGGGGACTTATATTATATTCAGTAAACTTTGGCATAGCTTAAATACTCCCCTTGAAAAATGTATGGTCATATGGGGATGCTCTGGTAATATTTCGGTAAAAATCCAATAAGGCGAAACAAAATGGCGGACTAGTGAAATGTTAAAAAAAAACGTTATTAAAAAACTACTTATCCAATTTGTCTCAAATTTTACACAAGCATCAAAATTTTTATACGAATCCAAGATGGCGGAACAAAATGGCGGCATAATAAAATATTTTAAAATTGAGCCTGAAAAACTACTTAATGGATTGATTTCAAAGTGTTTGTCATAACTTATTGTGATATAAAGATCAACTAGTAAAACTGTGTTACTAATTCAAGATTGCGAAACAAATGATGATGTGGTAATATTTTGATAAAAATGCAATATGACGGAACAAATTTAAAAAAATTATCACTAAAAAAACTAATTATCTACTTTACATAAAATTTTGTACGAAAATAAAGTGCTACATAGGAATTAACCGGTAACATTTTGATATGAATTCAATATAGCAAAACAAAATAGCGCGCAATAAAGTACTTAAAATATCAGCCTGAAAATACTACTTATTAAGTTAATTTCAATTTTTGTGTCAGAATTAAGCGTGATATAGAGATATACTGGTAAAGTTGTGGTATGAATTTAAGATAGCGAAACAAAATGGCGACAAAATAAAATTTAAAAAAAATGTTGTTCGATTGACATTAAATTTTGAAGAAAACTTAATGTGAAGATGGAATAAACTGGTACGAATTCAAGATGACGTAAAAAAAATTAGCGGCATGTGTCAATGTTAAACCTACTAATTGAAAGTATTTTAAATTATGCTCAAAAGTCAAGTGTGGTATAGGCAGAAAGAAACTGGCAAAATATTGGTAGGAATCCAATATGATGGAACAGAATGGCGTCCAATAAAAATATTTGAAAAGACAGTATAAGTATCACATATACAGGGTTATTCACGCAACCCGTTCATTAAAAGTTTTTGATGATGCCATTTAGATAAAAACTTCAAATTTTAGGATTAAGGTAAGGTCAAGGGGTACTTCTTTTTTAAAATATTTTCAACTTCCTGTCACTTCCAGTTTAACCGGAAGTTGGTATCAACTTGCTTATTTTAAGTGGAACACCCTGTATTTTATGATATTTTTGGATTCTACGGGGAATTTTAATGCTATTTTTAAACCTATACCTAGGTTCAAGCGTTCCTAAGATACTTGACCTTGAACCAAAAATGAGCCTTCGGGGTACCAAATTTTAAAATCTCATATTTTTATAAGTTTTGAAGATATAATCTTCATATTTTGCAGACGATCGGTAAATAATCTTAGGTTTCTATTTCTTTTATTGAATTTGTCTATTTTTATACAGGGTGTCCTAAATTTAGCGGCAAACATTCACATTTTCAAAGCCGCTAAATTCCGTTTTTTTAAATGGGACACCCTATAACTTTGTGCACTATCAAATGTAGAATTTCATTTTCTATCGAACTGTATTAAGGTTCCCTATACCTATTCGTAACTATTTTCGAAATAATTGGGTTTTATAAAAATATCGTATGTATTTGCTAAATGCTTACACCTTCCCGTAGTAAGCCATGGAAAAACAATTATTGTGCTTTTCTATTCAACATGACAGCTGATTTGAAACATTTAAGCAAATACATACGATATTTTTATAAAACCCAATTATTTCGAAAATGGTTACGAATAGGTATAGGGAACCTTAATACAGTTCGATAGAAAATGAAATTCTACATTTGATAGTGCATAAAGTTATAGGGTGTCCCATTTAAAAAAACGGACTTTAGCGGCTTTGAAAATGTGAATGTTTGCCGCTAAATTTAGGACACCCTGTATAAAAATAGACAAATTCAATAAAAAAAATAGAAACCTAAGTTATTTACCGATCGTCTGCAAAATATGAAGATTATATCTTCAAAACTTCAACAAACAAACAATATGAGATTTTAAAATTTGGTATAAGCTAATGTGAAGACTCATTTTCGATTCAAGGTCAAATATCTTAAGAACGCTTTAACCTAGGTATATGACATGCTACATAAAATAGCATTAAAATTCTCCGTAGAATCCAAAAATATCATAAAATACAGGGTGTTCCATTTAAAACAAGCAAGTTGATACCAACTTCAGGTCAAACCGGAAATGACAGGAAATTGAAAATATTTCAAAAAAGAAGTACCCCTTGACCTTACCCTAATCCCAAAATTTGAAATTTTTATCTAAATGGCATCATCAAAAACTTTTAATGAACGGGTTGCGTGAGTAACCCTGTATACTGTGACTATGTACTGACTAACTTGGATCACACTTCGATTCCTAAAAAATGGAAAAAAAATCATAGCGAGGGAAGGGTAAAGGAAATTTACCAATTTTTTAAAATAAAAGTTACATATTCCAATTCTACTAGCTCACAATATTGTTTGGTGATTTCCTAGAATTCCGTTTAATTTCATAACAGATTTTCCGTAATTGTTACATGTTTAATAAAAGAGCATATTTTGTGTAACGGTCAACCTCAGTTTAATTACGTTATAAATAATGCAACGACACAAAAATGATTTCGATATACAAATCGGATTTAATTTTACAAGCGATAATGACCACTGTCCAATTAAATTCGGCAGTTTAATTTCGTAGGTATCCGGTTAGCGACAATTCAATCGAAAAATAATTCAAATTTTGTCATCTAAAACAAAACGTTTCCACATAGCAAAATTACATATTAAAATTTAATTAATTTTGTACTAGTATGACAACAAAGAGATATACAATATAATAGTTTGTTGTATTTTGAAATATATGTTAATTCTCTTTGGACTTTGGAAACATCAACCTCTCTTTAAATGGAGACATCAAAATTACCAGTTATTAAAAAAATGTACCGGGTGAGTCAACCATTGAAAAAGTAAATTTACGTCGAACAGGTACGATTTGGAAACAAACTGTTTATGCTATGGGATACATATGTAAATCGCGCTCATTCTAAAAATATTTTAAATTGTACGGGGTGCGTCAAAAAAGTAGGGCTACTAAAAGTTGTATTTTTTAAAAGGGGACACCCTATATTTGACTTGATTTTTAAATTCTACATAAAATTCTAACCCTTTTTTGTATAACGTGTTATATGGCTAAAATTAATACTTTCTTAAATATTTGGCTTTAAACGAAAAAAGATATAAATTTGATGAACATCTATGATTAGCAATATAACGGCTAGTTGTGCCACTAAAAATAAAATATTTTGCTTCTACAGAAAATAGGCATGGAATAAAGGACTGCTTTCGTAATATTGAAGATATCACATACAGGGTGTCCAAATTTAAATGCCCAACTTTAACATATTTAAACCTGTATATTTTAATTTATTCTTTTTAAGCATAAAAAAATCTACAACTTTTATTTCATATATTATATATCTATTTTCAATAGTTTTCGAAATATTTTAAAATTCCCTTTTTTTGCGTAATTTAGAAAATTACCAACTCGATCAAAGTAGCCATAGTAGCTGTCAGTAAAACAAAAGCATTTAATATGAATACGATAGTTTATTATCTAATATTAATCCAATGAAAATTTAGATAATATAATAATTTGTTAATAAAATTGCTACAAAAAAAAAATGATCTAATAACCTTAAGATTTTAACATCAGAATCTACAGTAATTAATACTACAAGAAAATATAAATATCATTTATTTCATATTACATTAAACCAAGAGTTACACGCTGAAGATTTTAAAATCCGTGTTAAGTTTTGTAACCCAATGATAAGGCGAGTAGGGCCATTTCCGAACTTTTTAGACAATATTATGTTTTTGGAATGAATCTTACTTTTCAAAGCAAAGGACCCGTGAACTGGCATAATATTATAAATATTTAAAAATTGTGTTGAAAAAGGGGGCTACTCGTCTAGTTTGCAAATAAGTAAATACACTTCTATGAAGGAATACATTTCATTTAGATAGTCGAAAACTTATATTAATAGGTACTAATTTTTAAAGTTATACAGAAAAAAACACTTATCAGACTAAAAAAAATCGCTTTTAAAAGTTAATCAAATGCTTTCATAGTTATATTTTAAAAGATGCTCAAATAAGCGTCCGCCTTCACGAATACACATGTTGAACCTTTTAATAATATTTTGCCTAGTTTTAACTAGCATGTCTGGTAATATAGTGCTGTAGGTGGTTGTGTGTAAACACGATCTTTAATATAACCCCACAAGAAAAAATCTAATGGAGTTATATCGCAAGATCTGGGCGGCCATTCGATAAAACCGCTACGACCAATCCATTTTTGATTAAAATTAGCGTCCAAAAATTCACGAACGTCCCGATGGTAATGAGCAGGTGCACCGTCTTGCTGCAGCCACATGTCTCTTCTTTCTTCTATGCTGAGTAGTCTGAGAAGAATAGGCAGCTCAACGTTTAAAAAATCTAAATATCTTTGTCCATTAAGTGGTTCATTAAAAAAATACGGACCTATAATATGGTTTCCAATGATTTCACACCAAACATTTAATGACCAGTGATTTTGATGTTGTACCTCTCGTACCCAGTGGGGAATTATTATTGTATAATAATGCATATTATGCCTGTTTACAGCTCCATTGCTTCTAAATGTAGCTTCATCGGAAAACATGATATTCGCTAAAAAGTCCGGATATGCTTCTATTCGCCTTATCATTAAGTTGCAAAAGTTAACCTGCCTTTCAAAATCTTCATCGTGCAACTCTTGGTGTAATTCCATATGATATGGATGATATCAGAGCTGCAACAAGTCAGTTTTAAAAAGACTGAAGTCTTAAGTCTTAAGTCATTTGTAAAATCAAAATGAATTAAGTTTTAAGTCTTATTCAACATAAACTTCAATTGATTTAAGTTTTAAGTCTTTGACTTAAATAATTTTTTTCAAGTCAAGTCATTTTCGTAAAGGCTGAAATCAGTATAATGTAATTTAAGTCAGTTTTATTACTTTAAGTCTATATTTTTGACTGAAATCATGCCGATCTACGAATTAAGTCAGTAAAATGACTCAAATCAAACTATTATAGTCTTAAGAGTATATTATACAGTGATATAAATTATAGCTCCAATATCACTAATAATGGACCTATATGGGAGTCATGAAAAGTGAAACACACTATAGTACAAGCAAAATTCAATTTAAGTAGATGTAACTATGTTTTTAAAATGTTTATTATTTTTCTTGTATTAACGATATTTAGTTTATTGGTGGCCGTATTATTACGTTTTTGTTTGACTCGGCCCATTTATATTGTTAATATATTTTAGATACAGGTGAGAACAGAATACAACCTCTTAAAATAAAACGGTTTATTTTTAGAATGGGTACCTTACCTATAAACCATAAAAACTATAATGAACTATATGCTATATATATATATATATATATATATATATATATATATATATATATATATATAAAATAAAAACTAAAAACATAAAACATAGTTATTGTATGTACTTATCCAGTTTTCAAATAAAACTAAAACAACAACTACTTATAATATAATAAATAATATTATGTAATAAAGTGAATAAAATATAAAAAATTATATTTTATTGGCTTTTAGTATTACAAGATTTTCAAAATTTTTGTCAGACAGGGCATGCCGCCTAGGAGAATTGATAAAAGTAGCGTACGAAAACAATCTTTCGACGGGAGCAGAAGAAGGCAAAACTGAATTATACTTTATAAACGCTCGTTTAATGTAAGGATACTTATTTAACATTGCGATGTCTGTCTCGGGATCTTGTATGTATTGTAAATATTGCAGCTCAAATTCATTTAATGAACTGGTTGCTACTTTTGAGTTTGTATCATTAAAGTCGAATTCAAAAAAATCATTTTCGAACCTATTTTCAGGAGATATTACTGATTTCGGTTGAACATTTTCTTCTATTGGGCTAAGCTCAGATATAGCCTGAATTACTATGGTTTTTATTTCACTGGTAGTTAGGACGAATCCATCAGTACCTTTAAAAGCAGTTAACCAACGTAACTTGAATTTCGGGTGTGTAACAGAAGAAATTAAAGCAAACCGAGACAGATCTGTTAAAGAAAAATAATTCTCAAACCGGGTTGTAAGTGAAGTTAAACAACTATCTACTACAGTATTTAAAAATCGGAAATTTTGACTCTTAAGTTTTTGAAATTTAGTATATAAGCTACCTATTGTTGGGAGAACGCTACCAAAGTAAGTGTTTTGATCACCTTGCAGTATGTCGATCGCATAAGCTAAAGGCTGTAGAATTTTAAGGTACTCTTCAATATATTCGAGGTCAATTTCTTTTAAAATGTGTTGTTTGATGTCTAATTTTTCAAACAAAGTATTTAATTTTTCTTTTTGCTTAAAAATTTGGGCTAACGCATCATAATAGGAGTTCCATCTAGTCACCCCAGGGTAGCTGAGATAATGACCTAAAGTTTCTTTTATAATCTCTGCAGACTTTGGGCGACCACACTTATTCCATAATAAAGAACACTTATTCATTATGGCTGTATGCTTACTACGTAAAGAATGACTTTTGTTTATTACTTTAATTATGTCGGTTGTGGCTATTAAATTTATGGTATGAGTCACACAGCGAAAATGGTTGGGTAAAACTATGTTAGTTGAATTGGTTTCACTGTCATTTTCGGAGATTGATGCTGGCATTACCAATTCATCTTCATCATTTACTGCAGAATCCTCCAAAATGATTTCTTCGTCAAACTCCATTTCTTCCTCATTTATGACGGTTAAAATAATATCCCTGTGTAGATTTATTCCAAATTCTTTAAAGGCTTTGACAAAGTTAGATCCGTTGTCAGTGACTGTTCCTATTATTTTTGTTTCAGACAAGCCAAAAGAATTGTTAATATCTTCTAACATCTCGGCAATCTTGTCAAATGAGTGAGTCCCACTGAAACGTCTGCATGCTAATGCGATTGATTTTCGTTGAAGTGATTCTTCATCGATCCAGTGGCATGTCACTCCTAAAAAACTTCTTTTCTTGGATGACCAAATATCAGCTGTGGTACATACAAATGGCACATCTTGTAGAGAAGATTTAATATCACTAAAAAAACTTGTGCATAGCATCGATATTTTTTTCATCGCAGTTGTTCTTGACATAACATTTAAATTGAGTCCATCAAATATCTGGACAAAATTGGGATTGCTAAGAACTGAAACGGCGCTCATGGTATTAATGACAAATTTAAGAAGTCGCTGATCGAATTGATCTTGCGTAATGGCACTTGCTTGAGCCACACTATATCTGATGTCGAGTTGTTTAGTGTTCTTAGATGGCATCTGGACCATCTGCTTGGGGGATTTTTCATTCTCATTCTTATTACGTTTTGACTTTGATACACTTTTTTGTTTTTTCAAGCGTTTGTATTTAATATAGTCATCGAACGCTGTGGCGTGTTTAACCTTTAAGTGTCGTATAAAATTTGTTGTTATTGTAGTCTTTCCTTTTATTGACTTCGAACCCTTACATATTTGACAAATAGCAGCGACTTTGGAATCATCAGTTCGACTTACGATTTTAAAGAATTTTCCATCAAATAACGCCGATTCATTTGAAGTCACTTCATGCTCATCATGACATCCAATACTGGAGGTAGATGAAGCTGTTGACAATGACAATGTTGACATCGTAGCGTCTTCATACTCGTCATCAATATCCATTATTACACTGGGATCACTCGGTTGATCACCTTGCTGATTTTGCGGCTTCACTAATGATTTTACGTTAAAATAATCCTTTATATTGCTTCTGGATCTTTTCTTGGTCTCAGTCTCAGTAGCTGGATTGTAGTCAGGGTCTTTCTCATCTTCGCTTGGAGCAAACGGATCTTCTAGATCTTCACTGTTCAACATAATTTCTTCATCCAGGACGACGTCCATGTTTGCTTTAGACATTCTGTAAGTATACAGCATGGTCACTTTTTCAGTGTAACATTATGGGAAACGATATGGTAATTATGGTATACAGGAACACCCTGTATCTACATGGTGACACTTTTAAAAGAGATAGACCAAAACTAATGTCAGTGTCTGGAGCTCAATTTTTATCAATAATATAATGGTAAAACCCTCACATCGATATCTGTTACCGTTAAAAAGTTACAGGGTGTTTTTCAAATATAGGCATTTTTAAAAAATATAGCAACTTATAATTTATATATATATTATATATTATATAATTATATTATATATATATATATTTAATTTATTTAGAATTAATAGTTAACGAGTTATTAACAAAAAAATCGATTTTTTGGGACACCCTGTATATTTTTCCGTCAAAAGTTACTTCTCACCAATCCAAATTCAACGATGTAACACACTTAATTTAAAACTTACTATTTTTCACACTTCTCATAAGACCTCAACGTGTTAACGAGTCTTATGAAGTGTGAAAAATAATAATTAATTAATTAATTAAATAATAATTAAAGTGTAATCTTTTGTGATATCTTTTGACGCAAAAATAAACAAGGTGTCCCACATAAAAAAAAAAAAATTTTTGTTAATAACTCAAAATTATTAATTCTAAAAAAATTAAATCTAAACCATTCAATTCTACCTAGAAATTTGTGTTGGAAATGTTTTTACAGAAACTCAAAAATTTCCATAGCAAAAAAGTTACGTTTTTTTAAAAATGCCTATTTTTGAAAAACACCCCGTAACTTTGTAACGGTAACAGATATCGATGCGCAGTTTTTACCATATTATTGACAAAAATTGAAAACAAAACTTTCACGATGCCACTGATGGCGGTGCCTGCCCCTTAGTAAAAAAGTCTTTGACAGTTTTTGACATGATAAACTCACAAAAGATAAAGTTAATTTTTTAATTAAAGCGAAAGTGACAGTTCAAAATGTTAGGTTAAAGGTTGGCAATAGTTATTTCGAGAAACTGATCACAAATTAAAGTGATTTCGTTTCAATTGGAGTATGTTCAAAGATTTTTCCTATACAAAAATCGATCCAAAATAAATCGGCAAAAAAATACAATTGTTAATTATTATAAGTACATAGGAACGTAGGTAGGTACTTAACTTAGGTACCTATCTAAATTATGTAAAACTTCTATAATTAACTGCTATTTCATGTCGCGAGCATTTTATGGCATTTTAATTTTTCTGCCAACCTTTAACCTATACTTTTGAACTATCAGTGTCGCTTTAATAAAAAAATGATCTTAGGTCCTAACCCATTTTTAAAAAAATTAATTTGAAGCACTCGTCTCGTCTGGGCAAATTTTACTTAAATTTATATCTGTAGAATAACGATCACGTTTTCCAATTTAAATAACACAAAGTGAACCACCCCCTGCCCCCTGATAATATATGGACATAAGCACATCTGTAAAATATGTATTCTTTCTTACCTGTTAATCGTTTACCTCCATTTTCCAATAAATTCACAAAAAAAGTTAATTATTTTATTATTTACATACAATTACACTGCACTAACTGCACACTTAAAATATCAGCCACATCGATGTAAATAATAGTAATCGGGGATTCACTTGGCAAAGACATCAGACGACAGGCTCACTACGCACGCGTTACATGTCGATATGGTTCTGGAAACTAACTTTCTTTGTATTCGCGGTATCGCGGTAACGATTGTCTTTGATCTGCTGCCGCCTCGGCTTGCCGCGTAAACAATTTACTGGCTAAAAAGAATTATGATTTTTTAAAACAAGACTTAATTCTTCTTTTAAAAAGAATTAATTCTTTTTTTGATTTAAGTCGTTTGTAGGACTGATTTAAGTCTTTTCTTACTGACTTAAGTATTTTTCTATTTTTAAATAAGTCTTTAATTATCACAAGTCATTTCAAAAGACTTAAATTTCAAGTCTTAAGTCAGCTCTTGAGAAATGACTTAAAATCAAATGACTTAAATCATTAAAATGATTTAAATCAAAAAAAAGAATTAAGTTTTCTGAGAGCTTGCAGCTCTGGATGATATTTATATCTTCTTGTGGTCCTGCATACTGTTGATTGTGATGTCACAGTTAAACTAGCAAGTTGTCGACTACTTAAACTGGGATTGTCTTCTATATGAAGTAGAATTTCCAACTCTTTATCTTGATTTGTAGCAATTTTATTGACAACTGTTCTCTTCGAATATGCCACATTGCCACTAGCATCAAATCTCTCCATGACATTTTGAAAGGCCACTTTAGAAGGCGCGCGTCGATCCGGATATTTTGCTTCATATAGCCTTTTGGCCAGAAGGCAATTTTTTTGAGCTTCACCCATTATATAGACCATATCTATCATTTCATTTTGTGAAAAATTCATTTTAAATTAGACGAGAATACGAAAGACGAAATACAATGCACTAACAACAACACGTTTTTGACATTTCATACATGTAGTCGCCAGTTGCTATAGACTGTTTTTTCAATGGCTACTGATGATTGATCGAGTTGTTGATTTTCTAAATTACGCAAAAAAGGAAATTTGAAAATATTTCGAAAAATATTGAAGATAGGTATATAATATATTTAATAAAAGTTGTAGATTTTTTTATTCTTAACAAGACTAAATAAAAATATACAGGTGTTCCATTTAAAAAAACTGAAATAAATTGGTTTGAAAATGTTAAAGTTGGGCATTTCAATTTGGACACCCTGTATGTGATATCTTCAATAGTACGAAAGCAGTCTTTTATTCCATGCTTATTTTATGCAGAAGCAAACTATTTTATTTTGAGTGGCACAACTAGGCGTTATATTGCTAATCATAGATGTGCATCAAATTTAATTTTTTTTGTTTAAAGCTAAATATTTAAGAAAGTATCAATTTTAGCCATATAACATGTTATACAAAAAAGTGTTAGAATTTTATGTAGAATTTAAAAATCAAGTCAAATATAGGGTGTCTCGTTTAAAAAAATACAGCTTTTAGTTGCCCTACTTTTTTGACGCACCCGGTATAATTTAAAATATTTTTAAAATGAGCACGACTTACATATATATTCCACAGCATAAACAGTTTGTTTCCAGATTTTACCAGTTCGATGTAAATTTACTTTGTCCAATCGTTGACCCCTGTACAGGGTGGCCAAACAAAAATCCTGGAAATTATTTTCATGTAAGATGGCCGTTAGGGGCCGTAATCACCATCTTGATTTTAAAAAGGGTGTTTCTCGGAATTCCGCTACATAAAGATAACAAAAAAATATATGATTTTTAAAAAAATTAAATCTATTAGTATTACTTTTTTTTTCATGACAAAATAGCAAAGTTATGTCCAAACAAGCTTTATAAACCGCGTCGGCATATCTTGTTCCTAATATAAAATATCGGTGAAAGAAAATTTAACGAGAATTCAATGGATATTCATAAGTTTCTTCAAAATGTATCTTTATATTTTTACGAAATTTTCTTTTTTATGTAAACTGTAAATCTAAAAAGGACCGATTTTGAAAAAAAAATGGTATTTAGTGCCTTCCCAAAGGCTGAAATTGCAGTCTATCACTTTCTATGTATCTCTGGAGCCTGTCTTTCGGCTCTTGCTGTTGCTGTTTTTCATGTCTTGCTTAGTTATAGGTTGAGTTTGAAACACGATTTCCTTTAAGCGCCCTCATAAATAAAAATATAAACAGGTTAAGTCTGGGGATCTGGGTGGCTATGGAAATAGACTTCCTCTTCCAATCCATCGCTGTTGAAATACTTCTTTTAGTTATTTTCGCACATTTATAGCAGAATGTTGGTGTTCAGATACAGCAGATTGTACAATTTTCTTTCTCCAAAAACATCGTATATCGAGCTAGTAATATCGGCTGTAGGGGCTATGCCTGAAACATGTTTGAGAATTCTCCCGAGTCAACGAGGTCGCGTAATTAGAGATAATGGCTGAACTGATGTCTTTTGGGTTAAAAAAAATTAGCATAATCTTATATTAATATTAAATATAATAAGAACTGAAATTGGGTTTTATGTTAACATTTTTCAGGACAAACGCGCGGCCACACGGCCTTATGGTGCAGCCGCCACTGCATGAAGGTAGCATATAGAGTATTGAACCTTACTTTTCTGCATATAGTTCCTGCATTGCTCATTTGCTGCATTTATTATACGGTGACATTCTAAACTGTGATTCAGTCAAAAACTTTATGCAACAAATAACTGAAGTCGTAAAAACAATAAAGAGCAGCTATCGTCTTCAAGCCATATTCTTAAAAACTGGTAAAGAGAAAAACACAAATATATCTTTAAAATTAGCCGAAAAAACTTGTTGGGGAAGTCATTTATTCAGTCTCCAAAGTATTTTTAAAACCACAGTGGTGTTACGAACATTTGCTGCCTCCGAAGAGGTACAAATATCCTCGCAACTAAAGAATAGGCTATTAGATGACTCCATCTTTTGGATTAGGGTTGAGAAAATGATAAATATTCTGAAACCAATAGTAGATCTAATAACAAAATTAGAGTCAAACGATCCTCATACATATTGTTTACCACAAAATAAATGATTTACATAGAAAATTGTCGGAACTTTTGCCAGAAAGTCCACTATAGAAAGCGGATGAGAAGAGAATATTACAGAAAGTAGAAGAAATAAAACAGTTTGGCCTCGGAAAAATTCATCTGGCTGTTGATTTGTTAAATTCATCTTCTCCAGGATCCAATTTGAAACCGGATCAAATGATTGATGCTATGGAATTCATATATGATGCGGCCGGAAAAATGAATTATGACATAGGATGTCTACGTACTGAACTTGCCAATTAAAGGGGCAAACATGGACTATGGGCAGTGTGATGTCATTCCTTTGACATGGTGGCGAAGTTTGCGAGGCACAAGTTTACTAACTGACCTATCTATCAAAATTTTATCTGTGCCTGTAACTTTAGCAGCCACTGAACGATCATTTAAGGCATTTAGTGTTATTCATACTTCAAAAAGAAACCGATTGACTACATCAAGAGCAGCTAAAATAGCTTACTTTCCACACAATTGGAAGCTAAAAAACAAAGCAAACGTTAAATCGAATTGCGAGTCACAAAATCAAATTATCGATCTCGATCCCTCTATTCCCTCAGCATCTACAGGAGGAAATGACGATGACTATTCTGCTTTTGAAGCAACTTAAGATGACTCTGAATCAGTTTACTCAGAAGAAGAATCTTCTGAAAGTATTTAAAAAGCTGTTTCACCTTTGTTTTTTTTTTTGTTTTTATATTAAATGTTTTATATCTCACATTATACATGGAGATGTATGTTATTCTGTGAGAACAAAATAATATATGCTATTTTATAAATAATTTTGTTTATTTTTTTTTCTTCTAATGAAATATCAAAATAATACACGAAATCTGAAAATACCCAATTTGGGTAGATACCCGGAATAAATACCCTGGGTATTTACCTCAAAAATAAATACCCGTGTATAAACCCATCACTAGTCACACCACCCAAGTAGCACTTTTATTCGTGAATACGTCATTGTTATCACAAGTATTTTTATTGAAGGAACAGGAACTTATTGTCGCCGCTGAGACTACGTAGTCATTACCAAAATGGGGAACAATTTTAGGGTAACTATTTCGTGAATAATATGTAACTGTGACTTTGACTATTACGTAGATAGTACGGAATTGTGTAGTTCCATTTAAGTAGCCGAATAGTAATAATTCACCCTATTCGTTACTTCCTTATTTCTGTCTTTATTTAGTCCGTTTTAAAAATATGTGTGGTTCGTTTAAATACGAACAAAACAGTTATTGCGACTACAAACATTTAAATTGGGAATATGGTGTAGAGCAGGGGTGCTCAAATGGTCGATCTCATCAAGTGCTTTTTGAGTAGATCTCGAGAAGAAATTTTTTTTTAATAAGTAGGTACTTAACTAAACTACAAACACTGTATTACGTAATAAAATAACACTCTGCTAGCGGCAAAAGGCGGCTTTATCAAAGGAACGCGCGGTACTTGTCAAAGAAAAGCCGCGTTTTTTATTCTTGCCGCTTTTCTATAAATTTCGGGCGGCGCGTTTGACGGGAACATTGGAGATTTTCGTTCACGCCGATATAAATGTTGCGCATGCAGGAATTGGAGTCATTCTGAATTGCAACTTGAAGGCAATACTACGTCGATACAAAGTTTATTATTAAATAGTACAAAATGAGTGCAGCGAAGAAATCCCAAACGTATCATTTTAATAACGATTGGGAGGAAGAATTTTTGTTTTGTATGGTGAAGGATAAGTGCATTTGTCTTATTTGTCGTGTGTCATAAAAACTACGAAAAGGATTTTCCGCCACAGAGTGAATTAAGAAAACGAAAAGTACGTGATTTGATATCTTGTTTGAAAAAAGAACAAACCATGTTCACAAGACCAGCCAAACAATCAAATGCTGCTACGATCGCGTCATTTCAAATATCTCATATATTGGCGAAACACAAGAAACCATTCGAAGATGGATCGGTTGTGAAGGAAGCATTTATTGAAGCGGGTGAGACTTTATTTGGAGATTTTAAAAATAAAACAGAAATCATGTCTGCTATCAGAGAATTTCAGTTATCTCGTCCGACTGTCACAAGGCGTATTGAAGTCATGAGTCAGGACATGGAAGATAAACTAAAAAATGATATCATTGAATGTACATACTTTTCTTTACAGTTCGACGTCCACCGATATGACAGACACTGCCCAGCTGTGTATTTTTATTCGGATGGTATTCAATGACATGTTGGCTAAGGAAGAATTTTTGACAATCATTCCTCTGAAGGGGAAGACCCGTGGCGAAGATATATATGACGTTTTCTTCAATTTTGCAAAAAACTACAAGCTACCAATATATAAATGAGTCTGCGTTACAACCGATGGAGCACCAGCAATGACTGGAAACAAAAACGGTTTTGTGGCATTGTGTCGAGCTAATGAAGATTTCCCTTCATTTTTTTGAATCCATTGCATTATACATCAGCAAATTTTGTGTTTAAAAGTTTTAAACACGGACTTTATTTGGAGATTTTAAAAATAAAACAAAAATCATGTCTGCTATCAGAGAATTTCAGTTATCTCGTCCGACTGTCACAAGGCGTATTGAAGTCACGAGTCAGGACATGGCAGATAAACTAAAAAATGATATCATGGAATGTACATACTTTTCTTTACAGTTCGACGAATCCACCGATATGACAGACACTGCCCAGCTGTGTATTTTTATTCGGATGGTATTCAATGACATGTTGGCTAAGGAAGAATTTTTGACAATCATTCCTCTGAAGGGGAAGACCCGTGGCGAAGATATATATGACGTTTTCTTCAATTTTGCAAAAAACTACAAGCTACCAATATATAAATTAGTCTGCGTTACAACCGATGGAGCACCAGCAATGACTGGAAACAAAAACGGTTTTGTGGCATTGTGTCGAGCTAATGAAGATTTCCCTTCATTTTTTTCAATCCATTGCATTATACATCAGCAAATTTTGTGTTCAAACGTTTTAAACACGGAGGAAATTATGGGCATATCAATAAAATTTGTGAACTCCATCCGTGCACGTAGCTTGCCACGGCGGCTCTTTAAGTTGCAGTTGGAAGATAGGGAGTCAGCTGAACACACTGATTTAGTTCTTCACACGGACGTCAGGTGGTTGAGTCGCGGAAAATTCCTAGAAAGGTTCTAAGAATTATTGCCTGAAATAACAGCTTTTCTAGACGAAAGAGGTGATGACACTCAGATGTTGAAAAACGAAAAATGGCTGACTGATTTGGCATTTTTGACTGACATCACAATGCACTTAAACACCATTAACTTGGAGCTTCAAGGTAAAGGAAAAACTATTATTGAGGTGATTAGCGCAGTAAACGCATTCAAAAGTAAATTGCAACTTATGATAGATCAACTGAAAAGAAAGGATCTGAAACATTTTCCGTCTTTGAAAGCAAGGATTCCTCAGTTGAATTATGATACGTATGAGGCTGAATTATCAAATATTTTTTTTTTATGATTGTAGTAAATTGGCAAATGTAGCATCATTTATGAGTTATCCTTTTTCATGTAAAAACATTGAGGAATTAGCTATTGAAATAGTAAGTCAGTTTAATATGAACTCATGTTCTGTTGAAAATGAGTTGGTGCAGATTATATCAGATATACATCTCAAAGCTACAGCATCTGATACAAATTTCTGGTGTTTTATATCTGAAGATAAATATCCGAATCTAAGGCAAATCGCCCTTCAGCTCACAGCAATGTTTGGGTCAACTTACTTGTGCGAGTCTGCATTTTCTCAAATGAAGATAATTAAGTCAAAATATCGCAATCGACTAACTGACGATCATATGTCATCATGCTTGCGATTAGCACTCAGTGGTTACGTACCATTTTATGAAAAGTATGCTGAGGACATGCAGTGCTACGCTTCAACATCCAAAGTCACTCCTTAGTTAAGTTTAATACCGTATGTAACTCTTTTGTTTTGTAACAACCAATAAACTCGCAATTTTGAATAACTATGAGTTTTTTCATTAATATTGTAGAGAAGAACCCAACTAAACCTAACCCGAACCTTGACTAAAATAATGTATATTGTGCGGAAAGCTAATATCTATATATGCTACGGTAGACCCAACCTAGGTAGGTAGGTAGGTAGAGTGAATGTATCGTGTATGTAGACAACCCTGCAACAACCTTGCATCACACATACTTGCAGCCTCTTAGAGTCGATCGTAAGTAGTCTAAAAATATTGAGGTAGATCGCTAGCAGTTCAAGTTTGAGCAGCACTGGTGTAGAGCGTATAGAATACGTTATTGGTATTTGAAATAAAATTCGTTAATTTTCAATAAAATTTCAATATAAATAGTAATTATCATTAAGTATCTTATTATAAAGAGTGATTTTTTTTACGTAATGTTTAATTTGTATGCATTTTAATCTTTTATACTCACAAAAACAAACATCATAGCCAAATATTTATAGGGGAGATGAAAATAAACAATGGCGTTCTATTGGACTTCTACTTTTAGGTGGGCTGCGTTTCTGTACTGAGAAAATTACTTAACATCAAGTGCCTACAACTGCTCCCATACGATTTTATAGTTTTGGATTCTTTAAATACGCAACTGTCACTTATACCCAACTACACTGAAGTTCTTTTTAAAACCTGTATTGTATATTATTACCAAGCGGTTAAGATTTGGGAACATTCCGCCGGTTCTTTAAAATTTAATGCGTTGTGTCGTAGCATGCGGAGAGTTGCGGTACTGAAGTCACTATTATAATTCTGCCATCTAATATAACCATAACCCTTTGTTTCGTTTTTATTTTCTGTTTCCTTAAAATACCGCTTTAGGTTGTTTTGTTCAGGTATAACATAACCAAGTTGTGTTATTTTTAATTTTCTATAAAATGTGGCTGAGCGACGAAAGCTACTTTTTTCTCTTATGGTATGTGAAGCCATTGTGAACCATTTTAACTTATTACTCGTAGATGATAACAATGACTTTAGAAGGACAGTGGCTACAATAGAAGCCTACCCTCCAAATTGATGCAAAATTTCTGAAGGTTTAAATGGGGCACCCATATTATCGTTAGTTTTTCGCAAAATATGACTAAATTAATCTACTTTTATATTGACAACATCTGTCAGCGTCAGTTGTAAATGTAGGGTTATGTTAATGTGTTACTTTAATAATCTATTCGAACTATCTAGTACAAACTTACTTTTTTATTTAGATTTTTAACAAATAACAATTTTTGTGCAATCGATTAATAAGAGTTGTTCAGTAATATAATATGTACTGAAGAAGGCCTACAAAATAGAGTTTTTTATGCTAATCTTAGAGAGCTTCTACCTCAAATTGAGGTGCTGAATGAAGAAAAACATATACCAAGACATGAAACAATATTGTCTTTTACAGCAAAATAAAACCAAAATATAATAATGCGCAATATATATTTAATAACTTTTCTTGGAGTAAGCTAAAACTTAAGATATTTACGGTCATAGTCATTTACACATTCATCACAAACAGTTTATAATTACAAGCAAAAAACAGGTGAAACAGGCTTAAATACATTTCTGCATATGGCCAATGGCTGAGAACTTCTTGTTTGAATCAATATTCATTTTAATAATCACAAAAACTAATAAAATGAGACACTAAAACAACAAACCTCATAAGAAACCCACGTAGGCGAAAAGTAAACAAAACGATTTTAGCAGCAATATGGCCGAACCAATCAAAAATTGGTTACTCTATTGTTACCAATGTCCTTATAAAATCACCGACCGAATCTCGTATCAGCGCCCCCTATCTCCGGGACCTCAAGTACAAGAGGTAATAGTTTACTTATAGTAAATAATTATTGTAATTCTAACATTGACTTGATTTTCGTGACTAAATGCGAAATATCCTAAGGCCAAAAAACTAAATAAAAAAAAAACTTACTTCTAAGTTGAAACAGAAGAATAACGACTGGTAATAGCCAGTTTAAAGTAGCAGTAGACGATAACTTTTTCTACTCTGCAACGACTCGTTTTACTTTTTAGTAATACGTTATAGGAGTACATTTGAACGAAATGGAGTAGTCTCTGCAAAGTTCAAGAAGGTACTGATACTTAAAAGTTGCAATTTAGTAAACAGATTAGAAACAGTAACTTTGAATAATTACTATTACGTAACGGAAAAGAAATGACGATCTTGGAGACAATTCCTTATGTAGTTGCTTGGCAGTAGTTACTATATAATTACTTTTTATGGAAAATTGCTATAAAGTATTATTCGCCGTAACAAATACATATATAATACTTGAAAACGTATAACCCAAAGTGTTTGTTGATATATAGTAAGATTATTAGTAATAAATAAGTAAACATTCTTAAAGAGTAGTAGTGGAAACAGTTCTAGCTACTTTAGTGCTAGCTGGGCAGAGACATACCTTTGTGTAGTGCTCCTGTATTATAGAGTTTTGGACATGATTTAATTTACACACGGTATATTATGAAATATGTAAAACAAATATTACAAATATGAGTCTGTTTATCGTTCTACGAAAAAACGTTGTTTCCGTAAAAATAAAATTCGCGAGCTATTATAATACATTTACACTGGATCCTATTTGAATTTATAAATCCAGCCATATCGTAGCTAATTCGATAGTAAGAAACTTTATTGAGAAACAGGTAGCCCTGCCGGTGTAATAGTTGTCGACATGATAAGCCATTTACATTTTTCTGCGATTTTCAGAGCAACTTTATCCCAGTGTAAATTTGTATTTACGAGGATAATAAAATTGTTTTATGTTGCTGAAACGCTTCATCGGGTGTTTTTGTCTCTTTTCCCGGTTTTTGTTGTTGTTGCTCTCTGTTTTGTCTTGTAACGTATGATCGTATCGATCGCCATTAGGAACATAAGGTATCTTTCTGTTTCCCTTGTTTGGCTCGTCCTAAAAATATCCAAGGCTATAAATTTTACGAAACCGATACCATTTTTTAAACTCGCCAGACTGTTCCGTATAATTTATTGAATCCGGATCTATATGAAGTCGAAACTTGAGCTATTTAAAATTGTTTTATTCGTTGCGACTTGTATATTTGTAAATAAAAAAATAATAAACCTGGGTAATAACCTTAGAGTAAGAATTAAAGTAGAGATGACAATTCATTCATAAATCACGTTAGGGGTATGCGCCAACATGGTTCTCCTATTTTTTACATTCTAGCGACCAATGTTTTCGATAAAACAAGAAGTGGGGATGGTCCATGCCCAAGCCGTGGCCATTTGTTGACGAATACCAGTGGCGGCGCGAGTTTTCACATACCGCGTAAGGAAATATTATTAACCGCGAAAAAATCATCGTTCCGTGTTTTTTCAGATCTTCATATTTTTCCATTACTGTCGGTCGATCGGTCGGTCTGTTCTGGTATAGCTAAAAATCCACTTACTCGATTAACTTAAATTTTATTTAATTTTCCACAAAAATTACGTCTGATAAAAAAAATATTGGTATGAATTCAATATGGCGAAACAAAATGACGATCTGTTAAAATATTTGATGTACGAAAATGAAGAAATGGGCCATGCTTTATTATCGTTGACAAAAGGAAGGATTCTTACCTATTCCTTAATGAGGCAAACAGGTGTTTTTACAAATATCAAAGAAATAATCGTTCCCTACTTCACTATTAAAATCAAACCAATAAGTTAGGTAACTTTAAAAAAAAATTAGTTATTTATATATTATTAAACTTTAGTTTTTAGTTATGTTTGCCTTATGTCACTGTCATTTTGTAATTGTGATATTTAGAAAAATTATTTGTTCAGTTGTTAAAAATGTCATCTTAAACATGTAACTGTCAAGTTAGACCTTGTCTAAATTTAAACCTCTTTAGTGAATACTATTGTTAGAGTTTTAAACTATAATCAATGCTTTTATCTCGCTTTTATTGTCTTCCTACTCGTCTGATTGTATGTTTGTATGTCTGGTTCAAATCTTGTAGTGGAATTTTCACCAGTTATATTACCGATTATTTTCAAATTTGACATACACTTTCGGATATAAAAAATCCGAATTTTTTAACGTTTAGAAATCCAAAATGGCGGCGCCAATACGGCCGACGAATTTTGTTACTTGTGTAGATTAAACTGAACATTAGTGCCTAGGAAAATTTAAGAGTGTCAGCAGTTAAAAATTTAAAATAGTGGTGCCAAAATGACAATGTCAACAGGTCGGACGGATGATTTTAACAGTTGTGGGGATTATTTAAGAATGCACAACAAAAATCAAAATGATGGTACCAATATAGCGAACGAATTTTGTTATTTGTACAATATCAGTATGTAGTAAGTATTTAAGGATGAAAGTTATGAAATTTTAGTCAATATTTGAGAATTAAAAATGGCGGCTCCAACATAGCAGACTAATTTCCAAATGTTTGCAGATTTGGCTAAAATTCGGCTTTTAGGGGTATTTAAGACTGCATATCATGAGTTTTTCTCAACATTTTAAAAATTCAAGATTGTAATGCCAACATGGCGGAATTTTAATATTTGTGCAGATTTGAGAATATATATCATACATTTTTAGTAGAGTAAAATCGCCAAATGTGGAATACCGTTTTGTATGTGCATAAAATTGACATAGAAAAAAGTTTTAATTTGCCGTCTTAATCATAGATGAGACCCTAAAATATTTCTGAATAACATCGCTTTTGATTTGCATAAACTTAAAGTGCTATAAAAAAATAACAATCATGTTTTACCAAAAGGGACATTTTGCACTACTAGATTTTCGGTATCTCAATGTGGAATACCTAGGAGGATAGGAGCTTAAAGTGGAATAGCAAAAAAATAGCTTGAATAACACAATATTTTTAAAAAATATAGTATTTTATTGCAGAAATTTAGCCTAAAGGTAAATAAACCAAACATTATAACGACAAC